>CM042193.1:6296082-6332310 GCA_023539305.1 Ilex asprella
TAGCCTTGAAAAATAGGACCGAAGCTATGGGGTATTGTGATTTACTAAGTACTAACAACACGCAGGAAGAGGATAGGGGAGGAAAGAGAGGAAAGAAATATAGGACAACGTACAAAAAGGACAAATAGTTAAATCTATTCTAAGAATCAAGTATTCTGTAGGACACAACTCTACTTTCAATTGAAGATATGTAGATGGCAGAAAGAAATCAGTGGATCATATGATTTTTACGTACTTGATGAAGCTTAATCTCTACGAAAGGAAAAGGTGATATCTCTACTAAAAGAAATCAGGTTAGTATAATACCACATTGAACAAATTGACTTTAAAGATGTGGAACTAAACATTTTAGACAAACACATTAAATAAGCTGAAAGAAATTTTGACACTCCTTACATATCCTAGGTTTACACTTCATATGCAGATCTTCCGTAATTTTACGTTCTTGTTGTTTTATTGCTTTTAATTGGTTCAGGTACTTTATGGCTGCTCTTATGCTATCCCTGAATTAATGCGGACAATTTTTAGCTAATCTATGACAACATAGAGTGTTTCTCCAACTGGCATCACCTTAATAAATCTTCTTATGTCATCACGGTACTTCCCATTCCACTCAGCCCACCTGCACAAAATAAATAAAGTTCATTAACCACTCTGACCCCAGTTAATCGAGGGTGCTGGGAGGAGTGGATGGGTACAATGATAAATAAATAGACAAGTTACAAAATGACTGTTAAATTGAGGTGCTCACCAATGAAAGAGAAAATTGAAATAAATAGGCAAATAAAAGAATGTAATGTGGTTTATGGTTCCCTGGATGGAAAGGTCCACTACCAATGCAAAAACCAGCCCATTTAGAGCAAATTGGAGTTCAATTTTTTCCTCCAAATTTTCGAACTTGTAAAAATTTTGCCTCTCTGAATCTGATATTGTGTGATGATGACATTGATTCAACAATTGGGCACGTGTGGCACCATATAGTGCAGTAAACACTGGTGTTCATGATGAAAACTCATAACATGATGTGAAATGTTTAGGCTCTAACCCTTAAACTCCAGCTTATGGTGAGCCACTGTAATATTTGTATGCTAAAAGTTTCGAACATGCATAAAAGTAATATCCAAATAAGTTTTAGATAAATGCCCTGGAGGTGATGTTAACTTTATTCTAGAAACCGACGCCCTCAGGCTTTGCACCACGTATTGGTCACCTTAATGCGGTTCAGCCACTAAACAAAGAAAATAGAATGCAAAATACGTATTGAGCTTTAACAATTTTCTTCAGATCCACCATCAGTGCATTCAAAGTAAAGACAATACAAAAATATATTAAATATGAGAATGAAAATCCAGTGAAGAGATGATATCGTAGAATTAATCTCATGAGATCCTAACCAACCAACTCACTCCTGATATATAGTAGCCAAACTCCTCTGCATTACAATTAAAACAACCACCGTACAATTCAAGTCATTCATATCGTCAACTGAAATAATTGTGGCATAGACAGCACTTATTTCTGCAATGATAATATACTCTCAAGGTGTAAAATTATTGTTGAACCTTGGGATTGTGGTTGTTGGAGGATTTCCAAATGGGGGAGGCCAGCAATGATATACTGTAGAGCACTCTCGAAGTCCAAACTATTATTGCTGCATTGATTGCTCTCTCTCAATGCACTCTCTTTTTTTTTTTTTAACGGTTCAATGCACTCTCTCAAACTACTCAAAAAGGTACAAGGCTTGGTATTTGCATCCCGAACTGATCTTTCAATCTTCCCAACATAGTCCTCACTATTTTTCATGGAAAAGCATCCCAATCTCTATTGTCATTTGAAAAAACCTGATGGCAAGTGAATACCCATAATACAATTGAACAGATCGACCAACAATGACAATGATTGTAATTGAGCAGATATATTCTTTGACTATCTTTGATCCATGACCCAAATAATAAAGCTCCACAGCAGAATTAAAGCCAATGCAAAGAATAATGATTACTACGTCTACTATTTCAGAGACCAAACAAAAAACTGTGATAACATAATGTTCACAGATATTACCGGTCCCAATTTGGAAATCGTCCAACAAGATAAAGGCCGCCACAATCCCAAGGTTCCGCAATAATTTTACACCTCGAGAGTATATTATCTTTTGCAATTGCCTGTTCCATTAAAGAATAGCAACAATACATGTAAAAGACACTACAATGAATCCCTTTCCTTACAAAACAGCATATAACAAAACCAATTTGTCTTGTAAAACCAAGCAGTCTCATCGACCCAACTACAATTACAGTAATAGATGCACAATAAAGATGCCGGGGTGTCAATGATGGAAGTCTACAGGCTTACTAATGACAAATAATTAAAGATTAGTACATAAGTGTTACCACTACAATACAGTTACAGAAAATACACAATGTAGCAATCAGGACCACGTGATGCCACAAAGGGATTTCTCTATTTCTTTTGGCCAAGCGACAAAAAAGGAAGATGGTTCAAAGATGTTGGGCTGAGAGAGGATGAGGAAATTTGCATTATACTTGTTGCATTACAATTGGCCAATTAGATGTATTTGAGATACGGAAGACCAATATCCACATTTGGATAAAAAGTCAATCTCTGAAGCTCGTTCAGAATATACTTAGCTCCTCTTACTCCTATGTAACTTCATGCAAAGCTTCATCCAGATGACGCATGGCCATGTGCGCCCATCTATCGATAACTAATATGGATACTCCTATAAAGCTTCATGTAAATCTTTATCTTGTTGCTAGCGGGTGACTTCTGTTACTACTCTCTGTGTTAGCTTGTTTGTATTCTGGTTTTTTTTTTTTTTTTTTTTTTTTTGAACTTGTTTGTAGCTGGTTTACCTTGCCTAGCTTACAATCTCTATTGAATAGAGACAAAGCTTACACTGTTCACTCAATTAGTGGATGTGGTGATTGTGTAGAATGAGAAAAAGAAAGCAAAAAGAAACAAAAAAAATGGAAAAAGAAAGGTAAAAAGGGTTATTCAAGTGGCACCAAAACAAACTTCCGAGTATATTTATTCCTTACAAATGATGCTATGGCAGAGTCATATGCAATACATAATCAAATGCATAGATGGCATACCCTGATAAGTGGAGGAGCATTAAGTGGAGAACCATCTGTTCCTCGACAAAGAACACTGGTAAGATCGAAGCGAAAGCCATCCACATGATACTCAATGACCCTTCAGTTAGTTAAAAGAAAAGTTACAAATGTAAAATGTATAAACAACAGATATATTGGTAATTAATGACATAGCACAGAAAACTAGTGACTGCATCCAATATATTATATAGCATAGCAAGGTAGTGTCACCAAAACGATATTACCTATGGCAACAATCAAATAGTAAGTCAAAGAAATGGGTGAAAAACTCATCCCCAGCAATCACATCAGTATATCCAAGCTTATTACAGGTCATGGAACCAAGAAGAAAATCCAATGATGTGTGATGTATATAAAGGCAAAAGATCCTCCAAAGCCTACACTAATTACAAAGGAATTTGGATCAACTGGATAGCTTCAACTGATCAGTTTGTCAAATAAATGAAAGAAAAGGAGAATGGGAGAAAAAAAGAAAAAAAAACACTTTGAAAGAAGGGGAAATATTCATGTGAGGAACTAGTGGATATCTATCCAGATGTACGGAATCCTTCTTGTATCATGATCATAAAACAATTATGTCTTGGATGGGCATAGGAATTGCCAAACAAAATCACCAGAAAAACTTCATCAAACAAATTCAAAAGAACAGTTCATACCAGTGCCTTAAGCTGTCAAGTATAAGTTCCATGACCACAGGATGGTTACAATTTAATGTGTTTCCTGGGTATCAACAGAAAAGAGCATGTGAGAGCGCTTAAAACATTCAAAATAAAAATAACTGGTAACATGGAAAGGCAGTCAAGTATCCCCTTTAGCACAACAACATGCAATGCTGATCTCTGGTCTTAAAAATTCAGGAAAATCATACTCACTTTGTAACGGAAGGTAGAGACCTTGATGACTTATTTTGTTCAATGAAATTCAGTATTATCAAAGATTAAATAGATGTTGCTTGACATGGTCATCCAATCATGACTTACATGGCATTTGAAATAGTTGAATTAATAAAAAGCTATACTAGGGTTCCAAGAAATAGGGAAGATAAGAGAGGCAGAGGAAGAAAGAGAGAATAATATGTGGTGTAGGTTTATGCTGTCCTACACTCTTATGTATAATTGTGTAATATTAGAATAATTATAATATTACCCTACACAAACTAACTTAAGTCTACTATATAAAATAACAACTGAAACACAAACTAACACTCCCCCTCAAAATGGAGCATACATATCAAAAATGGCCAACTTGGAACATAAACTACTAAAGGCAGACCGAGTCAATGGCTTAGTAAGAATATCACCCACCATATTACCAGATTTGATATATAAAGTGATAATCTCCTTTCGCATCAAGAGATCTCAAATGAAATGACAACTCACCTCAATGTGTTTGGAATGAAATACCGGATTACTTGCAATGAAATAATTGCTTGATTATCACAGTGCATCTTCATAGGGGAACAGATCAAGTCCCATATCACAGAGTAAAGAACAGACCCACAATATCTCACAGTATGTGCCTTAGCACGATACTCAACCTCTACACTAGAATGCACAACCACATTCTCCTTCTTACTATGTCAAGTAACAAGATTACCATCAACAAATGTACAGTACTCATACATAGATCTTCTATCACCATGACTACATGCCCAATCACATCAAAACAACCAACAGCAATTATAGATGATGATGATGAACAATATAATAAATCATTTTTTGGAGCCCCTTTCAGATATCAAATTATACAGTAGACAATCTCCCAATGAAGCTTACGAAGGGCATACATCTCCTGACTAACCACACCAACAACATAAGTGATATTAGGGTGTGTAACTATAAGATAAATCAATCAGTTTACCAAACAATTGCCCATATTACTCTATATCATCAAAGACTTCTCCACTATCAACTTTACCGTAAGGTCCATAGGCATATCAATCGGATGTGCACCAAGGGTACCTATTTCAAATAGTAAGTCTAGTACACACTTTCGTTGGCACAAATTAATATCCTCCTTTGAGCGGACAACCTCAATCCCTGAGTCTAGTATATGCTTGATGAAGGAAATTTAAATACATCTTTGAATCAAGTGTCGCTTAGAATGCATGTTCCATGTTGTACAGTGGTTGACAAAGCAATGTTGTTGTTATATCAGCCCTTAAACTAGCCTTGAATTGAACAATTATTTGACGGGGTTCTAAGCTTTGACTTTGTAACATTATCTCTTCAAATCTTTGAATATACTCCATTATAGATAGGTTGTTTTGTTGTAGATTGACAAGTAATTTGCATAATTTACCATAATAATTCGAGGGCATATACTTCTTTTGAAACTTGGCTTTCATCTACTCCCATGTGTTGATTTACAGTAAATCCAATCTTCGTAAATCTCTTTCAACACCAAGCCACCAAATTTTTTCCAAAACTACAAGTTTCATCTTGCAAACCTTGTTCTTCGATTATCCGACATAATATGTCTAAGAAAATACTCTTCAATAGAACCAGCCAACAAGAGAATATTGTAGGATCATCTCTTCTTTCAAAATCTAGGATTTCCATCTTCAAATATCCATATTTAAATCACAAAATATATGATTCTTCGGCTCTAATACCAAAACTAATGTTGGACAACGGTGAACCCAAAAAGAGTTAGTAGTTTCAAGTGTTATGAACAATACCTGTGAACAGTAATCTTGGGGCTAATGGTGTTATTTTGAGGGTTAAGGTCTGACGGATTGAAAGGGAAAAGGGTTAAGGTTTAGTAGGTGATGTTTAAGGATGGTGAGTATCTCAGCTTTGATTATGGTGTGTAGAACTTGGATACTTGAGAAAAAATAGAAAATAGAAAAGACCTAGGAATCACTCCTAGGGTTCCTTTGGCATCACATCTATGGTTTTGAATTGCATCACACAATCTTCAAAGCATATAATTGCTGAAAATTCTAAAAAATATCTATCTATATTAAATTAAAGAATTACATTTTTATTTATAGACTTCCAAGTATCTCTTAATCTTAAAAGGATTAAGATTCCAAAGATTCTAAATTTCTAAAGAGTAGGAAACTAATATAAACTACAATTAGGACTCTAAACTCTAGAAACGTCTAACAATTGAGTTTAGCTCAAAAGACGACCATGGGTCCTACTATAACCCATCCAGCAAATCTAGAAATTATAAAAATACCCTAACTTTTAAAATATAAAAAAGCCACACAAAAATAATAATACCAACAACATACCTCAAAATAATTAAAGAATCAGACTCAGAAGATAATTATTCAAGGGTTCGATCGGGTCTGTGTCTTGGTTGTGCAAGTCGCGTCCTTGGATTTATTTTTTCATAAACAACTAACAGACTGCATCAGATGGATCAGGTACAAACCTAACCCTTAAAATTATATGCAAAGAGGATGCCCTTAGGCTCAAATGCAATTTCTTACACTTGGAAGCCCCAGCTTGCACTGTTGCACGAAGCAATAGACCCCAGGCAAAAAATACAAAGAAAGAAAAGCTAGAAATTACCACAGCCAGTGAAATTCAGCAACTGCCCCTTATTGTTTAGATCCACCATGTAATAAACCTGTAGAAGGGTTAGAAAACGATATCATTGAGGAAAAAAAAAAGGAGTAAAACAATCTGCGGCAGTACAAAGAAGTGAGAACCAAAACTCAAATTGGGATGCAGATTGGTTTATTCAGTGCTTCATAATAATTACCGGAAAGAACCTCAACCACAAAAAGCACACTTATCTCACATCCTTGGAAATTCCAAAATCCCAAAAGTGACTACATTCTAAGGACTCGTCTTTGAAACATGGATCTGACTTTAGAGGGATGTGGGGTTTAAAAAGTGAAAAATCCACCATAAGGTCCAAAAAACGATGGAGTTTAAGAAAAAGAAAATTATCACAAGTAAAACAGAACATGCTGCGTCCAAGAAAGATTCAGAAGTCCACAAAACTGCCTTCTTATGTCCGCACGAAATGTTTGTGAAAAGTCTACCGAGAATAAGTTCCTCTTTTGATTTCTTCTTCAAATAATCTGATTTTCAAAATCTCACCTGTCTGGGCCTGCTTATGGAATAAAGGTGATGTCACAAAGTTAGGATCTTATCTGAAAAGCAGCTACCTTCCATTATATGTTACCAAAGCTTCCTAGTTCAAAGGCTAAACAAAAAGAGACATGTATTATTTCAATTATCTAACCCCACAGTCTATGACTCTACTAATATTATAGTCTATGTTCCGGCAGTTCTTAAGGTTCCAAAAAGCTACTTTGACAAACTAGTAATCTATTGAGGTAATGGGAACATGTCTCATGACTAGAAGCTTATAAACATTGTTTTCCCATCTAATTTCTTTGGACAGACGAATACAAGAATCCATGTAACAGAAGTGAAAAATCATACCACTAACAATTTGGAAACATGAACCATGACTAGTATAGTATGTCTTGCCAAAAAATTTGGGTAGAATTGTTAGATAACCTTGTTATCTATGCCACGAAATGATGTAGTATATGGGTTGTCATCATCAGCCTCATTACTATGGTTGTATACGACATCCAAAATGACCTATAGAAAGTAGAAGCATCACCACATCGTTACAAGGACTTCAAACAATTGGTTCGAAAATCAACAGAAATAAAAATCATACCAACTAATAGGAATCCACTGTCTTAACTGAGGATTAAAGCCTTAAAGTTAAAATGCATACCTCTATTCCAGCACCATGCAAGGCCTTGACCATTTCTTTGAACTCTCGACAAGCATTAAGTGGTCCTCCACCAGCACTAGCGTAACGACTCATAGGAGCAAAGAAATTTATGGTTGAATATCCCCATGTATTGATCTTCATCGATTAGGAGTTCCAATGCGTCAAACTCAACACCATTAAATTACCAGAGAAGGAAAAATATAGGCACATGTTACAGATAATTAGAATCAAATCTCCTCCAACCAAAGAAGTTTAGTCAAAAGAATGTCTGAGAAATTTAGCACCAAACAAAAGATTGATTTCCATGACAAAACCCAGTAGATTGATGTCCAACAACATATTTGCTTGTGCATTGACTTAGAAACTTATACTAATTCGTAGATTAAGAACAAATAGTCTTAAAGGTATTTCTCTCCTAATGCACTAAGAAGTATTTTGAAATTTGGATACTTACGGCATCAATTCTCAACGTGACTTTATAATATCAAAGATGAGGCACATCAGAAATTCAGAAAAAAAAAAATTCTTCCTGAAAACAGAGCTTTAACTAATGTTACTTGGATCGCTAGTTGATTTGGTACGTGGTACAGGTATGGGTACGCCGTACGATATATCTTTAGATATGCGGTGCGACGGGGATAGACTTAGTTGATCTATTGTTTTGGGTCGTGGTTCATTTTTTATAAGATTGTTTTCTCTATTATATGAGATTATACATAAACACATTCACATACACATAATTAACTAGTATTTATTTTGGGGTTTAAGTACAATTTGGGGTCAAGAATTTAAACGATCTGGATCGCAAAACCACCCCATTTTGGGTCGTACGACCCGATTCATGAGACAGTAGGAGTATCTATGATCCCGGTATCTATGGCTTAAACAACTAAAGCAAACATAGATCAAAGCTAGTTTTATTGTGAGTTGTTATATAATAAACACTATTAGCATGCTCAATGGCGTGTTACTTGTCAAATATCCATAAACCGTTGCAGTTGGACACCCTTGAAGTCAAGATAAAATAAGAAAACATTCAAATGAAGAAAATCTGAAAAAAAAAAACAGGTGTCCCTAAAATGCAACAATCAAAAGCTAAGACTGCAATTGTATGCTAAATTACCTGGGTTACTAATTGTTAGTTTACTGGGCATTTTACCATGAAGCTATTCTTGTATTTTAATGATACTGTACTTTGCACTGCCTTCACACCATCTATTTGTTTATAAGAAGTGCTATATATCCACATTAATAATACATAAGAAGAGATATCTACCTACAAAATCTGTAAATCTCTTGCAAGGATTAATCCCATATCAGCAAACGGAAATCTTTCAGAGAGCTTACCATGTGATCTCTAGGATTTGGGCGCCTCTGGAACTCCAACTCATCAAACTCGAAGACAGGCAGCAATTCCACTGCATTGATGCCAAGCTCTAAAAGGTGTGGTATCTTCACATGAAAGGAATGTAATAAAAAAATATTGCCAATATCCGTCCAGTAGACGCATAACACAAAAATATCTCACATCCTTATCCTAGGTACACAACTAAGAATTCTTGGACTCGTAAGTCTAATCATATATGAATCTCATATAGAGGACACTTCCCTGATCACCTATTTATTCAAAAAGATGATACCAAAAAGGAAAATAGGTCAAAATGTGGAGCCTTAAAAACATATACCCAACTGGTAGCACAATACAGCATCCTTGACTGAGCACAGTGACAAATTTAATGGTAAAAGTTGAGAAGATCCCCATTAAAACTTACTAATTTTAATTACAGCCTAAAAGAATGTGCAAATGTAGAGATAAAACAGGAGGGAGCCAAATCATTACTAGATAGGAAAATCACATGGTTTATCATGCAGAGTATAGCAGTCGTCTTACAGGAAATTCTGGCAGTTTTGCATGCAGCTATAAAAGAGGCAGGTTTGCCTGAAAATCGATGACCAAAGGATTTGGCACTTTAAAGAAATTTCAGGAGTTTCCTATGTAGTGAATATTTTAAGCTTTTTCAAAGTGAGAAGACCAATTTTTCAATCTGGCAAGTTAAGACATGCAACATTTAAAATGTTACTTATTATTAGAGAAATCAAAAGGAAATAAATAGTCACAGTTATCAAAGCACAGTGGCTAGCCAAAAAATGATGAACCCCATAGATCCAACTTCAACTGTATCACAGACAACGTTGCGCTTTCTCATCCACATTTCACGTATATAACAAGAAAGTTATCCAACAAACAAAGCTGTTGCAGACCAATGTTCATAATGTCATTTAGTTCAGCACAAGCAATTACCTTCTCAATTACACCAAGGTAACTGCCACGTATGCTAGGATCCAGACCACTAGATTCATCAGCCGTAAAAGCACGAACATTCATTTCATATATAACAAGATCTTTCTGCAAAGACAATGGCCAATATAGTGAGTTCCAGATGAGAAGGAGATTTTAAACTTAACCAGAAACAATATGCACCACTTCCAATAGACGAACAAAATCTAGGTGCATAAAATGGTTGATCATGCAACAAAATGTCAACAAGTTTAAACGGTAACTGATAACTGCTCTGCATTCATCCAAGAAAACATAGAAATGTGTCAGAACTTTAATTACTCATTTGAACTAAAGCCAAATAGAAAGGGGGGAGCTCATGGACAGGCAAAGTTAGTTTTATGAGACAGGATAGCTGGTCAAGAACATAAATTATCTTTAAATGGCTCAAAAGAGATAAATCCATTTAAACAGCTGAATTTACCTCTGGTATGTTTGGAAGCTTGTAATTGTCTCCCCAATCGAATGGAAAGCTATTGAAATCATAAGTCCCAAAAAATTTAGACATTTTATTGCTGATATCTCCAAAAGTTCGACGACCTTCAACCAATGTTGCATAAGGATCTATTAGAATAACACTACTGTCAAATCGATGCCCTTGATGCCAACTTCGAGGACCATCCATACGGTAACCATAGAGGACATTGCACCGAGAAAGATCCTACATATTCGAGATGTCACATAATACAACTGCACAGACATGATTTAGAAAAAAAAAACAAAAATTAAAAAGAAAGAAAGAAAAAAAAAAAAAAAAAAGAGTATCTCTAACGATCACTGCACAAAGAGTACTCTTGCATTATATGGAAGTGACCACCAAATTAATAAGAAAACACAAAAACCAATTGACCATTTTAGTGGAATAATCAGCCATCCATATGGACCATTATTTAGATACAAATGAGAAACAATCAGAAAAGCAACCGATTTACAACTGGCATCAAACAAGAACTTCTATTGATCTTAGTTAAGAAAATTACAGAGAAAAAAAAAAAGGGAAACCTTCACAAAAACGTGAAAAGGTTACCTCAACACATATGTGCCATATATCTCCAGTTTTGTTCACTTGGGGATCCAAAGTCAACTCGATCATTCCTCCATCGAACAATTCATACTCTCCCCTACGACATATATCACCATGTAAACTAACGCAAAAAATAGTACAATAGATGGAAAACTAATATACCTGAGTCCAAATACTTGAGAAATCATGAGATCAACAAACTCCCATATACGGATGGCATCCTTGGTATTTAATCCATTACGGAGTCGTTGTTCATGGAATGAGAATGTCACTACAGCTATATAGGAGAAATCACTGTCCATACATATATAACAAGCCCTTCAGACTATGGTACCAGTACACTGTATGCCTTTTGTGTCCTATTGATTTCATTTACTTATAGTTATACTAGGGTTAACCCATGTCAGAAGACACGGTACAATGTGAATGGTTTTGAGCGACATGTTGGTGATCATTGGATGAGTTTATTTAAAACTATCTAATGAGCTTATTGAAATATGTCCTATTTTATATTATAGATTCCACTTTATGGTTGATTTATTTTATTTAAAGGTGGGAAGAGATTGCTAAATTAAGGGCAGAATGATATAGTCATGGTATAGATATATCTAATTGAGAACCATTAATTTAAAGGCTCTACTGGTGTAATTGCTAGGTGTATTTCACATCCCTACTCCTCGCTCCTGTTTGTTTTGCATTTGAACATGCATAGGCCGTTTTTGTGCTAAACCACAATATGATTCTAATGGACGAAATAAATCTAGAGTCAACTCAATTCCCAAAACCTTATTCTTAGACAATTATCATGAGAATGACCCCCCATTGTATCTCTAGGTAAAAAATAATACATGTTCTATGAAGACAAGCAGAAATACAAGGTTTATTAGCAGAAATCAATTGCTAACAATCCACAATATGAAAGCTTCGAATGGGAAACTAAACAAAGTATACCGTTGAATAACATGGATGCAATTCATATACCAAACTTGGACTTAGGGATGTCAATGAACCGGGGAAAAACGGGTATTCGTCCAAACCCGCCCCGTTTGGACCGGGGATGAACAATACGTATTGGACAGTGGACGTATACGGGAATACCCGTAAAATCCCATGCAGGAGATGGACTTACCCTTACCCCCGCCCCGTACCCGCCCTTCCCCACCCCGTTACCTGTAAAAAAATTATATATATAAATATATATTGACTTCATTGAGATGATTTTACCACCATTATGTTATTTTGGACATTTATTTGTGTTTTGTTCAAATATATAATATTTTGAAGTAGTATTTTGGACATTTGTTGTTTGTGTTTTATTCAAATATGTTATGTTATATTATGTTGTGTTAGATTATTTAAAACGTTGCTAGATTATTTAAAATATTTGATTTAATTAGCTTGGGCTTGGGCGACTACGGGGGAAGCGGGAACGGGGATTAAAAATTTACCTGCGGACGAAGATGAGGATGAAAATTATACCTGCTAACGGGGATGAACCTGGGATAGACGAAATTTTTTTAAGCGGGTACGGGGATGGAGACTATACCCCGCTTCGATCCATTGACATCCCTACTTGGACTTTAACATATAGTTCTAAGAAGAAATGCATACTCACCTTTCCGGAAGTAACAAACAAAGCATAACAGATGTAGCATGCTGTGAAAATACAGCAAAGTTGATTCCACTTTCAAGTTCTGATACTCCTAATGGATATGCATGACCAGGGAAAACTTTCAGTGAGGGGCTTGTCTCTAATACTTGAGAAGCTTCTTCCTAAATCATAAACAGTAGACATGTAAAAGGTATAGAACAAAATTACTTGGCATAAGACATCAATATAACACCCTTGAATATAACTACACCAAAATATAGTTGATAAGCAAAATACACACTGCATGTGAAACATTTAAGAGAAATTTATAAGAAACAACTATTGCCTAGATCCATGAAAATTAAATAATTGTAATATGGAATACTAAAACAAATGGAGATTTATTGAACAGTATTTTCTAATAACAATGGAGATATGCAAATGTTCACAATACTGACGTCAAGATACACAGTAATTATGCAAGTGCTTAAGTTATGCAAGCAGTATTTAATGACTAAGGACAATTACATATACACGTGCACTCCCACGGGAGCGCTTGCGCGGAGGTGCGCACGGGTGCACACACATATATATATATACTTCACAAAAAAAAAAAAAAATACCTCAAGCACACGTTCTTCCGTAGAACGACTGTAGACATTAGTAGTATTGTGCTTCCTATGGTCCCCTTGTCTAACCTAAGCAAAGAGTCCAGTTATTGCTTCAGCTTGAAGGAAAACAAAGCAATCAAACAATTCCAGACACATCACATTATTCAATATGAAAACACAAAAACGAGCGAGAAGCGTGTGTGTACCTCACCAAAAGATCTTTGCCCCGAGTTGTTAGCCGATGGTGTTTTACTCCACTTGACACTGTCGACAAAGAAAATTAGAACACAATTTCCGGAAACTATTTCAAGACAATGATTATAGCAGCACTATTCAATACGATTTGAAGCGTATTAGCACAAATTGACATATCGTAATGAAGAGTATGAGTTTTTACCCCATCGCAGAGGCACGAAACGCTGCAAGAAAAGAGCGATTGAAAGGACTCCAATGAGTCGAAGTAGTGAACGCAGGAAAAGGCTTTATTGTAGAAGAATCGCAGAAAGTTGAGAAGAGCATCTTCATTCCTTGCTGCGATTAAAGCCGAGCATCCACGAAAGGTATCGGCGCAAGATACAGAGAGAGATAGAGCAACGAATTTTAAAGCAGTGAAGTGGAGTGAATGGAGCTTTTTGGGGTGTGATTTGGAGTCGTTGGACTTTTCTGGTACCGAGGAGCGGCAGGGGCGGGGGGAGCAGGAGGGGCCTTTTTCATGTCGGCCACGTGAACGGATACGCGAGTCCAGGCCTCGGCACGTGGCGATCTCGTTGATTTTTACTTTCCTAAATCTTATTTTTTTTTTTTTAAAGTATATTTTAGTTTCCTAAAAGAGTTTATCTAAATTTCCCAAGAATATTTGGCATCAAATCAAATGTTACTTTACACCTCAAAAAACAAAAAAAAAATATTTTTCTTATCAATACCTAAAAATACAAAATTTTCAATAATATCGTTTCATGTCCATTGCCTCCATTATTTCCATCTCACTGCCACTTATGCCCTTGTCTTTTCGTATCATTATTGATAAAGACAATGATAAGTTAAAATATGTAGCCGTTATCAAAAAGTTTTAGATGATTACATGCGTCACATGTCATAATTTAATTGGAAGAGACTAATTAAATAAAAAAAAGAGGTGAGAAAAAACTTATCAAAACTCTCCCTTCTAAATTAATTATTTTAATATATAGTACTGATAGATGACAAATATAACAAAAAAATTGTTGATAAAGACAACGAATATTTAAATTTTAGTTGTATGGCAACTTTTTTTTATCTAATTGTACTACTTACCCAAAAATACAAAGAAAAATCATAGCTCGAAATATATGGCCTCGTTTGATAACGTTTAAATTTTTCGTTTTTTGTTTTTATTTTGATATTTAGAGAAAACGAAAAAAAAAAACTCGTTTGGTTTTTCGTTTCTGCTATCGTTTGATAAACGAGGGGCGATTTTTAAAAACAAAAAAAAGACATTTTTTATTTCCGTTTTTCGTTTTTCAAAAACGAAAAATGAAAACGTTACCAAACGGGGCCTATATGATCACTTTCGGAGTTGAGCTTATTTAGCTTAAAACACACGTCTATGACTTACTTAAATAGTCGCCTATGGAGCTTTTAAGTCCGTTATGAGATCTGGTTTGGAAAGAACTTGGGGGTGCTGCTGACTTCAATATATACATACCTGGCGAGCGAGCGCGCACAGAAACACACAGCGGGACAAACATTTAGAAATGGCTGAATTACTCATTGAAACACCTATCACAAAAAGAATATTGGACCAGACTTTGGTTTAAAAAAAATATTTCAGCAATAAAGTCTCTTACCTGTCAACACCTATGCGTGCGGTGATTTTCACATAATAAATAAAAAGGCAGATTTTTCTATTGGTAAACATGATTTTTACCTTGGAAAGTCAACGGTTCCGTGCAAATGGAGGTGAAAATGGTATAGAAGTGGTGATGAATTATTTTTCCAGCAGTCCGCACGATCCCAGCATATCGAGATGAATTATGCCACTCAAAAAGAAAGGTTAGAAGAGCATTAGAGTGTTTTCTGACGTGATCCTTAGGACTGTCAACCCAGTATGTGAGAGAGGGACGAAAAAGTACTGTCATATTGCTTGAAAATGATTTACGTACCTTTACATTGAGCTTTTTTAGAACTATTTATACTTCCATAAAGATAATCATTACAGACAGGTGAGTCTTTTGGGGAGGCAATCCCTCATTGGCCTCTTTAGGAGGTAGCTTGTGGAGCATAGTCCTAGATTAGATTACCTTTATTTTTACACGAAAAGAGGCATCTACATTAAATGCTCGGATCCCCAAGTATTTAATGCACTTCTCCCAGAGTCCGACGAGGGATAAATGTGTCTCATCAATCTGAATGGATATTCAATGCCTCTTTACGATGGCTATGCACTAGTAGGGGCATCTTTGTCCATTGATCCCAAATTCTGAGCTCTAAACCAAACGTATCATTCTAATTGGCAATTAACTTATTTTTTTTTTGCCATTCTGACTACTTTGGAAATACAAGTCGGTGATTATTGATTAATTTTAACATCAAGTAACAATAACCGTCAATCAACCATCCATATCTCAGGATTTTGGAGTCAAAGTGACATATCTCAAAATAGACCTCGAAGGTGTTAGTCACATTGAGGACACGTGTCATAATCTAAGCACTCCGAGGAGATAGACATTGAGAACTCGTGTCACTCATAGGGACTCTGCACTACCTCCCCAAGGGACCCACCTGTTCGTAATGATTACTTCTATTGAAGTATAAATAACTCTAAAAAAACTCAATGTAAAGGTGCGCCAATCATTTTCAAGCAATAGAATAGTATTTTTCCTTCCCTCTCTCACATACTGACTTGATTGTCCGAGGAGCTACGTCGAAAAACACTCCGACACCCTTCCAACATTTCTTTTTGAGTGGCAGAATTCATCTCGATAAGCCGGGATCACCCGGACTGCTGAAAAAGTAATTCATCATCACTCTTTATACCATTTCTCTCCTCCGTTTGCCACAGGAACGTCAACTTCTCAGGTAAAACTTGTGTTCACCAAGGGAGAGATTTATCTGTTTATTTATTGTGCAAAAATCACCACGCACAAGCTAACAGAGTCATCCTGCTAGATCAACACTTTTTTTTCCATCCATATTTGTAACTCTCGACAAATTGCCTACTATTTCCAAACAAACATAAACAAAGCTTTAACCATACAGATTCCATGAAGACCGATAAATAATTTCTAGCAACCACAACTGGCAACCTCATACAAAATATAAAATAGTAATAAATAAATAAAAACAATAACAAGATTGAATCGAAATTTACTTTCTCAAAATTACATTTTTTTGAATGCCTTTTGTCAATATTTAATATTTCTACTTCCCCATAACAATGCATCCAATAGATCCTATAAGCATGCCTCAAAAAAAGAACATCAAAGTGAAAGTTGAATGCAGGGTGGGACATTAAGGTTCAAGGCCTTAATGTGCTCCCTTTCTCCCCTATACCACGCACGAAAATCAATACAGTTTTTCAAAAGAATGCATTTTATGTGCAAAGTCCATATTGTGGTTTCTCCTTCTGGCGATAAGCAATAAATCATCAAGGAAATGACACAATGTCTTAACCAAAATTTTTAAGAATAATTTCCTCTTCTGATATTTCAACTAACCAGTAGAACCCACAGCCTGACAAATCCAAGCGCCATCTGCAAACAAAACAAGAAGAAAGTAAAGACTCCATACAGTCTATAAATAAAAGAACCAGTTCAAGGAATTTAAAAAATCACAAACTTCATTTAAGTATTACTTCCAAGACATGTATGGCAAGCTTTATCAGAGGGCTTTCTATTAGACATTGGAAAGTCTTGGGGGAAAGCATCCTAACGATCATGAAAAGCTCTAGTAAAGACCTCTCCTTTTGACTCTAAAATAAATCTCATCATACTGTATGTCATTGATCACAATTGGCATTTATCAGTGACCAATACTTGCAGAAAAGCAAATCCCTGTGCACAATGACCAAGTGATCCTCCTCTTACATACGATTCTGCGGGGGTTGCTTAGGCCATGCTTTCACTGTTAGTTCAAACTCTTGTTTCTGCTTGCTACATTATTGACCAAGTTGATCTTGTAAGACTGGTGGCTTATACTGATTTCATGGGTAATTCTACCAGGATTTGTTGTTTTCTTTCTCTTTAGTTATATACAAATTTCTTTGTGGTGGTTAAATACCTCCATGTTGTGGCTTTCCACCTTATTTTCAAGATAAAACAAACAGGTTCTATCATATTCTCGTACATGTATCACAATGAGCCCAATCTCAAATTGTTATACATCGAGAATGGTGGAAAACCTATACTTTTTAGTTTAGTTGCATCCGGTCAATATCTTAAAATCGTTAAACAATTTTAATCCACTTGAAAAGCAAACAAATAATGTCTCACTTTGTTCCTCGTTTACTGAAGACAAGCGAATATTATAATCAACAAGATGCAACAAAGTGGAAAGACCAACAATTTTGAAGCCACAAGAATTGAAAATTGTGCTATATATGTTGAGTTACAAAATTTTGCACCAAGAGTGTATCAGCCCTAACAATTTAGCATTTGAAAATATTAAGGTCCACTTTTGCTCGAAAAAACGTCACGTATATGGTCAGAAATTAAGAATATTTGTTTAATTTTACCTGAAAATCAGCCACAGCTTGTGTGTCATGATTAACCTCAAAGACGAAGCAGAAACACCTCACCCCTAGCAGGGGATAACAACATGAAGCATATGATAATTGCACCTGTAAGTATTGGAAGGGGAGAAACTCTTCTCTCTAGGCTAACCATGCAAGACTGTAATTCAAGTCCTATTTAACCACAGAAGATGCAGATGCTGCTGAGGCCTCGGCAATCAGAGAGACTTGTTGACGAGCCTGCAGGCAAGCACCTATGTCGAATGAGCGCAACTCAGATCCATCAAAAAGAAGATTAACACCAGGAAGGATTACTTCCTTGCTGTCAGCATCATCTGATTCGACTTTCCCGGAGTTTATGGATGTGGATTCTTCTACGAGTCTTGTGGCCGCTTCATACACAGGAGTCAAAGCGAAGGATCTGCAGATATCAGTCCAAATACATAATTACTAGAAGTAGTCATACAATACAAGAAATAATAATCAATTCATTCTACTATTATAATAAAGCAAGAAATTATGGTGCTTTTCATATCAGTTGCCCATGACAGTTATTAACAAATTCGGATCAATAGCCTTGGTTTTCTTTTTCTACTGCTCTTTTTCGTGTGTGAATTTCATTAAGATCTAAGAATATATGACAGCTTTATTCATCCTAATACATGATGAAATCTAAACAAAACATGTAACTACTGATAAGTAATGTGCAAGACAAAGATTTCCAACATTCAAACAAACTATCTCAGCAGCTACATCATCCCACAAGGTTACTTTCGAATTGACCTCGCCATAAATTTTTCTCATAGACGGACAGGCCACTCAATTGTAGCCTTGGCTACCACTTGCAAAACCAAAGTCTCCATCCAAACTTTATAGCCATATATTTTTCCTATTTAATTTTGTATTGATCTGAAAACAGATGCGAAGATCTAGGGAAACATTGGCAATCAAAGACAAAGAAAAAAAATATAGGGAAGCATCTATGAACAATCAGCAGTCTACCGACTAGATTCTGACAAGGCAATTACTGCTTACGAGTGTCCTCTGTTTCATCTTACAGGATATTGTTTGATGTCTCCTGATAGCCAACAATGATATCTTGGGGGCATAGAGGAATATGTTAAGCAGAGCACTCTAAATGACGACAACATGCTCTTCTCAAAGTATTTCATTATTTGGTTATGTTTTTCTTTTTCTTGGTTGGATTTCTTATCCAACCATTTCGATGTACATTTTGATTTTTTACTAATAAAAGTTTTTTGTTTCCTATCAAAAAAAAATATGCTCTTAACAGCAGTAGGCATTTATTCTAGTTTCCGGCTAACTAGTATTCACTAAGTCCTCCAATTAAAAGACTCCACAGATTTGAACTCCCTTACTGAGGATTTTTTTTGTTCTTGAGTTACTATGGCAACTAATCCTTACATTAGCTCTGATGCTGAAATCACATTGCATTTGAAAAAGTTTGGGCACTGAGTGCACTAGGGAGGCCTCAATTGGCAATGTTTACAAAACACCCATGCAGGAGCAACCTTCGCTTGAAGGACAATTTCCAAGCAGAAGTCTTTCACAATTACCCTAGCACTAAAGTAAACATAGCAACCTCCCCAAGAACATACAGTCTTTTTCTTTTTATCTTTTTATTTTATTTTCTTTATTCTTTTTATTTTTTTGGCTTGGGTTATAATGTATGGCCAATAACGAGCTTTCTAATCAGACACAGAAGTTATGACAAATTTTACAATTGATTAAATTATCCCATGGTGGTGTTTTTCCTATTTGAACACAAGGATCTGCATGAAGTATGCTTCCATATCATGCTCACAACTGTTTCGTGGGAGTTTGGGTGGGGGTGGATATTAATGTTGACCTTGCACAGTAGCATACATTCGTAGGATTTCCAGCCCTTTGTCATTCCTAAGGGCCCCCTAAAAATGCTTTGTCCGTTAGGAGTCTCATTATTAAATCATTTTCTCTTACCACCCCCCCCGGGCCCAAAAAAAACAGAGAAAAGAAACGGTGAATCAAAAAAGTCTTTTGCACTTATTTAGTCCGGGACACTAATAGACAGTGTAAAATTGTCAAAGTGAAATATATAAAGCATCAGCTATACGATCTAAGACGCACCTCAAAATGTTACCATCGAAGCTGAGAACTTCTGTCCGGCAACGTTGTCGATTAGCAAGTTTCAGTCTCTGATGCTCGGTCGAGGCTCCAGAAATGGGAGATGAAGGGTCAACAAGCGGGTTCCACCTTCCACTTGCATAGTTCATCAGTTGTCGGGATGAATCCTTTGGTTGCTCTTTTTGGTAGAGAAGTCTTGCCGTTGGCCCTATTGCCTGGTACTCAGCACAAACATCACGCAATCTTTTCCTTAGATCTTGCATTGCATCATGATGTTCAGAAAGTAAATTCATTTGAAGTAATTGTGAAGAAACCACTCTTCTGCATATATTGTTGCATAATTTTGGACTAAATAATGGAATTCCAAATTCCACACTCAATGGAATCCATTCATACTGCTCATCATCTGGAGAGAAGGGGCCAGATTCTCTTTCTTTAAAAAGTCTTAATACACGGATGTAGCCAATGGTCCACAGCTTTATCTTATTTGCCAGACTGGTTAACAGAGAGTTCAACTTTGAACTTTCTTCTATGCACAGTCCCAGTTCCTCCCCTATATGAACAATTGAACCATCGGAATTCTTCAAGGGTAGTGGAATATCCATAGTAATGATTCCTCCAGACTTATCAAGGTCATACCTGCTGAAGGGCTGCACCAGCACCGCTGAGTGTTTAAGAAGCGAGTTCAAGCAATGTAGAAGTATATTTCCTTTTACTAAGCTCCCTTCAAACTTGCCTCCAAGCCCCCCAACTGTAGATCCATCCCAAGACCATATAAGGGCTTTCTCACAGCCAGCCAATGGTGCAGGAAGCAATCTCAAACACTGGCCCTTCATCAGAACAACTGATAGGGGTCCACTAGCCACATCTGAATATAATACTAACTTCATCCAGGGAGTCATTGAGGAGTGAGAGGGAGGACCAAAATGAATGGGACCTTTGGGTCCAGGCAGAACTGAGGAATGAGGAAGGGGGACCATGGACACAACCATGTCATAGTCCCGAAGAAACAACCGATCTAAAGTTGCTGGTGAAAGCGCAGCCAGGCTTTCACATCGGAGAATATCCACCCGATATTTTCTTGTTCTACATGGCATCCCTTTTCCAACATCTAAACCTTCAGCAGATATGGATTTCTCATCATTCTGGAGCTGAAGGTCTGGTTTAGAATTCTCATTTGAACAATTACTCTCTTCAGATACAGTAGCAGATAATTTCTCACCATCGGTACTTCTACTGACAGGTTCAGCCAAGTCAGAATTCTCCTCATCCGTCACTGAATGTGTGGAGTTATCACTATTTACCCCAGGTTCATTCAAACACAAATGCCCTGATTTGTCGGTCAGAGAAGCATTGTCTAATAAAGAAGTAGCCTCCTCGCTGCTTGAAGATATCATGCCGATCTCATCTCTTTCATCATTAACAACTCCACCTGATGTCAGACATTCCAGGACACATCGCAGGCTAAATGCATGATTGGCAAATTCCTGCAGTTCTCCCTCAAATTTTGTCCCCTCTAACGTACTCAAATCCTTACAAAGATCTTCAATGCTAGCATGACCCAGTTTTCCAGCTTCATATAAGGTAACAGCATGAGATTTTAAGCCTGCAAAAGACATACAAAAGCAAGAAAATAAATTTTAGCTAGGCAAACATAATCATTTAGGTGTCATGCACAGAAGTCAAATGCTATTGGAAGAAGAGTGGGAAAACCAATGCCAAGATAGTGTCCACTAGAACTTGTGTAGATTCCACGTGCCGAATGAACTTGAAAACATATGATCCAAATGGTCCTCTATCACAGAAAAAACCATCCGATTGACATATCAATTGGGGTACAAGAAAGAAACTGAGGAAGCCTAGTGTCCAATCCCAAACAAACGTACTTAATATTGTAGGTTGATAAGATAAAGTGATCAGATCAGACATTTAGGTAATACTAAGTTGGTATCAAAAGAAGGAAAAGGAATTATAGTATGATCAAGGAATTAAATTTTGTTTCGAAACGGTTGAAATGTTTCTGTTTTCATGGAAACCGAAACGAATCATTGATTAAATATCAAAATTCTTATGTTTCGAGGTGTTTCGACCTATATTTCGGATGACCAAAAAAAAAACCTATATTTCGGTTGTTTCGACCAATGTTTCGGAAACAAATTTTTAAATTTTTTTTTGCTTCCATCTTGCTTCCAAAATATTACTGAAACGTTTCTATTTCCAAACTCGCCAAAACTACGCACCAAAATAAAATTTTGATCCTTGAGTATGACAAGAATGAGTAACCTATAATTTAAGAGCTGTTGACCAAATGAAGTGAAAAACATGCCCCAGCCGAGAAAATGGATGATTTTGGCATTGATAAATGGAAGAAAATATCATAAATATAAAACAAAGAACAAACCTGGAGAAACAGACCCCATCATAAGATAAGATGTTATATTAGCATCCACAACAAAAGCAACACGTGTGTAACCAGAAGCTGGGCCATAGTTTTCAGTCCATGAAACATCTCCTTGATGAACAGAACTTCCATCAGTGGACATGTTTCCAGAGCCCAGACTAGCAAGAGAACCATTTTCTCCATCGCTGATTATACTTTTTGGAGAGCCAGGTAGGTTTGATTCCTGAAGAATCGATGCAGGGTCTATTAACTTTACTGCCCATCCCAATCGACAAGCAAAGGATGCAGCAGCCTGCAGCTGAGAAAGATCAGCCTGCAATGTTGCCGACAATTCAGCAACAGTTGAATTCTCACTTGAAACCACAAAAACAGCATACAGCAACCTGGACGATGGACTTAATGTCATTAGAATCTTAATTTCTACTCTTGGATGATACAAAAAACAAAGAATCCTTGTATCAAGACCACCGCCTTACTCCTCGATTGGATCTTCATAGGACTGCTCTCGGTTTGAAACAAATCCTTCAAGCCTGGAAACTGAAACACTGTATATATAAACATTCCAAACTCACAAATGGAGGTAAAAGCGAAATAGCAAACCATAAAGAAGGAAAGCTGAGTAAGTTCAGAAAGGAGGCTGAACCATTCTCAATTTATCTCAAACATGCCTCCTAATTTAGACTCCAAAAATTCAAACTAAGGAAGAAAATCATTCCCACATTGCAGACAAATAAACGCGAAAGAAAATTTTGATCTATTTACTTGGCCAAATGCTTAATCTAATGGATTACATATGGGATTGCGTTGAACTACTTAAAAATTTCACATAATACTGAGACGTATAAATAGGCCTGTTAGACTTGGCCCCGGTGTTCCAAAATCACAACCGTTAAACCAAATGAAAGATGACAATTTTGTACCATTTGGTCTCGCTCAGAGCATCAGCTGTATCACACTGTCTGACTCCTTTATGGGCAACAAAGGCTACTTCGCATGGCCAATGTCGTAGTTCAGCAATCTTATCTTGCCGTGATCTCAACACTTTTTTCTACTTCCTTGTCTGAAACATCAGAATACACAAGCCCCTTTTTTTATTCAAAATGTTAGAACAGCTAAGACTATAGCTTGAAGCCTTTAAGCCCCCTCCAGTCCCTCCTCAAATCAGATCTGTTCCAAGGCTTCCTTCAACATAAAGGAAGTAGGTACTGCAATGAAGTTTCATGAATCATTATCTGAACCCATTATACTATTTAATGCAACCGCCTTAAATTAGATGGTTTGGAGAACGGCAGATGCTGGTGTTGTGTATGTTAAGAGGAGAGGTCCAGTGCTTTGCAGCATTCAGGACACTCTGACTTCTTCCAAGTACAGCGGGACACTCTCACTTCATCCAAGTATAGCACGCCATCTTTCAAATTACCTCAAAAATTATGTAGTTGTATGCATTGATAATACTGCGTCACGTGCATTTTAGTCTAAATAGGAGTTTGAGATATTAGTATCAAGATTGGGTTTGAGTAGATGAAGTTTGGAAGTTTCTAGAGACTCGTAGAAATCGATCGAACAAACCCAGGAGAGGTTTCGTTCAGTCATCCTTCCAAAGCACAGTGATTTGCAATTTTACAAGAACTGGTGAACTGGAATCCCGGTGTAAATCACACAGCGGATCATCTGATTTCTACCGGTTGCGGACTTTCCAAATGTAGCACAAACCAGTCTTCCAGTTCGCGTAACAAAACATCTAGTTCATTGACCATTATTCATTTAACTTATAATTTATGGATATCTAATTTTTCCTGTTGGATCTGGATCCTTCATAGTTTCAGCTATGGTTCAATCTTTCAGTACACGAGTCTGGAATGCCTGCAGTGGTGCTTTAGACAATCTTACACAGGCTATATCGTATTTTATGTTTACATCAAAATATCATTTTATTTCATATTTCCAAGTAAAAACTTCAATTTCTATGCCATTTCCAATAAATTATGTGAGACATTAGCACATATTCAAACCAGAAGAACCCAAGAAAAATATTGCATCACTTATCACTTATCAGTATGAATTATTTATAAAAGAAAGTGGATAGCCTCTAATGGCCCACATATTCCTTCAACTCAGTACTGACATGCAAACAATCCATTATGCAGTGGAAAGAAGGTTAGATTCTTCCCCAAAACCAATTAAAGAATGTCTGTTTTTAACTTATGGAGCATCTGAAAGATATAAGCACGTATATTAATTAGTCCATGGTTTTGTGGTCGGTAAGATTCCACCAACCCTGGTGGGATATCAGGGAATCCTTGCTTATTCCCTCTCTTTTCCTTTTCCAATTTAGCATCACTCATAGATGTTAAAGTGAACCTAGTTTTGACAGATTCACCAAGAGATTGTTCTGTTCTTCCACCATTTGAGAAGTATATTACCCTATTTTTGGAGGGAGGATGGGAATTGCGGAAAGGCATATGACTGGCAAATTATCTCAAGCTTCTCTAAATAATGCAACCAGCTGACAAAGCCTATACTCCTCAGGCTACCAAATGATTAACAAAAGAACTTACAGAAAGCAAATGGCTTACACAAAAATATACTCTGGACAGATTTTTAGGATCAGTAAAAAAATCTTATGTCCAAAAAATATGACATGTATGTGGATTATATACGTTATTCACCATGATTGAATCACATGAATTTTCTAACATCAAAAATCAAAATTTATAAAACAAGAAAAATCAATTAAGTGGCGAAAACAAAAATGAATCTAAGAGCCTAATTTTGGTATGCAATGCTGAACACGTAAGTTACCTTTAAAACGATCGTCAGAATACACGGGCACATCAAAATAGACCAGTCCCCGTCGGTAAAGATTTTTTACTATGTCAGGATCAAAAAGGATGAATGAATTTGCTTCCTCCTTACAAACTTTATCAATTGTTGCCATTTCTTCTTCTGAAAGTTTCTATGAAGGGGGAATGTAAGAGAGAGAAGGGGGGAGGTAGGAGGAGGAGAAAGAAACAGTTCATATCAATCAGAAAATGCTTGAACTTGGAGCCTTTGTGAACAGATATTATTCGTAGGTTTACACACTGGAGTACTAAAGTATGGTTGAGGGCTTGAGGCACAGCTGAACTGCCAGTAATTCTAAAGAAGCATTACTCATATTGATCTACTCACCTTAAATTCTTCCAGCGTAAAGTTGACAAGACATACTCCCCACCATGGCTCGATTACAAAGTCCACTGGTTGTGTAGGCAACATTTCTTTCGCTATTGACTTATTCAGCTTCCACATTATTTTCTGGATAGCTCCACACGAGTTAAGAACAAATGAGACAAGTGAGAACAAAAAAGGTAGTCCATCTTTTGTTCATAAACATTGAAACAACTTGATTGTAAACAAATTATAGACATTTTTATCTGAGAGCAGCGATTTTGTGTACGCAGTGTCAAAGATTAGGTTGGTGCACAATTCATCCACCCAATAGCCCATATTAGTAGGCCCAAAACTGGCCAATGACCTTTTCTTCATGGTCATAATCCTATTTTTATGCTTGTCAACCAGAAACTGTGTAGTTAAGTACATAATGATGTAGCAGCGCTAAGATATATGCAAAGACCAGATGAATTGTTCAGCTAACTACTAAGCCTGGCTTGGACTTTCAAAATTAAATTAAAAAAAGAGCAATGGGAGTGGCAAAGAGATCATTTATCATGTTGTGTCTTGTTAGTCTGTTATCAAAGGAGATGACATCAAAGTTTCCTGTATTTTCCAGGGTGATCTCTAGTTACTTATTGGCCCTTCCAGCATCTGGGCCATGGTTCTTCTGACAGTAGTTAATTGACTTCCTGCACATGCTTCTTCCCTGTAACAATGTTGTTTTCCAACCTTTATCGAGTCATATGAATGGCTATGTTATTCTTATTGGCAGTCACAAGAATTGTGAACATTGATGAGATGACTACATGGTGAGATGAAAGGTAGTCAGGCACTGCATAATTAATTAACAGCAACACTCTTGCCATTGATGTTTTAACTACTGAAAATTTGAAATCATCAGCCTTCCATAATGAGACAACATTGTAGACACCAAACATATTACAATTAGGGGAAGATCACTAGGCCATGGACATCCACAAAGTAGTAACTAATATACAAGGTTCCCTCATCTAGAATATCTCTTTCACAAATCCAAAACTATAATAAAGATACTTTATAATAAAAATAAAAAATAAAAAGATACTTTATAATAATAAAAAAGAAGATACTTTATAATAAGAAGTTTCAAAAAAAATCTAGAAGAAAACACTTTTGCACTCCAAGCAAATTAACTGATGCAAAAGAGAGATCAAAGTTTCAATATGTACAACCACCAAATTATACAAGGAAGTAGCAGCTTAGCACCCTGAGTCTGACAAAGCTAAAAAGAAATAAGCAAAATGGGTCACAAACGTGTAGTTAAAAAGATGATGAACAAATCACAATAATCCTACTATGTTGAACCTACATGTATCCAAATGTTTACCAAGATGTGCAATCATGTGAGCACTATTATCCACCAAGACAAGCACCTTACAGTGGTTAGCCTAATCATAACATGCAGACAAGTATGAATGTACCTAAAAATGGAAGTGTACATATATGATCTTAATTTATGGATAAACCATATCATACATAACCATGAGAAAAACTGCATTTTAAGGATTTTAATCAGTACCTTAGATCTGCACTTGTTCATGATGTCAATAAATTCATTTCTTCCTATCCCGGTGAGCCGCAATGCGTCTGCGGCACTAAAATTAGGAATGCTATCATAAGGTTGCTCTGCAGATAATATGAACATAAGTGAATGATAAAGCACCATTAACACAGGAATTAATCAGGACCCCATACATGTTGGTAGCTATGAAGCAGAGAAAAAAAGAGCATTTTGGTCAACAATAAAAATAAATCATGAGAAATCTGATATTGTAAACAAAAGGCCAATGACTAAAGAAAGTAAATTTTGACCGCATCTGTTACTTACACATGACCTGCACTTAACCTAGTGCCTGTTTGTATGCAACAGAGCGTCCACTGCCAAGCATAGATAATGTAGCACATGAGCTACAGTACCATCATTACACATTGTCTTTTTTCTCCGCTGATTTAAAGAAGTAAAAACTGTCCAAAGAGGTACTTGTAATTTATATCTATATCTATACTATTACTAAATGTCAACAAATGAGAAAAAAAATTAAATACCTATGTTGTCCCTAACAAAACATGTAAAATACTACAATGCCCATAGAATCACTTTCGTAACCGAAGCTAACCAAGAATCACCCTTATATCATTCTATTCATAGTGTAGTTTCCACCACTGATCATTTGCTTTCTCTCAGTGCTCACTAAATTATCTATTTGTGCAAAATGCTTCAGTTTGCATTATACTGCTCAACTCTTTATTAGGTCCACTACTTTGCAACCATAATAATTGATTTGCCATGAATATCTAGTGTCTTTCATATTCTCATTATGACATACAACTAGTAAATTGATAGTCTAGACGTTAGAAGTTTTAGTAATAACTAAACCATTTTCAATCAATACATCAATCACCAAATGGAATTGATTGCTTCCATATTTCGTATCCTCGATCTCTCTTCTAAAATTCTTGTGGTTTTCAGTTGTGTGTGTGTGTGTGAAATCAACGGTCTATTTCAACACGTATCAACAAGTTGTTTCTACTGTTTTACTTCGAATCTGTATGATTTCACTGGTTGACACTATGTTTTGGATGGTCATAACTTCTGTTTCACGGTGTTACTTCAATTTCTAGTCCACTTGTTTAAAATGAGATTATGTCAATCTGTCATTTGAATTCTATGTTTGCATTTTTTGTGGTAGCGTTGGCTTCAGAAACACTATACTTGGTCAATGGCTATGTAACGGATAGTGAACAAAATCGTCGTTTGACCCAATGTTACCTAAATTGTGGGTCGTTTTGGTACGTGGTACGGATACAGGTATGTGGTACAACAATTTCTTAAGTACGCGATACGATGGAAGTAGGTTTAGCTGGTATGATGTTTTGGGTCGCAATTCGTTTTAAAACTCTTATGTAGATCGTTTTTACTACTATACAACATTATATATTATAGAACATTCATAAACACTAAATTAGTTATCATTTATTTTATAGTTGTACTTGATTTTTTATTATTTAAAACAATATATAATTATAAATTTATATACATTTAGTCAATTGATATGTATTTTATATTTGTGCTATATGTTCTAAAGTGAATTGATTTAGAGTATTATAATTTGGGGTTGTCCATTTTGGTGATCTGAATAGCGAACTCACTTCGTTTGGGATCGATGTACCCATATCATGCGTCGTTAAGGGTTTAGTGAATTGTGGTAACCATAGTTTGACCTTATCACATTTAAGTCGTGATGCTGCTTAGCTCATGTTTTCTGGGGCTAAAGTCTTTATTTCCTGTATTTGAATGGCAGCATCACTTCTCGGAATCATTGAATCAAACATTCCGACGGCGAATACATGAAGAAGGTTCTCAAATAGCATTTCAAGATTAAATAGTGGTGTATGATTCTTTATAAATTTGGGGGTGGACTAAATGAAACCATGCATTTCTCTTCTCTTTTAGATATAGTCAAGTGTTGAGCAGTCAGAACGTTGGCCTTCCAAGAAAGCATGACTAGGCAATAGCAGAAAAATGTGATGAACTTTTAGCAGGGAAAGTAGGGGCTATACTTCACTGGTTTTGTGCCTTCTCCTCTGCCTCTCCTCAGTTCATGAATCTCATGGCTCTGATTATTGTCTGTGGTATGCCGCTCAATAGATGAGTTACACATATAACCTATGCCCATGTACCGGCAACTTAACCCATTAAATCTTGGTAAGCTTGGGTTCATTTCCAATCCAAACCCTCTACAATGTTGAACTAGATCTTTTCATGCTCTTTAAATGAGACTAGACACATATGAATTGGTTTGCTACTGTTATGTGATCCGGAGTTGATTCATTAGCTATTGTCTAATCCGTCAATGTTTACTTAGGTTGTAGATTTTGGGGAAAAAATAGTCCACAACTTTAATCTACCATGTTTTCATATTCAAAATGGTTCATCTACAAAGCACTTGTATACCAACTAGTGATATTAAAAGACAGTAAACTTGTGTTGCAAGTGTACTGACAAAATTTAAATGTAAATTCCTAGCCTTAGGTAGTATTTTCAAAAGAGCGCAAGACTATCCACTCAATATTCGTATACTGCCCCTCTCCATAAAATGTTTGCTTCAGTTATACTGGTAAGCAAAAAGTCAGGTTTTTGAGGCTCCACTCAGTGGTAATGTGGTGATTGTTGATGATTTTCTTTTGGAATTGGTCCAATAGATATATTCCACGACCCAACTGTAGGTTGAAAAACAACAGTTAATTGGCAGGAAGCTAACAAATAAACAGAATGTGACTCAGGGGCTGCTTCTAATAATCCTGTCAATATCCGATAGCACATAAGAAGCGACCACTTTAAAATAATAAAATCCACTTTCAAAAGTTGAATTTTAAGTCAGAAAGATATAACTTCTCAATATATGCTAAAGAAGTAAGCATTTGTTTGGAATTTTAAGCTGAACTGACATAAAGCCCTTGAATTTACAGTTAAACTGCATAAAGTTTTCAGCACCAATTTCCATCTGTATTAAACAGCACATCTATCCTCAAAAACTTATCAATATATAAGCTACTATTGCTATCACCAACCCAGTGGCTTCATAATTAAGCAAAATCACATCAAGATATTTAAGATAACAACCTAGTACCATTTTTCATGACTTCGAATATCATATCGCAATAGTATCTGAAAGGAGACACCCTCATTACACGGCAAACATACTCCGCCAGGTGATAAGGAAACAACTGCAAAAACAAATTTCGACAAGTAAATTCCATGCCTAAGCTAAACAAAAGAGTCTGACTATGACATCTGGACAATTTAATAAGATATAATTCTTTCAATGCATAATATGAACAGTAAAATTATAATGGATAAGAAGGGAAATTTTTTGCATAAATGCCTTTCAGAATGTGTTCAACTGATAACATTACTTAAAATAGCCAACCTCCCAAATTATAGCATTCTTCATTTTTGTTCAAAAGTCCCAGTAACGAAACACAAAGTTAAAGTACTAGTTGATAATCTTCTTTCTGATAAATTAAAAAATAGGTGGAACTTTAAGGCTAGCAATTTTCCAATTTAACCATCCACATCAACTGCCACAAAAATAATGTCACAACTAGCATAAAATACATACATTAGATTTTAGCTGCAAAAATAATGATTTGATTACTTAGATAACCAAGAGGACGTCCATGAAATACGCACCGCTAGATTCTTTCGCAAGTAACGCATCATATCTTCATAATATTCACCTTCTTTGCATACTTTGCGAGCAAAACAATTGTTCCATTGGAGTCTTTTCTTTATGCAGTGCTCGATTATCCTGCATGACAAGATGATGAGTAGAAAAAAGGGCAAAATCATGAGCAAGCAGCAGAACTCACAGGAAAGTCGCATGATAAGAGCACCTACATACGCCACAAACTGAAATACTGCTTCATATCACACTAAACCCTAAACTAGAGAGACTCCTATTAACAAAATCACCTGGACCATCTGTGTACATACTAAATCAAGTAATCAAATATTTCTAAAACGTTGAATAACTAGAATTAATATTACATTCTGTAGTTTCTAACCCAAAATTGCTACAAAAGGCATTGACATGAACAGTTAAATCTCTTTATTAAGAAATTTAAACTCAAGCCCATAAAACATAGCTTATTTTAGCTGCAATGCAAAAATCAGTAGCAACAGAATAAGCAATCCCAGCTCTAAGACTGGTAAAAACCAACCTTCTGTGCCATTCTTCTTTAGAATTCAAAGTGGCTTGAAGCCGCTTTGGAAGACTCTCCCACGGGCATTCTTCCCTGATTGCTTTCAATATCAGCTGTTCCTCAATTGTAGCCGGAACGTGCTGCATTCTTGCCTAATCACTTAATTAAAAATATACACCTCAATCCCTGCAGAACCAACCATTAGAATTGTTCCAAATAATTCAATGTAAATTGATCATGGACTCGGTTTCGAAGTAATTAAAGCAACATAGTCCTACGAATTTCATCTAGCAAATCCACAATTCGCTAATGAAACCAAAGACAATCAATCACCTGAAACTGAGCGGTGATAGCTATGCAAATAGCGGTGGATCGACGATGGTGGAGATCTGTGGCATTGAACAGCTTTACAGACTTAAATTTCACAGTTGCGTGTTTTGAATTATAATGGCGGTGGATCGAGTTTGGGGTTTGGACTTTGAACACTTCTGCTGGTGGAGATCTGGGTCATTGAAGAGCTTGAATTTTAATTGCATAGTTGCAGGCCTAAATTGTAAAGGTGGGGCCTACTTTTACTTCATCCTCCCTCCGGTCGGGTCGATACTAGATGTTAGGGCTCCAAATTCCAGAGCTCCGAGACACTTCGTTGTTTTGGGGGGGACAATCCCATAGAGACATAATTCAATTCTAATTATGAGTTTGAAGTTAAATGGAGCCCATTTTTAATTCAATTAAGTTCTCAAATTACGTTCACATAATATTTTTTTCATGTTTCTGAGAATTTTTTTTTAACATATCATGTTTCTAAGATTAAATAGACAGATTTATAAATAAAAGTGTTAATACTATAATTAAATTATAAATTATTAAACCTTCCATAAAAAGTTAGACTAAGCAATAAAATACTTCGTACACGATAACAAAAACATTATAAATCAATGATTCTTGATGAGTTCTTGTATGGGGAAATAATAATAATAATTAAGGATACAATCAACCGATGATTTATGCCTTAATTTAATTTTTTCATCGCCAAGAATTATGTAACGCCTCAAATTCATCTTAGAAGACTAATTTATACAACATCCAACCATGAAAACATACTACAATATCATTAAGTAAATAAAAATCATTCCACATCAAAGGCTAACTAGATCAATTTCTTAGACAAACATAAATAAATCATTTGTTTTACATCCAATATTATATTAGTAATATTCTAACTAACTAATAAAATGAATTTTTTAAAATATTATCTAATAACTGAACTTCAAAAATTTAAACTAGAATCATAATGTCCAGATCCACATTTTGATCTACTGTCTCCACAAAGTCAACATATTCATGTAAAGTTATATCTTTCTCAAGTCTAAATTTTAAAAAATGTTATGGCGAGGTGAAAGATAAAATTCAGTAGAAAAATATTTTCAAACTCAAATAAGGTTTAAAAATCATGAAAATATGCAAGTACCCCTTTTTCAAAGTAATGTATAATACTTTTGAAGTAAAACATGATAATTAACAAGTTTTCTAATTTACGATACAAATTAATGAATTTCACAAGGAGAGTAAACAACTTTTAAAATAATAGTTGATCACAATAAATATATCCCACGTACTTAGACTAACTAGTATGAAACAACCCCGCCAACATATCTAGTCCACACCACATCACAAACCATTTAATTAATCCCCGCAAAGTCATAAAATTTTAGGAATTGCATATACCGACAAATCAATAGTGACCAAATATTTCTCAAGACTAGTATACTAACCCCGATCCTTAATCACCGTGAATTAATAATAGTTTGGTCAATGTAAGACACAAACCCTACTACGAGTAATAGAAAATCTTCAAATCCCTTGAAGTAAGAAAAATACGTTTAAACATTATGCGATATAGATTTGAGCGTAATTCAGGTTCATCATTTTCATCCATACAATAGATAATTTCCATAAAACCCAATGATAATCAAGAATCATAGTTTAACAACTTTTTAAAAAGAATACTTCAAAAAAATATGTAAGAGATCTTCAATAAATATATTTATATTAATTATAACCAAAAACTAAGATTTTAGAATCAAGAATGAATAAACCTTAGATGAAAATTATTTATTTTCAAAAAAATGTTTCATTTGATGGAAAAAAAATTTAAATAGTTACTTATCTAACATATAATTAAAGATCAATATTAAAAAATATAATAAATAATAGCTCTAACCTCAATATATAAATCTGAGAAAGAATTCCTAGCTTCATTCATAGAAAATTACTTCTAAGGCTTTTTATTGTGACTGCTTTACACGTTGATGCCTTTAAGAGTAAACTCAATCTTTTCATCTTCCTTATCTTCTTACCTCTAAGACTTTTTTTGGGCTGAAAATCTGTGTAGGAATCCTAAAATAAGTTCATAAGACATTTGTAGTGTCAAGAATGAAGAAAACACTCAAAAAAGATTAGGACAAATAAATTTTATGTCTCATGCATTCGGACACGTGCTTTGTCTCATCCGGACGCGGGTTACGTTTTATCTCAAACTTCCGTATCGATTTTGACCTTATTAGAATATAATTCACAAAAATTCATAAAATACTTTTTTGTAAACAGAGTTTTGGGTAAAATTATGACAAAAATACTAATGTAGTGTTAAATTCATTTTTGTGTGTTTTTGTGAATCCGATTGACTTTCGTTCTTTCATTTCTTTGGTTTAAATTTTTCTATGAATTCTTTGGTTTTTCCTTGATTTCATCAATTTATGAACATAAAGTCTTCTATTGAAATCCGCATCTAAATTCACAATAATAAGGCAAACTAGATATATAGTAATTCATACGAGGTTTTATAAGTTCGGTGTATTCATCGAATACGATCTAATGCACATAAAGAAAAATGTTGTATTCACTACATTCTTTTATAATTTTAGAGCTTAATGACGTGACATATTGATAGGCATTAGATCATGTGATTTATATTGATATGATATTCAAATTTTAATTAATTTTTTTATGAGTGTAGCATTATTTGCATAGAAAATACATGGCAACTCTTGAAAATCCAAATATTTGTCAGTTTTTTATATCTTTTTAAAACTAAGTTTACAATTTCCAAACTGAGTAAGCCCTAAATTATAGTCATTTATTTTCTCTTTATGCTCTTCTATATTGTTTGAACTAAACCTATACCTTAGTCTTTTATAATTCTACCACCACATGAATCTTATGGCCTTCGAGATCAAAATTCATATATGGTTTTGCAATAAAGATAGATGTTCTAGGAATTTTTAGGGGGAACATGATGAAAATATTTTGACTCCACATTTTTGGTAATGAAATCTATAATATAAAATAAGATAGACTTTAATAAACATATCCGACGATCTCAAATAGACGTATCAAACGACCATAACATTCCTATTAAAACTATTCATATTGCATTGTGCCTTCAAACACAGATTACCCCTATTTTAATAGAATACAAACTAACAAGAAATAAACAAATATAAAATAAAATGTTTGTAAGGATGACTGAAGCTTTATTAAAACATCAAAAGCATTAAAACTTACACATCTATTGTTGTTATTAACTTTGTTACTTTGTACACCAATTTTTTTAAGTTGCGTAATCGTCATCCGTTAAAAAAGAGGGATCAAGATTAAGGTCAAAATTATTTGCCGTCACATTTCATGAAAAATTGAATTAAAAATCAATACAACTTTATCGCAAGTCCATTGAATATTGACATCACAATTCTCTTGAAAAACATAAAAACAAAAAACATATCACATCAATCCTAACACGAAAACAAAGTGGAACACAATTCCATGTGAAAAAGAGGAGTTTTTATTAATCACAGACGATATATTTTAAAGTTAATTATTTATCATACATTTACAAAAAGTAATCATATGTATGTGTAAGAGTTGATTTTCTGGCAACTAATAAGATAGCCATATATTTGAAACTATTTTGGATTCTGCAACGCCAAGATAGGTTAGAAAGGGCATTGGAGGTTCCTCTGGTATTTAAGTCGGCTGAATTTGAGAGTTCGGGGATATGGGTTGCGTTGTGTCAAGTGAGTGTTGTGTACAATTGCGCTTTAGTAAGGTTCAAGATTTTTGGAGTTAGGGGAAATGGGTTGCGCTGTGTCAAGTGGGTGTTGTGTACAATGGCGCTTAAGCAAGGTTCAAGTTTTTTGGATTATTTATACATTGATGCTCAATTTGATATGATAAAAAAATAAAGGATAGATAAAATATCATATTTGATACAAAAAAAAATAAGAATGATAAAAAAGTGGATACATTAGTTTTTTTCAAACTCACCAAAATTAATTCCTAAAAAATTAGAAGAAAGTGAATGAAAAAATTAATTATTTGTTTTGAAATGTATCTTATTTGTCTATATATATACACATTAATTTTATATATAAATCTATATAATAAAATAAGAGTGTTTGAATTTTATCCCAGTCATATTTTTCCATCAAAATTATCGTTAATCACTTACTTCACCCATCATTCATTTGTCAAACTCAAACGTCAAATCGCATAACTCATTTTTATCACGTGGTTAATCATTTATATATTTCTTTCCTAAAAATATCATATCACTCATTTCTATCATATATTTAATCATTTAATATTTGATTAATTTGTAATTAATATATTTTAAAAAAA
>CM042193.1:6337310-6380585 GCA_023539305.1 Ilex asprella
TAGTGACATAATTCGTAGATCTAATTTATTATGAATTTTGAATTTATTATAAATCTCATCAAACATTAGAATTTAGTGTTGATCTAATGATTCTTATAATGTTATATCATTAAATTGACAAATTAAGTTAAATTTTTAGATCTAAATATTATTACTCTTTTCTTTGTGGCCCGTATCAGTTTGTGTGTATGAGTCTATGACCGAATGTTAGAGCAGTTGGTGAGGGACTGTTCTAGCTTAATTAATGTCTCGAGTTCGAGTCTTGAAAACACAGCTGCGTTCGATAAAGAGAATTTTATCGCCTTTGTAGTCTTATACAACTTGAATTCAAATTAGTCGGAGTTGAAAGTACCTTATGAATACCGAATGGTCTTGAAAAAAAAAAAAAGTATGAGTCTATGACCGGACCGCTCGTCCTCGGTCAGCGCAGTCCACCGCGTTTCAAAAAATATTAAGTAAATTAACGGAAACATCCATTGGCCGGCGTCCATTAACCAAATAGGGCACTCTGCGTCATTGAAGCGCTTCCTTTCTTCACCACCGCTGCCTTCTCTTCTCTCTGGTAAACTTCTCTCTCTCTCTCTCATTACCTGTATCTACACCCCCGCCTATATTACATTGGGATTTCAAGAGGCATATATAGTTCTGTAGTTAATTTGATTTTTGCATTATTATTTTTTATGTATGCACATTAATTTTTCGAAAGTTTTGGATGACAGTCGTAAGCATAAGACTGGAGAGAAGAGAAAAAGTAATTGTTTAATGGCTTTGCGATTTGAGGTAGAGCTTTTTTAATGATTGTATTGTCAATGATTGTCTGATTGTTATAACTTATAGTTGCTAATACGAGAATTGTGTTTTGATGTTTCTTTTGTTAGATTCTTGGGAGGTTCAACCGTGCCCGTGCAGCTCAACTGACACTTCCTCACTTCGTGTGCCAGACACCTCTGTTTATGCCCGTAGGGACTCAAGGTTTGAGTTTCAATGGTCATATTTTTGCTTGGAATTAGTTGTATTTTTAAGTGTATCTTCTCCATGATTCATCATTCCCGTTTGAAGCCACATTAGAAGAGAAGTTTTTGCCACTGATTGCCATTCAGCTTCTAATGGCTTTCTGGGAAAATGCTTTATTTCCCACGTGTAAGAGAAGAACCAAGGAAACTAATTATTTGCTTCCTTTTGCTCTTGTTGGATTAATCCGTTCAATGTTATTATGGGCATTAAGTGGCATTGGGCATTACTAATAAGGATGTCTAGAGCACCATCATTTTTCTATGAAAGAATTTATTATGGACATTGCAAGTGATGATATTCTGTGTTCAGCATTTTTCTGTACCCACATACATGTGTATGCAACATCGTTATTACTGGGTCAAGTTTGGGTTTTCGTGGTTCCAGGGACGATAAAAGGTTTGGCCACTAATCAGCTTGAGGAAATTGGTTGCCAGATTATACTTGGGAATACATATCATTTGGCTCTCCGTCCTACTTCTGAGCTAATCGACGAGTTGGGCGGTCTCCACAAATTTATGAACTGGCCAAGGGCACTTCTTACCGACTCTGGTGGCTTTCAAATGGTTGTCATGCATAATTTCATGTACCGTTAAGATGATACCGTTTATAATTCCTGTTATGTTTTCCTATGCTGAGTTTACTTTCCGACAAAAACTTTATCTGTTATTGGTCCTGTTTTTGTCATTACTGTTGTGGTGATTCCTAACTTCCTAGTTTTTCTGATTCCTAGCTTTCCTACCCTGTTTTATAGGCGTGAGTCGTGACCTCATGGTTTTCATGTTTGTAGAATATGTGTTACCATATTGTATAGATTACATGGTTTGTTCATTCACTTATTTGGCTTCATTTGCAAAGTGAAAAATTGAAAGCTTTGTGAATGGGTATCATTGGCCATGTACCTGTTGCTCCATTTTGCTTTTCTATTTCTATTCTAGTCAACATAAAAATAGAAGTTGCATGTTGCTGTTTTCCTATTTTTATGGCATAAAAATACTGGCATTGAATGCCCAGTGAGGGAGGTTCTGTCTTCTAGGTGATTTTTTGTGACAGATCACTAAAAACTGGTTAAGTACTTCCATGTGTGGCATTGCCAACCACAACATTATCAGCATAGTAGTCATGATATACAGTACAATCTGGAGATGGAGGTTTTTGGCTGCCATAAAACAGAATTACTGAACAAACAATGTTTATGGATTGTTTAAGTAATCTTTACTTCATGGGATAGACAAATTTTTATTGGCAGACAAATGACTGGCATTGCTTGTAAATTCCAAAATAGAAGTTATAAACTAATTTCTTGTTGTTTTACTAGCTAAAGTTCTGTCAATAGAGAATCCTGGTCTTGTCTTTGTTCTATCTTTTTCGACTGGTGAATTAAAAACCAGGTCAGTAAAGCATCTTCAATTGTATTGCAACCACAGTTGACAGCATTGCCACAAAAACCACAAGTGGAGCGAATTCCAATTGTCTACTAAAGTAATTTTCAGTGGCTCTATTCATCAGATATTATAGATAATGCATAATGTTGCAAGTGGTGTTCCATGATGAATTAAATTGAACAGTATGGTTCTTTTTCTTCAATTCCACAAAGAAACCAAAATATGGGAATAGTACTCAAAATGACTTAATTTTGTCTAGCTTGTTATTTTGCAGAAGCATGAAAGCTTCCACATAACAGTCGTGTTTATGTTGGACATGTTTCCAACATAGACACTTCTTGACACTTGTGTGACACATTCTTTAGGAAGGGGGGGGGGGGAATAAGTACATGTTAGGAAATTGTCAATCCTATACATAACATGAACATGCAATGTTATTTTTTGTTCCAACTTGCAATTGGAAAACCTCTGCTATCAAGGCATAGCTTATTATAGTATTAGAAGGCAGTCTAATTGCTGAGAGATTTCAGCTTAAAGTGTTATATAAATATTTAAAAGGGTGGCTATTGCAATTAGAAAATACAAAGGTAACACATAGGAAGGTTTCAAAAGTGTGTGGACTTGAAATCATCGAGGTGTAAATACACGTATAATTCCCTACATATGTAGTTACAAATGCATATACACACATATGTTGCATCCCTCTTCTCTGTCTGTGACATGGTTGATTACTGATTATTTTGATCCATAATCATAAAATTGATGCTAAAATTAGTTTTTCTATTACAAGACAACTTATGTAATGTAAATCATTATTTAGTGTGTGTAATTTTTTCTTTTATTGCTTTGTCCTCACCATTTATGTCTGAATTTTTTAAGGTGGGCATATCAGTTTTTCCATGTTGTATTCATGTCACGTTTTTACGCATACGCTTCATAGGTTGTGATTATTTTGTTAGTTAAAAGAGTGACGAAATATGTGACTAAGCTGGCATTATGTCTAATGCTTCAGGTCTCACTATTGCATTTGGCTGACATTACTGAAAAAGGCGTCACATTTCAGGTAATTTTCTTTTTATCCTTTTAAGTCTATGGCGAAAACTCATCTTGATGTGCTTCACACTGTAAGTATGATAGTGTGGCAGAAGAGAAATATATCTTTCATTTTTAATTCTACAAGGCTAGTTCACTGCATAATTGTTCCCTATAATACATTAGATTTCTCGATTCCTTCCCTCTCTGTCTCTTTTGCAGCTTCTATTTATTTATAGATGTCACTACGTGTGTGTGTGTATATTTATTTCTGTAATAATACATTGTTATAAACTGCTTACATCATTGACAAATGATGTTGGGATTTAAAGTTATGCTACACCCCAGTTATTGATACACACTCATCTTTACAAGTTTGAATTTATACTGTATTGACATGGTCATAGGTTACGTTGATATTTTGAATTGCGAAGTCCATATATAGACAAAGTCTCGGTTAGAAAAAGAATGGGGTTGAGTATGAGGGCAGATGCTTCATGTGAATAAAGGCAGAGGTTAAAACGGTTCCAGGTCCACTTCTCCGAACATGTTGGTTTAAAGGATCCAACTATGGTCAATGGTGTCTTTTTATGCAATAAAGTTTTGCACTTCATTTTCTTCCACCAATTGCATATCCTTAGGAATCTCTACATGATTTGATACAAATAGACAACATGCGAATGTGTATGCTGGGCAGTAAACACACTTGAAAAAATGGGTTGTCATTTATAAAAACATTGTTTATTAGTTTTGTATTCAGGATAATTTTCTCGAATTTATGACTTTTCACGTTGCTGATAGCTCTCTTGTTCATGCTAGCAATTAATTCTTCTGCCCACGTGGCATGCTCCATGGCAGTACTTAGTTACTTTGCTATATGGTGCCAGTTTATTTGCGTGAACTCCTAGTTATTCCACTCTTAGTTGCCGTTTGCACATATGTTTCCATGTTGCTGGTTACTAACCTCATTGTCCCCTTGCAGTCACCAGTGGATGGAAAGCCAATGCTCCTAACACCTGAGGAATCAATTCAAATCCAAGTAGGTACATTTTGGTGTCCCTTTTGTCAATCTGGGGGATTTTTTCGTATTTAGGAACTCATAAATGTTCCTAGAATGTTTCCATGATTTAATAAAGTTTTGGGTACTTTTTGTGTCATTGACATAATTCATTGCTCTGTTTCACATGTCTAAATATTGTTCTCCTTTTATTTTCCTCTTCTTTATGTGACGCATTTGGAGCTACTGGTTAAATAGTAGTAATTCTATGCTTATACTGGAACTCTTTGCTCTTCCATTAGATATATATCAACCTGCAAACTTTTGCAGTTCTAAATTACTCAAAGTTAATGCTACCTGTTTTTGGCCATCATTGTTTATTCTTCACTTAACTCCAGTCACATTCCCTGAAATTAGTTAAACTTGGAGTGCTGATTTTAGGGAAGCCTGGGCCAACTAGTACTGCAATGAACCTAAGATTTCTTCCTGATATAAAATATGTAACTTTTGGAAAGTTTTTGGATTCTGTGCCAGATATAGAAAACTAAGTAATTTGGAAGATTGTTATATTCAGCTTTGTCTAGAGGGATCATCTTGAAAAAAAGCTGACATAAATGTTATGGGTAACGTTTTTTTTCCTAATTTTGTTCACATCTTCGATCTTTGAATTTATCCATCTTCCCTAAAAGAGCCGAAGATTTAAGGCTGGAACACGTAATCTTTAGTTTGGCGCCATGAAGCCAGAACTTAGGAGTTCCAACATCTTATTGAAGCATGAATCAAAAAAATCTTTTTGTTTTCCTTGTAAATGAATATCCATGAATTGTAAGCTTTTGTTGATGATAAGATCAGCAACTCTAGAATTTGAATATCTTACTAATGGAGAATCTTGCTTCCTTTCTCCTTCTCTGACTCCTTCTTCTTTTTTCCTCTATGCTTGTTGGTAAATTATATGCAGTTTTTGCACAGTGGCAGTTAAACAATCCATTATAATTCTTTTTGTGGGAATTTTTTTTTCTTAAAACTCATGACACTTGTTCATTTTTCCACAATGTGCATTTTTCTTTATCTTGCCTGTATGCTGCATGCTGCATGCAGTTTCCTTTGTGGGGTTGACATGGAAAACACGTCACATTTGGCATTATTTAGAGAAGCTTATTTATATTTTGTTTTGCCTCACTTTTTATTATGTCAAATAGTGTTTTCCCTTCTAATATCTTCTGTGTTTGGGTGGTCTGCCACCAATTTCTGCAGAACAGAATTGGGGCAGATATCATTATGGCACTGGATGACGTTGTGAGAACGACAATTACTGGGCCACGAATTGAAGAGGCTATGTATCGTACTCTACGTTGGATTGACAGGTGCATAGCAGGTACATATGCCGAAGAAAAATGTTAGGCATGCTCCGTTCACACATTTTCAAGTACAAATTCAAATTAGCAAACACTATTTTGACATATAACCCGGCCTTAGTTGAACCAAGTCCCTGGTCCAGTCTGATTGTGACCAACCTAAGCTTTTAGGCTAGAATGTTTCTACAGGCTTGGATAATCATAGTCAGATTATAGCGAAGTAAGCCTGTTTAATTGGTTGAGTGCTTCCAATTGAAGAAAGAATCCATTGGTTACTTTTTAAGTAGCTGGTGCTTCTGATTCAGTTACATGTCATTAATTAACTATAATGATTTTCTTGGAGGACAGCTCACAAGAGACCACATGAGCAGAATTTATTTGGCATTGTACAAGGTGGCTTAGATCCAGTGTTAAGGTGACCTACCATTTAAACTTTAACATTCCTACTCTTCCTAATGCCTGCATAAATTTATGTACCTTCTACTTCTTGTGTAATTATGATCCTTATTTTGCAATCTATTGGTACCAGGGATATATGTGTCAAGGGGCTAGTGGATCGGAATTTGCCTGGGTATGTATACTCCCCTAGATAAATATTGTTGAGGCTTACCAAAAACAGTTTTTTGGTATTCTTGCTTGTTTTACTATTACTAGAAAATTGATAAGCAGTGGAAGAAAATGATGACCTGATGTATTCCACTCATTTTCAAGGAATTTTGTCATCTCGGTCTGGACACAATGTTGCTAGGGTTAGCCTTTTTAATATATGCTGCACATAAAATGAGTAGGCAGCAGAATTACGGCCTTAAGTGAAAAAAATATGCCTCTCCCTACCTACCACCCTCTACCTTCCTTAAATCCCGTTCTGCTACTTGCATTATTTGTGTACAAAATGAATATGTAAAGTTGAGTCTTTTTTTTTTTGGGGAGGGGGTGGTGGGTGTTTGAGTAGTGCTATGATTTGTCTTCATTTTTGCCTTTGGTAGGATGTAAGTGTTCTCATAAGTCCAGATGGTATATATAAGTTCCTTTGTTCACCACCCCTTATTATTTGAAAATTCACATTTTAGTTGATATGATTTATGTTTCACCGCTTCAATTATATCATGGGACTTTTATTAGCTGGTTGAAAGTAGATTGAGCACTTTTGGTCAAGGTCCTAAGGTTCTTAATCATCTATTTCTTTGTGTGTTTTTTTCCCCATTCAAGACATCATTAGGGCCTGAATATAACGTGCAGCTCAATTCCTGGATATGTTGATTTTTTAAATGATAATCCTTTTGTATATCAGTGATCAAAATTGAACTCTTAGGTGACAACTTTCTTGCTTAAACTTATATCCTCCCGAGCAGCACCAAAAATAATAAATGCTGAAGAAGTATGATAATATATATTGAGGATGTCTGGCATTGGTTGATGGTGGTGTTGTTTTTCATGTTTATTGTGACTGGTGAATTATTTTAGTCAAGTATCTTAGGCTCATCACGAAGCTTACACATCATCGTTTAACTTTCTTTTAAGTTTTCTCCGAGATTGATTTTATAACCATGCCAATTATTGTCTTATGTCAAATTGCATTAGTGGTGTGAGTGATAAGGGTATTGAAATAACCGAATTTACTTCTGTGACAGCTATGCTATTGGTGGTCTTGCAGGCGGTGAAGATAAAGACTCTTTTTGGCGTGTTGTTGCTCAGTGTACTGCTGCACTGCCTGAGGACAAACCACGATATGTTATGGTACAAATGAATTCATATCTAGTTTTACTTCTCTTGATTCTGTGGACTGTATGTTCTCAACTTCTAAGCCTGTTGCGTACATCTTGATGCCTTGCCTGCTCTTATTTTCCCAGGGTGTTGGTTACCCATTGGATATCGTAGTTTGCAGTGCTTTGGGAGCTGACATGTATGACTGTGTCTACCCCACTCGCACTGCTCGCTTTGGCACAGCTCTTGTACCTGAGGTAATGGTTTCTTGTTTAGTATGCATCTGAAATTGTATGAGCTGTATTTTCTGTGACATGATTGGGATTTCAATGATCTTTTGCTCCATTTGACTGATTTGTTAGTAATTTGCTGATTCCTTTAATTTCCAGTCAAAGCAGCATAGGTTTTACCTAGCTTATTCTCTCACCAGCCTTGTATGAAGGAGACCTATATGTATGCGTCACACCTTCAGGGGAACCTTGTAATCTTCCTTGAGGCAAAAACAAGTTGTCTACTCAAGTGAAATAGTGCCCATGGTTACCCTTGCATGTGTTTTGCCACCATAGTTTGTCTCCAGAAATATACTTAAAAGTTTGCTGTAGGTTCGGAATGAATTAATCTTACAACTGGAAAAACCAGTACCACTGAGTTATATGCATAACATTGAAGGCTATTAACTCTAAACGTTTTATATCTGCCCTGACTTCCTCAGGTTCAAATAAAACAAAATATAAGGCAGGCAGGATGGTGCTAATTTGTTAAATAATTAGCAAAGAAGAAGAGATTTATATCTTTATAACTCTAGTTATTTGGTCATCATAATTTATTTCAACTTTGATTACTGTACCTATTAAATTTTCCAGAGAGTTACTAGGAAGTATTTCTAGTTGCATTTTTAAGTTTAATCTCTTGCTTGGTATGTGTGCTTGGATTTTTATTGGAGAACTTGTTCCTGTTAGATGCTCTCATAAAAAAGGGCGGTCCAGTCCACAAGGCTCCCACCACTTCGGGATTTGGGGAGTGTCAAATGTTAGCAATTTTACCTCTGCAAGCGGGCAGACTTTTTATGCGAGTCAAATCCTTGATGGTCAGGTCATAGTGGAACAAACTTCAATGACAGAAATTTTGACACTGGGAGAAAACCCCCTTCAATGTCAGAAAGAATTTTAAAAACTCTTCCATTATCTCCTTTTTACAAAAGGATATTACCACGTATTGTCCTCCATTTTCTTTTCATTTGACCCTGTTCTAAGATGAAGATCTTGATGCAGGGTGTTCTAAAACTTAAACATCGGGCAATGGCTGATGATATCCGTCCCATTGATGCCACTTGTGAGTGCATGGTACGTTCATCATAAGACACTCATTTTACCTTGCTTTTAAATTACTAGAGTGTGTGTATTAAAATATCTACTTTTGATCTCTTACCATAGGTCTGCAAAACGTATACAAGGGCCTACATTCATTGCCTCGTTACAAAAGATGCTATGGGATCTCAACTTTTATCATATCACAATTTGTATTACATGATGAAGGTAGCAACACCAAAATATATGCTATGGACTAGTTATCTTAAGCTTGATTAATTAGATTTTAGAATACATTTATTTTAACTTGCAGCTTAGCAGAGATCTGAACTCATCGATTATCCAAGGACGGTTTCCAGAGTATGCTTATCTTTGCTTTGTATTCTTTTCAACTTTTATCATTACCTTGCTTCTGTAATGCTTCTGCATTAGGTAAAGAATATAGGCTTACAAGTATACTACCCCATAAATTTTTGTGGTTTGTTTGTATTATCTAAATTTTGTGACACTTGCCCCACCTTTTTCCTCTGCAGGTTTGTATGCAAGTTCCTGCAGAGAATGGTACTTGTGCTTAAAAGTGGCTCTTATTGTGTTCTTTCTTGAAAGCAGATTCATCTTTGATAAATCTATTTTGTGTGATGAAAGTGTTCCTTTATCTGTTTTTCCACTAATATTGAGGTGTCCTTGACTCCATGTTATTGATTACTATATTTCCTTAGCTTTTGTGTGTCTTTTCCTGGGAACCATTAGTATGGGCACTATTGTTTACATTTGAAATTTTTTTGAGCATCTATTGCTTTATTCTGTTTGTTAAAAAAGTTGTTTCCCTATTTTTGAATCTTAAATTAACCATGATTGCATCCCCCCAACCCAAAAGAAAAAATGGAAGAAAGAAAGAAAAAAAATCTCCCTATTTCCTGGTTGGGTGGTTACTGATTTAATACCTTGGTTTCAAGAAATCTTGGCATGCTAGATCCCTGTAATTTTCTCATTAAGTTGCTGCTTGCATTCTGCACATACCATTTCCACCTTCATATTTTTCAGATATTGTTAGAATTAGGCAATTAATCTTTTGCTTTGCACTGAATATAGTGGTGTTTCCAAGGAAGACCCTTATATATATCAATGGGATCATATGTTATCTGCCATCTAACAGCTCGGGTTTGATATACTTCAGAGAAATGAAGAGGAGGGAGTCTCTATAACTTGATTTTTAAATTTACTTCTTTCTTGTGAATCGTATTGTTGGTATTGTCTTGTAGTTCCCCAAAGGCGATGTACCTGAATGGGTCTGCAATGCCATGGAGGTTGCTGGAATTGATATTTCTTCCTGCTGTGCTCCATTCACGACATCCCAAGATTAGACACTAGGAAACACACAATCCAAGAGACTAATGTGTAGGCATTCCACAGGTAACATGGCAGCATATATTTTTCAATCCATATGCTGCTTTACTAGGATTTATACCCAATTGAAGAAATCTTGTCACTGGAATGAAGAATACACATTGTATGAATGCATTTTTGTCCATGAATATTGAATAGTTTTTCTTTGATTTGATTTTTTCATCTTCACCACCAAATATTAAATTGATACGCTTGTATCAGGGGTTGGATACTATAGAATTTCATGTATTCTTCTTCAATCTGAATGGACTTCCTCTGATGTATAATCTGTATTTTTCACATTTCCACACGTGCATATGCAAGCTTTGGAAAATATTGTGATTCGTAGGCTCAAGTGAGAAAAGGTCACCACCTTTGGCTTAACCGGTGTGGCTTGGAATAATGATGCTTCAAACTCGCTTTCTAAGGGAAAGACCTTTTTGCAGAGATCCAACGGTCAAACCATATATTTTGGTAACTACCCATCGAGCTTCAAATTTGAACGAAGGAGCTCACACTCAAAATTAAAGGTTCTGCATTGCTGGTGCAAGTAATTGCTACTAGGTAATACAATATGCCATCTATTTCATACTCTTTTTGTACTGTACATCTATTTTGGATCTTACATGCACTTATGTTTTTGTTTTCAGTCACAATTGAGACATCTAGTACAATTCAGTCGGATCAAAAAAAAAAAATCTAGTACAATTCAGGCCGAAAACCATGTGCTGCCCCTCCAGCAATCGATGTCAATAGGTCAATCATATTGAATGGATTTTGGACTTTGATTTATTTAGGAGGTACCCTTGCCTTTGTAGGTTGACGTAAATGAGTACCTTATTACAAAATCCATCTTTCGATGCCTTTTTCCTGTTTATAGTTAGATTTGCAAATCAATACTGACTAGGACATGTATCTCTACACATGTCTTGTTAATGACCACCAATCTACTATTTGTGCAAGTCAATTGAGTCCACATCCTATTGCTCCAGCTCTTCAATAGTATGAATTTGGAACCAAATCTAAATCAAATTAGACGTTTATGAATTGATATTTTTGCCTTGTAATTCATATCTGAATTTAAACAACTCATTATATTTTATGGATTTGAATTTGCATATACTAATAGCCTGTTTGGATTATAGATTATAATCCAATCCGAATTATGATTATAGTCAAACAAAAATAAGTCTAAGAAGGCACAAAGGGTACATGTATGAGTTAGAATTTAGTACAATTGTGTTATTTAGATTGGATTGAATTTTTTGACTTTTAAAGGATTCAGATATAAAATTTGTAAATCAAAATTTTCATAAATTCAAATTAAATTTTTTAAGTTGAATTTGAATTTAAACTAGCCGACGCTGGGTTCAAACAGGCCTAGAAGTTGAATAAATATTGAATGTAATGGAGACATCATATCAAGTTACTTTGGGAGTGACGTTTGGGTTGTTCAAATGGGTGACTCTGTTGTGTCACTGTCTATTGTGGGCTTTATTGCCGACATGCTCTAGTGTTACAGTTTGACAAGCGCCTAACTCTGAGTTCGGTGCTGCTCTCTACCAAACACGTTGGTGGTATGGACAAAATGAATTTTTCCAAGGGAGAATTGTAGTTTATACGTTCAAAGATTTAAGAATTTTTGTATTATATCTTCTAATATTAAATTTTGGGGTAATAGAAATTACAATACAAAAAGATCATTCAAATTTTAATGTGTTTTTAAAGATTAAAAATCTTAATTTGTACTTTTAAATATATAAATTTTTATTAATACACACTTGAAGCTAATAGTTATCAGTTTGTTGTCTAAGATTAAATGAATAAATTATATTTGGATCCTCTCATGCTTGTCACTTAATCACCTATATTCATCACATTTGAAATATCATGCCTACACTCCCTTAGAATCCAAATGACTAAACATGTTCTTCTAATTAGACATCTAAATAATTTTTGTTCAAATAATGTACAACATTGGATATAAAGAATATTATATAAATATTTGCATTATATTGGACATTTAAATGATAAGTTTGATTTTGAACTTTAAAGTAAAACGGGTCTACAAAATAAAGGGTAATATGAAAATTATAATTTTTTATTATGATGAAATCATATTTTTTGTAATGGTTATATTAATAGATATCAACGATAAATGTTTATATGTTATATGTGTACAAATATCATGAGGTGTAGGAGTAATATTCTAAATGTGAGAGGGTTCAAATAATTAAGTGACAAATTTGAGGGAATTTAGGTGTAATTTACCCGATTAATTTTAGATGACAAACGGATGACTATTAGCTTCAAATGCGCATTAATACAAATTTATATTTTTAAGGGTGTAAATTGATATTTTTTTATCTTTGAGGGTACAAATTGAGATTTAAGAAATCTTTCGTAGTGCAATTTGTAATTAATCCTTAAATTTGTTATATATTATCTTTAATGTATAAAAAATGTTACAATGTGACTTTTTTGTTATGTTTTGTTATTTTTTCTTCAGTGTTAATGGGGTGATTTTTTACGAAAGAAATAACAGAAGTTAAGAAAATGACTACATTGTAATACTTTAGATACATTAAGGGTATAATATAAAAAAAATGATCTTTAAAAGTGCAAAATGAGAATCCTTAAATCTTTCATGGTGTAATTGCATTTCGCCCTTTTATCCAAACTACGTTTAAGTGTATCGTTGAATAATAAGTGGTGCAAATATGACAATAAATTGCATTTTCAGATGAAAAAGTAAACTGTGTAATCTGAAAATTGAAATCGAGGAGTAAATTGTGAATTCGAACATCTTTCTAGTACAAAATGCGATTCACCAAAAAAGATTAAACGTTGTTCCAAAAAAATTTCTAGAGCCAATTACAAATCACACACCCTAAGACAGGCACAACACATAGAGAGATTGTACAGGAGATGAATAATCAAGTATGGATGAGTGCAGACAGATGAATGTTTCTAATGTTTCTTGAAGAGGGTCATTTTTCTAAATAAAGAAGCCCAAAAAATTAGTATTCCTGCACCTATATATATATATCTCTCTCTATGGATCAATAGAACCATTGAATGTCGTCCATCTCAGGCTAACAGCCATGACGCCTCTCGTGAATCATTTATATCGTCTTGTCCTCCCTCCATACCTTGAAAGTAATGGACTCTTGCCTTGCTCATATTATAATTCAAAAACCATATGACATGGTTAGCACATGAAGTCCGCCCGTTAGGGAAATTTAAGCATACTAGGGTTATCCACGACTAGTGTGCATTCTTTTTTTATCATGATTAAAATAAGGGAAATTTAAGCATACTAGGGTTATCCACGACTAGTGTGTATTCTTTTTTTATCATGATTAAAATATAAGCAAATGATTAATTTCATTAAGAAGATTCACCATATTTACAAGGTTAAAACGTACATAAATAAACTTATTGTAATTAAAACGTTAAAATATAAATCACAATAAGTTTTCTTTAGTTAAAGAGTGTTGAGACTTGTGTCTGACTATTGCATCGACCTCTAAGTCGGTCATTGTAATTCGAATTAGTTTAAGAGCATTTCTCTTGAAGAATAAGAATAGTTAACCTTTAGAGGATATAAGAAATATTAAATCTGAGATTTCTTACTTACAAAAAGGCATACTTGACTACTATATCACTTTTAAAGATTCATAAAATAAGTTGTTCCAATCAAACGAAATAGTCCAAAAAGCCATGTGACATCGGTAGTACAAGAAATCCATGTTTAAGGAAAATATAAGCATGTAGGTCCAATTTCTCACCCACATTTGGTAAGACAACCCACCCTAGTCCTGAGGGGGTATATTTCCCTTGGTTTTTTTGGGGGGCAATTCTTCCCTCTCGTTTAGCTACTTGGTGGTGGTCCTCCATTTCCAATTTCCCCATCTGAACTGAAGCAGAGAAATTTATGTGCATGCACGGCTGAAGTCAAACAATAACCACTTTTCCCAAATGGGTGTGAAAGAATTAACAACTGTATAGCGGAATTTCAAAAAAGTCCAATCACAAGAAGTCATTCATGTCCAGAAATTGTGCATCGTAATTTTTGAAGGATGTGATAAGTCAATCGTTTGGTATATTGCCATGTGGTAATTGGACTTAATACTTCTTTTTTTTTTTTAATGGGTAGAGATTTTTGGGTTAACTTACACGTATTTTAATAATTTTTTTTCGGTCCAATCAAAGATAAGGTATTTATAAGAGATAAATCATTCATGGCTTGACAAGGAGTTGACAAGATTTAAATTTCGAACATCTAAATTTACAACTCGTTTTTATTACTATTTGAACTACCTCTTAGAATTCACTCAATACTTCTATGCATATACAAGATACACGATGGATCGAAGAATTTACTTTAAGGAGTTACTTTAAACGAGTCTATATAATTTGAGAGCATTTATAGTTGTTAACAGTAGAGTAAAGAGATTATTTTCAAACCTCAAGGACTTGTTTGGTATGTGGGTTTGGAGGGGTTTGAGAACATGAGTTGGAGAGTAAATCTCCTTAAACCCATGTTTGACAAGTATGAAGTATGGATAATATTTCAAATCCGACCCGATCATGAAACCCTCATACTTGGGTTTCATGAAATTCAAGGGGGAGGTGAGTTTTATATGTGGGTTTTGAGAGTTTAACATACAAATGACATTTATACCTTTATATATCATATATACCTCATATATACAAATTGGTTAAGAAGCAAAAGAGTTATTTATATACAAATATATTATCATAATAATCATATATCCCTGTGTATACTAAACATGAGTATGAATAACATTGAATGTTGAATCCTATCTTTGGGTCAAACCTGAGTTTTGACAGTACAATTCAAATCCTTCTCAAAAAGCATACTAAACAAGCCCTAAGAGGATGATTGCCCATTTGGCATTGCCTAAATCCCGTTAAGTTTATATTAAAAATAATAATAATAATAATAATGTAAGGCCTTAAATTTATACTATTTATAATAATAAAGTCGATTATATTCACCTATATCTTATCATCTAATTTTTATTTTTTTCTCTTATTTAATTTTTAACTTGTTTTGAACTCTTTTATAAGAGTTTCACAATTTTTTTGAACTTATTTTTTAGTAGTACAATGACATACAATTTTTTATATTTATATAAAAAAGTAAACTCTTATACATATTAAATTACATATATTTACCAAATTGAATTTTACAATCAAATATATCTTATATTTTATTTTTTAATATACTATACTATAATAATATTATAAGAGATTTAATCAATCTATTTAATAAAATAAAAATTAATAATTTTATAATATAATTAGATGTGCAAATGCATAAAAAGGTTAGAGAAATACTTAAACAAATGATAGTTAGATATTCAAAGACTTACAGAATAAAGTAATAATTAAAATATGGATTAATTATTGGACACCTAATTTATTGTTTAATTTATTTACAAATATAATTGACATTTTTATAAAAAAATACTATTTAAATTTATTTACATCCGGTACATATAACAGTTTGAAAGAACCTCCAATGTTTACACTTTACAGGTTTAGTATGGTTTCCCTTTTTCCACGTCCAGAGGACAGCACCTACCATGGGCCACTTTGGCAGACATTTCTTCAATTTCAAAGCACAAGCAACATGGCCATTTTTATTATTGTTTTTTTTTCCTTCACCAATTTTTTGGGTAATAGACAATTGTTTCGGTCAGCTGTCAATTGGTCTCACGGCCGCAACATAAATTTTGGATATATATAACTATTTTCAGATCATATCAATTAAAGTTGAGTTTTATAACGCCAAGAGACTTTGAACTGGTAATGTATGAATTTGTGCATTGCTCCTAGCTCAACCGCTGTACCGAGTGGGTTCACCGGGGCCATTTATCTGGCATAGAGCAGAAAATCCTTGGTCCACCTGCATAATAGTCTCTCAAAATGCTATAAGTTGATGACTTTATTTAAGGATGATAATTGAGTCGAGTTACACGGGTTCAGTTGATATAGGACTCGATTTGAGTTCGGCTAGTTCAGAACAATTTTTTAGACTCGTTTAAAAAAACGAATTTGACAGGCTTGACTCAATTATCAAACTTAACTTCAACTTATTTTTAGATCAGAATAAGTCAACACTTCCCATAAAATTGAAGTTCTTGGCTAATTCAACCAGTCTCAGCATTCTTGCCAGACTGGGTTTTGATCATATAGTGTCTATATTGTGGAAAATTGGCAAGTTTAGCCACTATGTATAGGATTCCAACTGGCACCCGAACAATATGAAACCACTGTCCATTAGTGTAGCACAACATGTGGCTTAATGCAGGTGACCACCACCCAAAACTGAAAAAAAACATTTATATATAAAGAATGACATACCATGTGAGGTGGGTTGCAGAGTTTCTGTATTGGCAGTAAGGCTAGGTAATGTTGGATTCTGCTCTCGCCCACCTTGCCTACAGGCTGGTGTCTGTTTGCAATTCAAATTTCTATTGGGAATATGAGCTAGGTTGGATGGTCTTGATTAGCTGGGAACATAGCATCTTTAAATTATTTTGTTTTAGAAGGTGAATAATCTTCTCAATCATGCATTTTCGGTTTTAACAAAGATTATGAATATAAACAATCGCTTACAAATCATGCAATTCGGATTTTCAATTTATCTTATGAAGAAATCCCTAGTAAATCTCACAGAAGTTGCAAGGTAAAAAACAATAAATTGCTGTATTTTCTTAGGTAAGTTGATGCCAGAATCAAGTAAATAATTACATAACCCTTTGGAGTAGTCTATTGGTTAAGTAGAACTTTTGGTAACTCAGATGCTTCAGATTCAATTCCTTCTTACACTCTTTAAAATCAATTACTCTTATTCCTTTAGGAACATGTTCTAATTCATCTTAAGTTACGGTGACTAGTGGCTGAGCTCGAGGGAGTAATCGACACAAGCTAAAATACTTTGTAGTAAAAAATAATAATAAAAAGTAAATAATTACATTCATAGCAAAAAAAAAAAACTACATTTAGTACTATTTAACTGTACAATAGAGTTGTTTCAAAAAAAAAAACTGTACAATACAGCTACAAAATTGCTTAGTTAGAGGTCCACCGGGCACTGCCGTAGGTCACATTTGCATTTTGTATAAACTTTCATTTACTTCATGTCAGTTAAAGGGTATATATACATGGGTACCATGAATGGAAGCTCATTGCCGTCCCAGCCTCGGAAGTCATCTCTCTCTCTCTCTGGTTTTTTTAAATTGATTGGTTAATGATGAAGAACATTTAGTGCTTGGGCCACTTCTGTTTACCATCACATTTTATTTGGTTTTGAAAATCAGCTAGTACTAGGTTTTTCAGATCCTTCTCATTCTTTTTGGTTCTGAATTATGAGAAAAAGTTGTGAAAACTGAGGAATATGAGATTATTATATATCTCTCAGTGCTTGAAATTTCATTCTTGAAACCTTCAATCTACTTCTAGGTTCTAACTCTCTTAAGCTACACACAAGGCCAGACAGATTCCGAGAGCTCCTGAAAATTGTTATTGCTCCTTTCAGATATGAAGCGGTTTAGTAGTTCACATTCTTTGGGTGCTTTGCTTTATCCACCTGAAGGTAAAGGAAAAATTCGACAACACCCCTCTGTTTTTTTTTTTTTTTAAATTACTTGAATTGTTCGGGAATGCCCATCTCTTCATTCTGTTTAATCTATGTTTGGGTGGTGAGAAAATGGAAGAATTCTATGTTTAAACTTCATGGTTTTCATTGATTGTCTTCAAGAACTGAAGAACTCAAACCAATTTAGCCAGAAACTTCTGTCGTCTCCTAGTCCTAAACAGTGAAACTCCAGGACTCAGATGTTTTCAGCTTCTTTTCTTTTCCTAGATTTTTCTTGTCAACCACTGAACAATAAGTGGCTTTCCTGTGTTTTTTTTTCATGGTGTTTTTTTGATGTAGTGAGAAAGAAATTCACTCTTTCTGTCTTGTTCCCACAGAGATGAATCCCAAGAAGCACATAAATTACAGTAGTGAGTTTCAAGCAATGTTGGATGGTTTAGATGATGAAGACAGCACAGAGGAAAGTGGCCAAACGTCTGAGAAGAAAAGGCGATTGAGCATTGATCAAGTGAAGGCATTGGAGAAGATCTTTGAGGTTGACAACAAGCTTGACCCCGAGCGAAAGGTGAAATTAGCACAGGAATTAGGCCTCCAACCACGGCAAGTGGCCATTTGGTTCCAAAACCGCCGTGCCCGTTGGAAGACCAAGCAAATGGAGAGAGACTATAACCATCTCAAGGCCAATTATGAATCTCTGAAGCTCAATTATGATAAACTCGAGCAAGAGAAAGAAACTTTAATTACAGAGGTAAAACCGTACACCTAAGAAGTTTCAATTTTACCATAGGAAGTTGATTACTGGAATTCAGACGGATAATCGTGAATGATTCATATTTACTGTGTCTAAAAGTCGAGGAACACTTGAACTAGTCTTTTCAATCGCTCTAGTGGGCATAGGCCAATTTATTTGATTGTTTTATTTTCTCTTTCATTATTCATTGCATTGCACGTTCACAATAATTCCGTTTGTTTGGGGAGATGGGTTGACTATATTGCCTCTTTTGGTGTCTGTGTTGCAGCTAAAAGAGCTAAAATCAAAGCATCCAAAGGAACACAAAGAGAGCAGTCACTGTGACAAGGAACCTATGTTTTTGGGGTCACAAAACAATTTCTTAGAGCAAAGCCAGGACTCTCCTACTAGGCTCTGTGCTCAACCTCAACCAGCCAAATCAATCCATGAAGTCTTCCACAACATAAATTTGTTAGAGAACAATGGGTTAATGGATTTCAAAGACAGGTTATCAGAGAGTGATTCCAATGTAGTCATAAATGAAGACTGCAATCTCCATGGTCACCAACTGATATCACCAGCTTTATCTTCCTCAAGATTCGATTTTTCGTCGCCGTCTTTTTTTACACTGATGAATTACCCTCAGTTTGTGGATTCAAGAGGGATTCCACCGAGAGTGTATCAACAACAACAATTCATGAAGATGGAAGATCAGAGTTTATATAGTGCAGAGGAGTCCAGCAACATCTACTCTGTTGATGAAGCACCCACCCTTTATAAATACTGATCCATAATGGCTGTGGCCTGTAGTTGAAATATGTAGAAGCTATGAAGTTCAAGGATTTTGTCAATGAAACTTCAATAATAATTTTGATTGCACAATGTAGATTCACAGATACTAAAACTATTTCACTGAAAAGTTGGCAGTGAGCAGTCATTATTTTTTTCTTGTGTTTTGGTCTTCTGATAATTGAAGGGAACATTGGCGGGAATTATCAGATTCGTGTAGTTTCTGTTTTTTTTTTGAGTGGGGTGGGGTGGAGGGGGGGCGGGGGTGGTATTGTTTATTGTTGGCTCTATGGTAGAATTAGTCGGGACTTGAGAAGTCGGGGTTTACCCTGCAGTAGATATCAGCAGTTCGAGTCCATTATCTCCAACTCCTGCACTTAGTCTCAGTCGACCTATGATTTATTATTCCTGGACGTAACAAAAACCCTATTCATTTAGCTGCACTTAGCTAAGGATAGAGATGCAACTTGGGTTGGTTCACAGATCTAACTCTAGTCTAATTCTAAGTATAAATCTTCAACTGTAACTCGACTACAATTCGAGTATTGTTTGAGCTAATTTCGAGATTCGGGTCTAATTCGGATTGACAATTCAAGCTCAATAACTAATAATCCTAAATTATATGTGAGCATTTGCACGATGTAGGGCTATTACATAGGCTTACATGGTTCATTAAGATAAAATTCATCAAGCAACTTCTTAAGGGTGTAAGGGTGAGCCTTCTTTATATAAGAGAGAGACGATAAGTCATTTGAGATGTCTATCCGACATGGGATAATAACATCTTGTTTTTCTTTTGCCTTTTTTACTTATCCCACATGAGTTGTGTAAATTTCTTTCACAATTTATAATCCTTATGAATCATGTTTCATTCCCTCTTAATAATAATAATAATAATAATTACAAATATATGTATTTATATTTTATATTTATATAAATATAATACATAAATTTTGATTAAACTTGAGTTGAGTTTGCGTTAAATCCATAAACACGAGTTTTATCCCAATTCAATTTTGTTGAAGTTTCTCAACTTTTAATTCTTACTCTAAAATTTTTAACCTTCATCACTAATATTTTCTCAGTTGCACTCGGGTTGATCTGCCCTGTTGCACCTTAGATTAGGATAGGATAGCATAGCATTAATGGCAATAATAGCGATATATGTGTTATCTGAGTACACATTCAAGACAGAAGTGGCCACATATACAGGATGAACTGTTTGCATTGGGAGAAGGTAAAGAGTTGTTTTTTGTCTGTCGTCCATTAGCTGAGCATGTGATATGTGCATCGCCTGTGATGGATCTTTGGGGCCAGGTGGAACAAACAATCACCCTAGAAGTTTGGAAAATCCTCCTCTTATACTATTTTTACCAATAAATAACTTCACACTACATAAACTTTTCTCCTTTACTAAATTTATATATCCATCCAACATCATGTCCATTACATCAAATCGTCTTAAATTCAAAAGATGCCAATAACTTAAATACATAGATCATTCCAAGATTCATTTTCAATTGGGATTGTGTCGAGAGCTCACGAGCCCCTTCCCAACCCTGTGTTCTAGTAGGTTCACAAGAGGTGGTGGTGCCATTAGAAATCAGTTAAGTACCCTGCTAGAGTTTCAACACCCACAAAATGCCAGCCAGAAGTTTTATATTTTTGACAGAAATGACCCATTAAAGTATTAAATAAGTCCCTTTCCATGGATACATCAATGCCTCATCTTTAGACTTTTTATGTACCACTTTCATCTCATATATATTTTCAACACTGTCTTTTCATCTGCAAAGTGGACTAAGACAGAATCGTCAGCACATGACTTGAATGGGATAAATACAATTGAAAAAAGGGGGGATAAGATATGGAAAGTCATGTATCATTTATAAGCATACGGAACATATGGCTACGTAATGACACCACGATTTTCATGCACACCATTCACTGTGTCCTGCAATGACCGACCATCATGTTAGAGAGAGTTTTTTTTTGGCCAAATGATTTATTTCTCATGTTTATGGATTGGATGCTGAGTGTTATTATGTAGATTGGTTGGATCTTGTATCTGGTAGGTGATTGTATATCGCTTCTTTATGTCGATGAAGTTTTTCTCTTTGCCTTAAATTTAATTGCAGAAGAACATATGAACCAATTTAGTAGAATACTAAGTTTATCAATTGTATATTTTAGTTAAAAAAAAGTATAATTTTATATTCAATTACACTATTCATAGAGTTGTAATTAAAGACGACTCTAGAAATCGAATCTAAGGGTGAGCACCTAATTTTTTACAAAATCTAGGGAAGACCAACTTGATTGTTTGGAGACTTTTTTTAGGTGATACTACTACAATAAGGAGGTTTGACGAACTCATTTTTTTCATGCAAATCAGGAGAATTGTTTTTTTGGGAAAAAGAGGGCGATGTGACTTTTGAAGCTCTTATTTTTTTTTAAGAAAAATGGGTTGTAGAGAAAAAATATATTGAAATAACAATTTAGATTATGATAAATAAAAAATAAAAATTTAGATTATAAATCGAAATAACGAAATTCGTGGGTCATTTTAATGGGTTTAAAAACCACACTTTTTTCTGGATTATCATAGCTTACTCAGAGGAAGATATTTTCGTAATAAATGACTAGCAAAATTATAATTTATTGATATACGACATAAATTCAGAAGATTGATAAAAAAATCACCAACTATATTCCAAACTTCTTAATCCCTCTAGCCGGTCTTGAATATTTGATACCTGTAGGTAGGAGTGTTTAAATTTTTGACTGGCCGCAAGTTCCTACCCTACACGATCCTACCCTATCCTAAAAATCGGCTAGCCGTAAAAATCGGGTAAGAATGCGAAAAAGTTTTTGTTCTTCCGATTAAATCCGGTAGGAATGCAGAATAGTCATCTATTTTCGCATTCCTACCTTACCCTACCCGCATGATTCTCATCTAGAATTGTATTTCATATTGTTTAAATTTAAATTAATTGTTATTATATTTGTGAAACAATTATGGTGGATTGATGTTCATATATTCTTGTATTTTATTATAATTGTTGTTACAGTTGTTTTATAGTTTCTAGTTATTGATTTATTGTGTTGTTAAATTGATGGATGTCATTTAATTAAATTGTTAAAATAATTCAAAAATTAATAGTTACAAAAATATTTATTCGATTTTCTACTCGATTAATCGGGTAGGAAGGTGGATAGGAATACTAAAACTGTTAAGTAGAGGAGACCAAAAAAATTTTTTTTCGTAAAATATTGGACAGAAATACAAAAAAATATATTTTCTACTGTAAGATAGGGCGGACACTTTTACCTGCCGGGTCACGACCCCTCAGGCTCAGCATGGTTTGATCCCGCGGGAGGCCAATTCGGTGGGAAAGAGACAGACGATTACCGGCGCTCACGTACAGGGTCCACAATGACTTTAGCTTCATCAGGGGCAGTCTCCCTCAAAAGAGTTATTCATGTAGTAATAAAAGTAAATAATAAATTCAGATGCCATTAATTTAAATTTTAATAAAATTTTCAAGTATGATAAAAAAAAATTTATTCTTTATGAATATTTTAATTATAACGTCTTTGATCAAATTAAAAAAAAATTAATTAAAATATATATAAATTAATTTAAACACTACTAATAAGTAAAAAAAAAAAAAAAAAAAAGAAGAGAAGATAATCACCACGTCAATTCGTACACGTTTGGTTTTTCTTTATCAACCTACTCCCATTTTCTATTATGGAATCTAGCTTTGTCCTAAGGTACACTATGCCAAACCCTACAAACCATGCTTCGCTTTCTTTCCTGGTCTGTTTGTAATTATAATCATTGTTGTTCAATCAGTAAAAAAAAATTTAATTATTGTTATTAAAAACATGATAAATTATATTAATACTTGTCCTAAATCAACAAAACAATAATATTAAACTAATATATGAGTGTTGATTGTCAATACATTTTAAATTAAATGTTTTAGCACATTTTAAATCTGCACTCATGGACAGATTCACGTTACCATTAAAGGTCTTGAGGCTATACTGTCGGTGTGATCATATTTACTTGTGTAAGAATCAAACTACTAAATGATGAAAATTGGAAGAATGACAACCGATGGAAATATGTGTCACACATTTTAGTATTGATTATGTTCTTAACACGATTGAACAGTGATGCAAATATAAAGTGTATTGAACAATTAGACATAATTCAGTCTAAACTCCAGAGCTCTAGAGAATAGAATTTGGAGATAAGTAAGTGATTATACAAAGTGTTTGTAGTAGTTTAACAGTTTGAGAGTTCGGCTAATTCACTTTCAAGTGTGTTTTTTGGTCCTGAATGTATTGATTACTGTGTAAAATTTACAGAGAGTTTTTGTGAGGCTACAATGACTTGTTGTTCGGCTTTGTCTCCTATTTATAGGTATTCTTGGGTTTTGTTTGATCTGAAGCGAGATCCTCACCTCTCTTTTGTAACGGTCGCTCTTATTATGCAACGAGACTTGTGTCTGCTGAGTAACTATTGTCACAAAAAAAAAGATACTCGGTGGGATTCAACTGTCCTTGACATCGCCTTTCTCGAAATGTGAATACAGGGAGCTGAGGTCTAAGGTTGAGGTCTATAATAATATAGATGAGTTAAGCTCCCGATCTGAATAGCATGATCTGAATTACTGAGTTCAACCTTAAATATTTTTATAGTACTATCAAGTAGTATTGGAATCATCAACCAAACTTAAAACCCTGAGTCTCGAGGCTTTCTCTGGAATTAAGTGCGAAAAAGGGAAATCTACACATGATTCATTTCTTATTTCTGTATCTTATAAGCCATGAATTGTTTAGACCGACATCAATGCTTTACTGCGCATCATTATGTATTTATTGTGACATTGCAGCATCGTCGTGCAATCATATTTCAACATGTGTATTTTTTTTTATTGTAAAGTGTTCGGGTTTGTATCAACTATACTCTCGAGCTCAGCGACTAACCATCGTAACTTGAACTTGGTTAGAACGTGTCGTTAAATGAACAAATGTGACTAACATATAAAGAGTGTAGAAAGGGATGGAATTTGATTCTTTTAGATTACCAAAGAACTACTGAACCATCATTTTCACAAAGTTTGTGCTATTTTTTTGGAGCCATTTTCAACTTCTTATTTTAGCTGGTTGAAAAAGGCATTTATGTCGTTTTTCGTTTCTTTTCTACATGAAATATGAAGTTTTCAAACACCATTCAGATCATGTTCGCAGTTTTCACACCTACGTGAACTCCCCAAGAATGTTGCTACTTACTTCCCTCAAGCCACCATTGCTCTAGCCACATGAAATCCATTTTGGTCATCCGGCCTAAGGAAGGATCAAAATTTTGTTTTGATTTATTGTTTCGGTCATATAGAAAATGAAAACACTTCAACTCATTTTGACATGTTTCAAAAACATAATGGAAACTAATAAAGAATTTGAGAATTATTTTTTAAAAATATTAGTCAAAATATATAATAAAGCATCTTAAAACACAATGAAATATTTTAAAATCATTATGAAATGTCTTAAAGTATTAGAAATTTAATTTCATCACTAATTCGCTTCGATTTTTTTTTAAAATGGAAATGTTTCAGCTGTTTGGAGACGAAATATTAGTCTTTGGGCCCAAGTTGTGCTGCCCTCCAAAGTCTTATGGTCCATCCAGCCTAACTTGAAAAATAAACAGAAAACCTACTACCAGCGGCTTAAATGGCCCATCCAGCCCAACCCAAAAGAGGCCCATCGTAACTTTTTCATCGGCCGGCCACCATTCTCTCGCCAATCGCTTCTGATTTTCTCTCAGAGCCGCCTCATTCTCTCTCTGTTTGTGTCGCCAATCGGTTCTGATTTCGTTGAGTGGGAAGGGAGAAAATGCCATTGGGGCTGATATTAGGGTTAGGGAGGGCATTTAGAAGGAAGCGCACATCGTCTCTTGACATTCTCACCTCGAAACGTGGCCCAAGGGATTATTACAAGGGGAAGAATTGCATACCAACTGGTTTTCACACTCGCAAAGGTTTTGATTTTACTCTTCACTTTGCTCACTTCCTTTGGGTTTGAATCTCTACTTCTAGCTTTACCTGCACATTCATTATGCTATGCTAGAAGTCTTAAGATGGAATTCTTTTGTTGACACACCACCTAAAGAGTATATCTGAAGATTCAACTATTTTTACTAGTTATGACAAGAAGTACAAATTTATTTTCTCTTCCCTTTCTTGATGTTGCATCCATATTCCAAAACTGATTTAGGACCTATGCTAGACTCTCAAACTTAAGAAGTTGGGAAGGGTGATTCTTAAAATTCCTTGTTCTTACTGGGTTCTAAAATAGAGTGTGGATTAAGTATGAGAAGTTTCAGGAGCAATACTACTAGGATCTAATTTAGTGACATAATATATAGACCTAATCACTTAAAATCATTTGATTGATAGTGAGGCCCAGGATTGGTTGAGACCCGCTACCAATTCAATGGTTGTGATGGATTATGTCGGTAAATTATATCAGTAAATTAGGTCCAGTAGTATTATTGAAAGTTTCAGTGTTGTTCATACCATTGAGATTATCCATTTCATTAAGATTTGAAACAATTATGGTGCAATGAGTAGAAAGCACAATGGCTTAATTTTGAAGGTCATTTGTGGACTGTGGCTACATTTTTTATCAGAGACTATCTGAATGCTCTTATTGTTCCAACTTGTCCAATATACAGAGGGGCTTATTTGTTTCATTGCTGGTTCCACTTCTTTAGAAGGGAGGACAATTCAATAATCAACACACAAAGAAAAAATCCTGACTTTGTTTATCAGAAATACTTTGTAAACAGATCATAGTCTTCTATGTTTTCCCGCTTTTGGTTTTGTACACATGTGAGTTCACACACTTGTAAGCACATTTGTGCAATATAGGTTTGTTGGATGTTCTCCAATGGTTGAATTACATATTTACTGAAGGGAGGATTACAGTTTTCAGTTTCAGCTACACAATGCAATAAGTACAAATTTGTTTTACACTTGTACATATCAGTGCAGGTGGTTACGTAGTGGTGCAAGAAAAGCTGCCAAACTATGTAGTTCCTGATTTGACTGACTTCAAGGTACTTCAATTCAATCAAATTATTAATATTCCGAATTAGGAAATTGGCTTTACATCTGATGATTTCGGTCTCTTGACTTCTTGGCGCAACCACATTTTTTAATCTATTTTTGAGATATGTATGCTCCAACAATCCTGCAGTTCTTTCTTTGAAGGGCCTTTAAGTTCTCAGAATGGGCTTTTAGCCTTTATTTTAGACAGGGTATTCCTGATGGTCCATTAGTACAGGCTTGGGCATGGAAACCATAGGCCTGAAATTTAGCTGGCCAGACACTCACTTAAAAGGCTGAAAGCTTGGCAAGTAGAGGCCTGGAGGTTAGCTGGCCAGGCTGAGATTGCATACTCTGTGGTTCTGGGGTTATTGTGGGACCTTTTTTTCACATATTCTATCAGAAGAGATGATGATATAGCTTTATTACAGGCTCAACTATTGTGTTTGTTTGTTTTTTCTTGATTAAACTATTGTGTGTGTTGTTGAGCCATTTGATTTTTAACTTCAAATTTGAACTTCGTATTCTATAGATATCCTTAGCACAGATTGTAAGCTTGCTTTCGTCCATATGCTAATTGACTTGGACTGTCTCATTTGCAGCTAAAACCATATGTGTCCCAGTGTCCAAGAGAAGTTAGCTCTACTGAGGCTGCTGATTCGGGTAAATAAATCCATTGAGTTTGAAGAAAATAATGATCTGCCTTTCAGCATGGAATTTTACTATGCATGTTGCTCTCCTTTTGTTCCCTTCCTCTTTTTATCTTGTTGAGTTCTGGGGTTTTCCCCAAGGGAGAAGAGGGTGGGGTTCAGGGGCAGCTTAGGCTACTTGATGGATTTTGATTTTGCTTATACTCATTCTCTTTTTTTAGTGTTATGCTACTTGGTAGATTTTGAATTGGTTTGTAATCGTTCTCTTATTTAGTTATGATGACTACCTTGTTTCTAACATGATTGACTGAAAATACTTTGACTATGTTGAAACAATGATCATGATAATTAGACATGGAGAAACTTGTGTTAACCCAAACTACTGGGATGAAACTGCACTTACCTGCCTCTGAACTGAGGCTGCATGGCCATGACGATTCCACAAATTAGTAGCAAAGCCTTGAAGTATGTAAGTTAATTGTTCACTCAATCCATATTTGTTTTTGGTTTTTGTGTCTGTTGGTGCAATGGCTTATTACTGTGCTGCTCAAACTGAGGTCACATGCTGTCATGTATGGCAAAGTTTAGCAACAGTTGCAAATCTTTTACATAAGTTGAGCTCCGAATAAGTTTATCGTCTTGTGCTGTCTCTCTCTCTCTGCAATTAAGTAAGAAAATGTTCGAGTTGTTCCCCTAACTTGATGGAGCATTTGTGAAGGTATTGTAACATTTATCTGTGATATTTGATATCAATTTTCTAGTTTACCATAGCAAGTTAAATTCTGGTGATTGTCATTGGGATGCCTCAAAAAGTGTTGAGAAAACACGAGGAAATTCCGAACTTTACAAAGATTTTCCAGTTGGGACGTGGTGTGCTTCTTGGTTTGAGAATGAAGTGTTGGATTTTAAGCAGTAATGTTTTCTGATCATTTTGTGTGAATAGCTGTGTTACAGAGAGGGACAACGACCATTACAAAAACCCCATCTATCTTGACTTGAGCCTCATTCTTTTGAAGCAACCCCAATAGCATAACGTGAGCCTTGTCCCGGACAATGCCACGGGCATTTATTTTTTCAGTAAAGCATGAGTTACCATCTTATTCCTATGTGTAAACCCGAATACTGGGTACAATATGAAATGAGACTGGGTAATTGATTCCAATTCAATTTATTCCTTTGATAAAAGTAGGTCTACCATTTTATACTATTCAGTAATACTGTGTTTGGGTGAAGGTTTAGATGAGATATGAGTCCATACTAATCAGGTATCATTTAATATCTATTTATACTTCGTATGTGGTATAAGGAGTAATGTGTTATAAGGACCTAGTATCCAGGTTTAATCAGGGACTTAATTCAATGTAGTCATTCGATTAATTGTGAATTTTAATGTTAGATGGAGTTTACTTCTAATTCGTTGGCTACATTAAACTAGATCATCAAATTAGGTCATAATACTAATTCTAAGGTGTAAGATGATAAAATAGAATTAGTCGGTGCTAACAAGATCATCTTTATAACATAATCCAAACATAGTACTAAGTAACCATCAAAGTCGTTTAGTTCAATATCATTTTTAATACGAAAACCAAACAAAACCTTAAGGTAGCATGGTTCAATTTGAAAGTCACTTTCAATTGATTTCATGTGAATGTATAAAAAATCAACAATGGTATTATGGTTACTAAATATCTTATGATTTTTTCTTATTAAATTAATGTAGGTTGTTGCGGGGGCGGCCTAACATATATGGAGGTCTTAGGCGAAAAATTTTAAATTGGGCTCTACTAAAATATTTTATAGTAGTATAAATAATTGTTAAAAATTAAATATGTTTATTTAATTTTTTTTGTTTTTGATATTCATAAATATTAACTAAAATTTTGAATTTGAGTTTTATACATTAAAATTCAATTAACAAAAGTTGAATCCTTGACCAAATGTAATTAAGTGAGTTATCTACTAAAGATAAAGAGAAAGAAAATGAAAATTTAACCTAGGTAACAAAATGATTTTTTTTAGAATAAATGTAAAAATTAAATATTGTGTTAGTTAAATGGTATTGAAATATGTGAATCATGTTCTAATATTGTAGAGAATTAAAGAGATGTTTTAACAAGAAATTCAATAAGACAACTCTAGTTACAAGTAGTTTCAGATTGTGAAATACTTCTACTCACTCTATTCTATAATCATTTTGTGCTCTTTAAAAAAATAATTAAGGAATTTTTTTTCTTAAATTTAAAGTGACCATAAGTTTAATACAAAAAAATATAAATAATAATTTATAACTATAAGTTGATAGACAATAAATTAAATAATTTATTTTGATAATAACATAGAAAAATATTTATTAGGTGATAACACATATTTTTTGTGTACCATAAATATTGGTCAAGATAAAAAAAAAATATCAGATCAAACTCTAGGGCCTTAAATATTTTTGTAAGAAATTCTAAAAATTTTACAATAATATTATTTGTATTTAAACTAAGGACCAAATTTTGACATTTAGTAAATTGTGGTTATTCGAATGTTAGTGAACTTATTCAATTTTAGTCCCTATTTCTAAGTCAATGGTCAAAATGTATTAAATTTTCAAATTTAGAAGAAAAACTAAGTCTAATAATATTGTACACAAATTTATTTTGGGACCCCAATTTTTTTTTACCATTTGGGCCCTAGGCAATGGCTTAATGCATGGGCCAACACCAAGTGGTTGTTTTGTTGACTATTTTCTAGAAGTTTAATTTTTTGTAGTAATTTTTGTTTTAGATGACCAACGAGTCACAAACTTATTGAAGATGAAAAAAATTGCAATAATACTAGTTTAATTTAATTTGTCAATATAATAAATTATAATTATTGGATTAGTTGTGAGTTTCAACAAATAGTGAGATTCAATGTCAAATCAATGGTCATAAATAATTAGATCAATATATCAGGTCAAAATAGCATTACTAAAACAATTATGACCATTGTACATATTTTCAAAAAGAGTAATACTATTTTGACCTAAAATACTGACTTAATTTGTTGACATAATAATGTGGCTGCAGTAGAATCATTGGTTCAACACCAAGTTCCAATGCTTAATGACCCCTACAGCCAATCTAAAGGTCATAGTGAATTCGGTCAGGAAATTAGGGCAATAAATTAGTCCCAATAACATTGCTCTTTCAAAGATTAAGGGAGGGAAACGTATAAAATTGAACAAATTATTATCCATTGGCTACACAAGATGTTCCCAAAGACACCCCCCCTCTCTCAAGCCAAATGTAGCTCGACCCTCGTATATGAAACTTAGTATTTAAATATAGCAATGTTATTTGAATCTAATGATTGAATTTATTACAATTATTAGATTAGTTGTGGAGCATAATAAAATATTAGATCTCATTGTCAATCTAATGGTTATGAATAATTAAGTCAATAAATTATATCAATAAATTATGTCTAAATAATATTACTCATTAGAATAATACATTATAAATTATTATACATTCAATTAGGCTCGGAATAACGGAGTAAAAAAAGGTATAGATAAGAAAAATAAAAAAATAAATCACAAATATTATTTAAACAAAATATTTGGGCCTGTTTGGTAGATGAGTAGACGAGGGTTTAATATAATAGGTTTAGGAAAAATAATTTAATAGATTAACAAAACCCATGTGTTGGATGCAGTTTTGAAGCCTAGATTGCAATCCCGCCCCGTACATGGCCATTGGGCTCGATGGGGCCAAATCATTATTACCATACATGACAAATATTTGGTGATAAATTTATGGGCCTCACATGTGCATTTGTTACTTATAAAATATGAAAATGAATAGGATTCATGTATGAATCTCATGTACTCAAAGTTGTGAGTTGGGTTTAGAAGGGTTTGATAACACTAATTCAATCTCTCACCCCAAAATCATAAAAAAATATTAGGTGTAACTGTTATTAGTAGTACCACATGGTGTGGTCATCTATTAATAGATAAATAAGTTGGAATGATGAAAAAATTGGATAAATTGCCCTCAGCTTCAATGTTCCGTTGGATATGATGCAAAAAATCAGATAAATTGTTATCAGCTTCAATGCGCCGTTTGGTATAATAAAAAAATGGAAGGATGAAAAATTGGAAGGATAGAAAGTTTGAGGAATAGATAAAACATCATGTTTGATAAGAAAAAAAAATAGGAAAGATGAGAAAGTTGATGAATTGGGTTACCTTTCAAATCACCAAAATCAATCTCTCTAAGATTGAAAGGAAAGTGGATGAAAAATTAATTAATTGTGTCGAAATATATCTTATTTGTCTATATATCATTTGATATTACATATATTATGTATATATTAATTTCATATGCAAATAAAATGATAAAATATGTATTTATAATTTTTTAAAATAAAAATAAAAATAAATATATTTTTTCCATCTTACCAAACACAAAAAAAAAAAATCAATTTTATTTTCTATCCATCCTACCGAACACAAAAAAATAAAACTGTATCATTCTTACTTTTCTTCTTTGAAGGATAGAAAATGTATTCCTCATACTTTCCATCTCTCATACTTTCTATCATTCTTATCAAATAGAGCACTAGATAGTTATATTGTGTTAACAATACTGACATGACATAACAGTATCACCTAATATTTACTCACAAAACCATCGAAACGTGGTCTTAAAGAATTCAATAGAATTCAAATGGCAATGGAAAGAACCTTCCTCTCAAGGTGAGAGCTTTCTCCCTAGTTTTAGGGTTTTTCCTGAGATTTTATTCTCATCTGTCCGTTCCTACAGCCATCCGTAAACCCTTGCGTATTTTGAAACAGTGAATACCATTGGCGATACCAAGGAAGATCGCCTCTCCTTCTACTCTATAGTTACTTTTCCTTTCCTATTATGCGCTCTACATACCCTTCATTTACTTCTTCTCTCTGTGTTTTACCCTAACAGTGGATTCAGCCCTTCTTGCTGCGTCGATTAGCTTATCAGTAAGTTCTAGAGATTGAAAACGCCTTTTTTCTTGTCTACATTCACACCCTTCTCCTCTAATCCAATCTCACATCCTCATCTTTACATCTCTATCCCACTAGCCCTTCTTTTTTAGACGAATACTGAAACCCACTTCCCTATCCTTTTTCTCTCAATCTGGATTCCGATTCATGCTAGGCCTGGTTTCTAAGTCGTGTTTACCATCAATTTATTTTCCTAAAGTTGATTTACCTCTGGGTTGTCTGCTGTAAATCAAACTCCCCAAAGATTTTCCTTTTTTGTTTTCTCAAGCTCTATTTCCTTTTAAGGACGCTATCATCAACATTTCCCTATGGATAAAGACTCAGAAGTTGACTCTTACTCTACCCACCATCCACGCATTTTCCTCTATACTAATCCCTCCATCTCAAAGACGATTGAGAAGTTCTGTCTTGTGGGACATTTTTTCAACGAGACAACCCTCAACAAACAGAGGGTCTGTAATGTGTTACAAAACTCTTAGAAAACCTCTAAAGGGTTTTTGATTACTTATTGGGAGAGAAACACTTATATGTTAATAATTAAAGAGGAGGAAGACAGATACAAGATTTTGAATAGAGGCCCATATATGGTCTGTTTCTGGGGCTCTTCTGGTGTTGAAGATGTATCAACCACAGTGCATGATAGAAGATTTCGATTTCCAGTTGGATGAGTTCTGGGTGCAAATCTGGGGGTTACCCTTTGACATGATGACGAAAAATAACTCATGGAGAGTAGGAAGATAATAGGGAAGCCAACCCAACTGGACGAATTTAAGGGTGAGGTCCAAATCCAGCAGAGTTATTTAGGGGTGAAATGTAGGATCAATCTGAATGAACCTTTGAAAAAAGGCTTTTTCCTCAACCGGGAAAGCCATGATGATATATGGATCAAGCTGAAATGCTAGAGATTGTTTGATTTTTGTTATCAGTGTGGTCGGATTGGCCAGCCACAAAGCTAATGCAAGGATAAGCGAACGTTTGGATCCAAGGACCAGTATGGACCGGAGCTTAGAGCACAAAGTAGCCAACCTTCGGGCTTTTTCAGAGAAATTTGGTCACCAAGAATACGGGAGAAATTGAAAAGAAGGAAAAACTGAAAGGAAAGGTACAGGTGCCTAGAGGGGATGAAGTGCCTACGGCTTGCAGGAAACTAGGAGGAAGCAGAAGAGAAAGTGGAGAATCATCTGACATCCCTAACGACCTCAGGGAGACATGTCGAGGCAATAGGTCAATAGTGAGGGACATACCATGCTGGAGTGAAAAAGTGGCTCCTAAGGCCATGCACCTCTACTTCCAATGGTGCCTTACTCTGGTGTGGACCAGGAACGGGACCATTCTTTCTCCTTGTCCCTGTCCCTGTCCGATTATCGGTAACACACCAATAGTAGTTAAAAAGGGCTCCTACTATGTATATGAGCCCACAACTAGTATGGAAATCAAGGAGCCCAAGGTAAGAGAGGTCCATGTTATATCAGATAACAAAGATGAGGAGAAGGGTAAGGATATGTAGGCCGATTTTCAGAATATGTCACTTAAAAGGAAAGCTCAATTGGAAAACGGTAAGTTGGAAGCCCATACACAACCATGGAAAAGATGTAAAGCATTTTCCGATAACGACCCAAGTGCCCCTCATCTTTCTCTTCCTTACTCTGGCACACCTCTTGCTATTGATATGTCTCTTGTAAATTTTGGGAGGAATCATGTAGCCAAAAAAGGGGCTAGGATGAGTAAGCCCAAGAGGAAGGTGATGGATAGATAAAGTTTGAACTCTAAGATGCATCTTGATGTCATGGAAAACGTAGTAGAACAGTTTCATTAAGACCAAGAAGAGGAAAACAATGTTCCTATTGAAGGGAGGGGAGAGAACAATCTTAACCAATGTATGAATCTGTGGATAGCTCATCCTCCCATAGGGATACCAGACGAGAATAATGCAGCTTATAGTTCAGTTAAGGTAGTGGTGGCTGACCTTAAATAGCCACATGACTCATGTTAATGCTCAGTTGGAACTGCCAGGGAGTGGACGACCTCGGACAGTCCGCAATTTGAGAGGGCTTATTAATACCCATCGTCCTTCAATCGTCTTCCTTATGGAGACTAAAAATATATCCCATAAGTTGGAGAGGTTGAGAAGATCTTGAATTATCACTTCTTTGAGTATGTTGACCCTGTGGGGGTGTCTGGTGGCCTTGCCCTATGATGGAAATAGAGGTTTAGTCTTCAGGTGGAGGAAACAACCAAGAATATGATCAACGTCAAGTGTTGTCTTCCTCTCCAATAGGAGTGGTGGTAGTGTACATTTATTTATGCAGATACAAAGTATGAGATGAGAAAGAGGATTTGAGAGAGGTTGAAACTTATGGCTAGGTCCTTGGCTACACCTTGGATTGTTGTTGGAGACTTCAACGTTATTGGGGCTTTGGATGAGAAAGAAAGCGGACCAGCCAGTAACATTTCAAAAGTTGAGGAGATGCAAAGTTTAATCTCTGATTACTGCCTTATGAGTTAAGTTTTTGTGAACCAAGATTTACCTGTTCAAACAATAGGCCCGGTGCTGTTAATGTATAGGAACGCCTTGACAGAGTCTTGGTCAATCCCAATTGGAATGCCCTATTCCCCTTCACTCAAGTGACCTATGAAGCCAGAATGTGGTCTGACCACTACCCTGTTATCATTGATATTAGTTTGAATACCAAGAGAGCTCCATATTATTTCAAGTTTGAAAACATGTGGCTGGAGGATTCCAAATATGAAGAGGTGATTAGGAATAGTTGGACCTCTACACTCCCAGACGCTGGGATGCAGAATGCCATTGTTAACCTTGATAGATGCAAGAAATGACTGTCCATTTGGAGTAAGAAGAAGTATGGAAATAACAAGAAAATCATTAAGGAGTTGGGGGAAGAATTAATCCATGTCCAGCAACAAGAGCCCACTAAAGAAAATCTTATTATGGAGGCAGAATTTTGCTTCCAGATTGACTCCCACAGATGTAGAGAGGAGAAGTTCTAGCTGCAACGTTCAAAAGTTAACTGGTTGAAGGACGAAGACCAAAATACAAGGTTTTTCCATATGACTGCAATCCAGAGAAGGAACCGTAATCAGATACTGAGGCTTAAAACTAAAAGTGTAGACTTGATTGAGGGGGAGAATGAGATCATAGATCACATTAGTGACTACTTTCAGGCTTTGTTCAATTCTGTGGGTGATAGGAACTGGTCTAAAGCACTGAGTGTTGTGGAAACTAAAGTCACCGAGGACATGAATAATGAGTTGTTAAGGGCCATTTCAGAGGCAGAGGTATATGAATTAGTCAGTGAGTTGGCGTGCCCTTAAAACCCCAGGGCCTGATGGCTTTTTGAAAATTTTCATTCACAAGTTTTGGCATATAGTGAGACAGGATGTTTTTCAATTGGTTAAGGCCTTCTTCAAGAAGGGTCTGATGAAGAAGGAGCTCAATATCACCAATGTGGTCCTCATTCCTAAGGAGGCTGCACCTGAGTTCATCTCCCAATTTAGACCGATAGCTCTTTGCAACTTCTTATACAAGATCATTTCAGAGATACTGGCAAAAAAGATGGAGAGGATGATGGGGTCCTTGGTTTCTCCAAATCAGGCGACCTTTATCCCCAACAGACAAATACATGATAGTATTATAATTGCTAATGAAGTCTTCCATCACCTCAAAAGAAAGAAAAGGGCAGGGTTCCAGAGATGGCAATACAGATGGATATTAGCAAGGCCTATGACAGAGTAGAATGTGACTTTCTGGAAGCAACAACGCAAAAACTGGGCTTTGATAGGCGATGGGTTGGGCTTATAATGCAACGCGTTAGCACAGTTTCTCTGCAGTTCTTTTTGAATGGGAAAAAAGTCTGTGATATAAAACCACAAAGGGGAATTAGGCAGGGAGATAGACAGGGAGATATGCTATCTCCCTATCTGTTCATCCTTGTTGTGGATATGTTATTGGCTATGATATCGAAAGGTGTGGAAGAGAGGAAGCTGTCGGGCATTAAAATCAAGAGACGAAGCCTTACCATCTCTCATTTATTATTTGCTGATGACTCACTATTCTTTATCAAAGCAAAGGAAGGGGGAGTTAGGGAGTTGATGAAGATCCCGCAGATGCATTGTGAGGCGTATGGACAGTGTGCAAACTACCACAAGTTTGGTGTCATTTTCTCTAGCAACACTACTAAGGAGCATGAGACTTCTTTTTCTGTTATTGAGAATGCAACCCCTTCCTCATTACGCTAAGTACTTGGGTATTCCGATTGTATGGGGGAACTCAAGGAAAGAAATCTTTGGTTACTTGCTGAAAAGAATTGCGAAGAAGCTTTAGGGATGGAAGAGTAGCTGTCTCTCCCAGGCTGGCAAATAAGTTATGATCAAAGTTGTTATTCAGACAATCCCAAACTATGCTATGTTAGTTGTGGTATTTCCAATTTTTTTTTTTTTTTTTGTGATAGGTTGAATAGTTATGTGAGGAACTTCTGGTGGAAAGGGAATGAGGCTGACAGTGGCATCTGTTGGAAGAAATGGGATAGAATGATAAAGGCCAAAGCAGACGGAGGAATGGGATTTAAGGATTTTAAACTGTTTAACCAGGCCCTGTTGGCCAAACAAGGTTGGAGGCTGATCAATCATCCCGAGTCATTTTGTGTTAAGTTCATGAAGGCAATTTACTTTCCGAATGTTGACCTTATGAAGGCAAAATGTGGATCATGACCTTTATGGGTATGGAAGAGTCTCTTGTATGGGAGAGATTTATTGGATCAAGGGACCATGTGGCAAATAGGGAATGTGAATAAAGTTAAATTCTTGGAGGACAAGTGAACTCCTTGCCTTCCTAGGCTGGCCTTTCATTCTCCTAAGCCCCAAGACTGCAATATCATCAAGGTTGCTGATATCATCTCGGTGTGCCCCTATGGGTCGAATTCTGCCTCTTTATCCAGTCTGGTCTCAAACGAGGAGCTCAAAGCTATCCATGTCATCCCCTTGCCAACCAAAAGGGGAGAAGATAAGAGAATCTGGTGGCCTAACTGTAAGGGCAATTTTACTGTTAAGTATGGGTAAAGATTGAGAATTAAGAATGCCTCGAGTCAGCAAGAAGCCAGTTCCTCAGTCCTCACCAAGCCCAACCTGTGGAAATGTATCTGGAACATGAAAGGTCTACCGAAGGTAAAACAGTTTCGGTGGAAAGCATGTCATAATTCTTTAGCCACCTAGGAGAACCTCTTTAAAAGGAAATGTACATCTTCACCCATCTGTCAAATTTATAACCTTGCACCCGAATCCATAAAACATTTGTTGTTTGAGTGTGAATGAACCTCAAGAGTTTGGTTTGGCCTAGACCTCAATGTCCATTGGGGGAAAACTTCATTTAGGTCGGTGGCTTGTAGACCTCTATGTCTTTGCAACTGGTTAAGGAGGTTAGTGGCAAAATGGAGATCTTAGGGAGGATGGCAACTAAAGGCTGGACTATTTGGAAAATGAGAAACCACTTCATATTTAACAGAGAGGAAGTTAACTCCTTGGCCAAGGTCATCCGACCACAAAGTATGTGGTGTGATTTACTGAGGGGTGGTAACATGGAAATGAAGGAGAGCCAAGGAGATCCAATGACAAGGTGGGAAAGAAGACAGGAAGTAGAGGCAAATGTTATTATATGCTGTGATGGAGCCTTTAAACTGAATTCTGTCAATGCTGCCTGTGGTGTGGTGTGGTGGTGTGCAAGGAAAGGGGAGAGTTTGTTGGTGGCAGTGCTAAGCTCTTCCCTGCTAGATCGAGTCCTTTTGCAGAGGCAGAAGCAGTGAGACAAGTGTGTATCCTTGCTGAAGCCCAACTGATTACCAATGTAATTATACTCAGTGACTGCTGGAACATCATCAAGCTGTGTCCAAATGAAGAGGTACCCCCATGAGAAGTAAGTGTAATTATCAGTATTATTAGACATTTTGCTATGGAATATAACCTTAGTTTTCTACACAAGCCTAGGGTCTGTAAAAAGTTTGTTCATTGGGTAGCAACCGCTAAACTAAATAATTTGCTTCCACCAAATTGGTTAGGCTTCCCCTCACCCGAGCTTAAGAATTTCATTCTGACTGATTGTAACTTGAATTTCCCAACTTAATGAAAGTTTGTGATGCGTGTTTGGTTGATAAAAAAAAGAATAATATTATCAAACGGTACCATTGATACTTTTTTGCTTTATTACTATGAGTAGTTGAAATACAGACATTTTTAAAAACTAGCAATGTATCATGTGCGTTGCATGTGACAATTTTTTTAAAAAAAATAATAAATAAATATTTGGTATATGTGTACTTAAATTAAATATCATCTCAAATTTATCAAACTTATTTTTTTATTGCTCATGCTCCATTATAGAATTTTTTAAAACTTTGTATATTTTCAAGATTTGTTATTCTACTTTAAAAAAAATGATAAAAAAAGGAAAATAAATAATTAAAGTTATATTTTTTTCTAGAATTTTGTAATTGAAAGTATTTTTTAGTGATGTTTGAAAATTAAATTTTTTAAAATTCCACTTATAAATCATTGAACAAACTAAAAATAATTATCAATATACTAATCATATTAGAACATTACTGTATTTATGATTAGTTAAGTTAATTGAGATTAAATTTAATATACAACGCTATAATATATATTATAAATCATATTAAAATTTTAAAAAAAATCAATTTTTTACATAAAATTTTAACACAGTTTAAAAAGTTTATTGTAACTAAAAAATCATGTAAAATTATATATACATTATTTTTTATCTTAAAAATTAAATGGTTTGATGAAAAATAAAATAAATATGTAGTCATAATATTATCTTTATAAATGAGATGAGTAGGATTATATTGATGGAGTTTTAGAAGGTTTTTTTTTTGAATATTTTGTTAAAACTTATAATAATACATATATTTTTTAAGAGTAATATAATCAACCAAAATTTTTTAACATTAATAAATAGAGAATAGATATTTAAAAAATTAATTTGATTAAGATTTCACTTATAAATCATTAAATAAAATAAAAATAATTATTAATATACGTATCATATTGGAACCTTACTGTATTTAGGATTATCTAGGTTAATTGGGATAAAATTTAGTGTACAAGGCTATAAAATATATTATAAAGCATATTAATTTTTTTTAAAAAAAATCAAGTTTTTACATAAAATTTTAACACAGACTGAAAAGTTTACTGTGAATAAAAATTATGTAAAACTATATGTACATCATTTTTTATCTTAAAAATGAAAAGATTAAACATTTTGGCGAAAAATAAAATATTCATACATGGTTAAACATTCTGATGAAAAATAAAATATATATATATGTAGTCATAATATTATCTTTATAAATAAGATCAGTAATATTATATTGATGAATTTTTTGAAGATTTTGTTAAAACTTATAATGATGTGCATATTTTTTAAGAGTAATATAATTAATAAAAAAGTTTCATAAAAATTGACATTTATACATGGGAAATATATAATTCAAAGTGATCTTAAATATAATTTGGAGATTTAAATACATAAGAAAATAATAATAATTTAGATATTAAGTGTGGAAAGATAGAGTGATCTTTTTAATTTTTCATGAGGGTGAAATAGTAAATTAAAATTTTTTTATATTAAATTTTTTTTATTAATAATATAGATATTGAGAAACTTTGTCAATCGCAATGTGATGACAAGTCCAGGGTTAAATTAACATGCTAGTAAATATTACGCAGATTACTTTTTTTTTGTGGAAGGTCAGTTTTTTTCTCACATTTGATTGTGTCAATGTGTCCTTCCTTCATTTGTTTACGCATTCTTTTTTCTGGTGACCTAATGTGGCCATGTGGACTTCCACGCCTCGCCCACCACAGAAAATAAAGCCACTTGCTTTGTCCACAAATTATCTCAGCCACCGACTCAATTCCCCCAACGGGCCTCACTTTCATCCTCACCGTCCTCTTAGTCTCATCAGACTTTTCAAACTCACAAACGGTCAAAAAAGCTGTTTCATGAAGCTCACAACGAACCTTACATGAACTCTCATGGAAACCCACGTTAAAACCCTCCATAAATATACCCAAACGCAGGCACAGATGACCAAGAAAACAGCAATATGGAAACCAGAAAACCGAAGAATCACCAAATGGGACCTTCAAAGGCCAATATACAGTGCAAGAAGCACCCAAAACACCGGCAATCGCCAGGTGTTTGTTCAGCGTGTCTGAGAGAAAAGCTCTCTCGGTTATCCACAAGTTCACGTAGCAACACTGCTACGACAACCTCTTCCTGTTCTTCTTCCTCTTTGTCTTCCTTGTCATCGTCAAGCGCTTCTTCTTACTCATCTCCGGTGCATCGGAACCACCGTGTTGGTTTGGAAGGAAGAGGGTCAGTGGGGTTCACGATGAGTGGCAGGAATGTGCTTACTAAGAGTATGTCAATGGCGGTTTTCGTTCCGAGAAGACGAGAAGGAGAGGATAGGGATCAGGTGAAGAAGAACAGTTTTTGGTCGAAGTTTCTTCGTCCGAGAAGTAAGGGAATGGATGAGCGTTTGATGCACTCAAGGACTATGAGAGAAAGGGTTATTACTAGGGTTCATTGATGGTGATATCTTTTCTTTCCTAACTTTCTCTCATGTTTTTTTCTTTTATTTTCCTTCTATGTACGCCAGAGGGTTGTCATGGATAGGTTTTAGAACGGGCAGACAAAAAAGAACAACATACATACATACAGTGTGCTTGTATATTGATATATGTGTATTGATCTGTAACGGGATTGAGAAGAAGGGCTTCATTATATTGATTTCTTTTCACAGTGAATTGCTGATCTCTAATGCTTGTGCATGCAATTAACGGAAGGGCTTCTGTAATCCCTACTAATATTCGATTAGTGATGAGTTTTAATATTAAATGGGATTTATTACCAACCAATAAATTATGGAATTTTCCATTAACAAATCTACTCTCTCTCTCTCTCTCTCTCTCTCAGAGATTAGAACCCCCTCTCCATATTCTTCTAATTCTCACAATGATTGGTCGCTCACTGTTTTAGATAACCGAACCTAACATTGGGGGAAATTGAATTCGATTGAAGAGGATTTGGATATCTATTTTTGGTTCGATTTCATTTTTGTTTTAAAAATAGTAATTTTAGATTCAAGTGCTATAAAAAGATTTCTGTATGGAATTTCCTAAAGAGAACAATGTGGTCTACTAACATTAATATTCTTTCATTAATGAAATATTATTCCAAATCAAAGTACCATTTTTTTTATTGACATATCACTATGACGTTTTTTTTTAGAAAAAAAAAATTGTTATATTGTTCATAAAGCATTTTCCTCTTAGATTTTGTGCAAATGTTATGTGAGTTTATGATACTCGGACAAAATTTATATACCAAAGATAAAATCCACCGTCATTATTGAGTAGAGATGGAATTTAACAGTAGATGACGATTCTCCTGTCGATCCAACTAGAACAAAGAATTTGATTCCAGTAACATTATTGGTATTATGTAATTCAAAGGGAATATTAGATTTCAATAGCATTGTTGATAGGAAATTCGAGTGTAAGTTTATGAATCTTTTATCTTTTTACGTGATGGGACAAAAATTCTTTCGCACGTAACAGCGAAGAAATGCACTGGCGCTAGGTTGTCGGCGTGTTGGTGCAACGTGGGTACTAAGGCCCACCCCAAGAATTTTCTTTAACCATTTTAAAATTGACTGGGAGTGTTGGTAGGTTCGTGGAACGACCGTCCTGCAATTTTTATACTCTCTTCTTTATAATTTTTGCAAGAACGTCCTGCAATTCTGTATAATATTCCTTTTTCGTGGAAAGTATGAAGTGAATTAAAAAAAGCTTCACACACATAGCTGGCGTATCTTCCATGCCCCCCTTCCTCGCATTTTCCTCTTAATTTACTTTTAAAACTCTGCGGGAAGAAAAAATTAAAAGACGTAATGAAATTATTTACCCTTTGTAGGTGGGAAGTTATAAAAAATTCATACACGTGTATATGTCAAGAAGAAATCGAAGAAAATAAGTAGATGTGATAAAAGGCAATTTGAACAACCTATTTATAAAAAGACCAATCAATTGGGCAGATCATAGGTGGATAGAGTAAAAATGCTCTCACCAGCGATAAATCTCTTGTCTCGCAATAGATAAGTAATGCAAGTATTTATAACACAATACTTGACGAGACCCTCTAACACTCGCTCTAACCCACAATTATTTTGATCATGCTGATACCAATAGCTATTAATCGCAAGTCACCTGTCTTTACATTAATTAGACAAACTTGTTGTTTTCCCAAAATATAGTTCTGCTATGTCATTTGAGCTTTAAATTTGATCCCAAAATTTTATCAGTGTAACATTACTCCTTCTCATTTCTCCAAATAACAAGATTCGGTGAATTTTTCACAACCAACAATGCTTGTACGGTGACTTTTACTACAAGAAGCGTGGGGAAAAAAATTGTCCTACTTTCTCAATTCAAGGGACGTGCTATATCCACATAAAGACCTTACAAAAAAAAAAATTTGGGTAAGGATGTGGTATCCGATAAATTTAAAATACGTGTCTACACTCTACACTGTAGAAAGAAAAATGACATGAATTATTAGTTGATATAATAGTGGGACTTAATAGGGTCCAACAGGATTGGTATAGACAATAATGTCACAACAGCATTTCAGCGCCACAACAGTGCCCAATGTCACAAAAAAGCATGACACATCTTTATCACGTTGAAAGTGGCAAAAACAAACCCTTGACCGAGAGACGGACCAGTATGGCACCTCGGAAGTTTGGGTGCAACCTTGGTGTGACTTACCTTCCCCATTGCTAAAATAGGACACAAGATTGAGATAACACAGTCAACGAAAATTGGTATCTTCAATCTATTGGACACTGTTTCTCGACTGACCCACTGGACTAAGAGGAGGGATCCCTACTCAAGGACAAGACAATACGTCCCTTCTCAAGGGAGAATTGAGCAACAGGAGTTAGACAAGAAAGCTAGTCAACCTCGACTTGGAACAGGGTCTAAAAAAATTTAGTCTACTTGAGCAAGTATCATAGTGTATAGTTCATTGCCTAGTAGGACGTACTTATTGGGATCT
>CM042193.1:6405585-6424390 GCA_023539305.1 Ilex asprella
TATATTTTAAAAAAATTAAATTAAAAAAATAAAAAATAAAAAATTTAAATTAAAACAATATTTTTCCCATCTTAATTAGGGGTAAAATTTTTTAACTAACACGATGACACGATTCGAACTCGACACGAATTTATAACATGAACTTGATTAACTGGAACACGAATACGACACGAAAATAAACATGTCAACTCGTAACTCGATACAACACAATTAATTAAATGAGTTGAGTTAGGTGCGACTAATGTTCGACACAAACCCGTAATGACTCAATACGAATCTAACACGATACGACTAAGTTGTCACCCCAAATCTTAGTCAATAAAAAAAATAATCATTTTTATTTTCCATCCATCCAACCAAACAATACGGAAGGAAAGTGAATCATTCCTACTTTCATTTCTTAAAGGATAAAAAATGTATCCCTTCTACTTTCCATCCTTCATATTTTCTATCTTTCCTACCAAACAGAGCATAAATAAGTGAATTCCATTAATATTCAATGATAAAAATTGTGTGACATCATTTAAAATAAAAAATTTGATAAGAAAATTGGTAAACATAACATTAATATTTACTTATAATCCTGGTGTGTACAGTTTGTCCATATACTGAGGAAATCTTACTTCACATGCTTGCCATCCTTAATCAATGCTAATATTGACTCATATTGTGTTCCATACTGGACAGTCACCACCTGAATAGCTTTCTTTATGGGGGCTGAATGGACTTTATCAGCCATTGGGACTTGCATAGCAATGAAATTAATTAAACAATTACACAGTTATTATGGGAGAAGTAAAGTGACAGTAAGAGCAGTTTTTGTCCTTTATCAAAAGTTAGGCGTGAGCTGATTGGCATTGTGATGAAATCAGCATGTCACTCTGATGAGCCTTTTTTAGTACTTTCTTTTTTCCTATCAATTTTCTCCTATAAATCATCTATTATTATTGATGAGTGAGGGCAAAACACACACACACACACACACATATATATATATATAATGAGTTATACTTGCATTCATGGTATATAATCCACCAAGAAGAAAAATAAAAAAAAAATATTGGAGCGATTTAAAGTTTGTTTAGAAGGAAGAAAACGACAAAAAATGAAACAAATAAAGAAAAAAATATATCATTTTATAACTCAAAAGTTTTCAAAGTCGAAAGGAAATTATTGCAGTGGACTATAAGTAGCGTTTTTTATACGGTTTGTTTGTTTAGTGGGAGAATGATAGCAAATGTAAGAAATATTTTTTTAAAAATTTTTTAATGTGTTTGGTTAGCATAAAAAAAATAATGGAAAAAATAATTTTCCTTTATGCTAGAATTTTTTCACAAATAATCAACTTTTTTTTTTTGTAAAAAACACAAGGAAATGCAAGAAAGTTGTGATCTATAACTAACTTCCAATTTTACCTTTATTGTTCTTAAAATATTTTATTAGTTATTAATTTTAAAAAAAATTAGTATGAAGTTGATTAATCATCTAATTTGGCCCAAAGATGTTTGTATCGGTGATTGTCTTAAAATTAAATTTTGAACAAATTTTTTTAAAATTTTTTTAAATTTCAATTATAATTATATTTTTTTCTTTTTTAGAAAAATTTAATATAATTAAGGGTAATTTAGACAATTATAAAAAGTTTCTTATAACTTTTTTTTTCAAATAATAGAATGAATTTTTTTTAAAAAAAAATTTCGATAAATTTTTCATTCTAACCAAGTATATGTATGAAAATATATTTTCTCTAATTTTTTTTCTATTATTTTTATTTTTCATCATTTTTTTTCTTCCTAACCAAACGGACCCATAAATTAAGAATGAAATTGATAATGGAAAAATCAAAGCAAAATAAGTTTCCCAACACGTATTTTTTTAGAATATATTTTTATAAAAAAGTAGCAATATGCTTTCGTTTTATGCCTTAAATGGAAAGAAAGTCAGAACAAAAATGTTTCCATATATATTTTTTTTAAAACGGAGGACTATGCAAAAAAAAAAAATAATGGGTCTCATCTTCATATAATGCAAGATGTGTGTAAGTGTAGACAGAATTAGTAAGTCACAATTCAGAACAAAGATGGGCAAAATGAAACAAACACTCTCCATCAAATCAAACACAAAATTCTTGTAACTTACCCTAAAAATTGGGACCAATGGTTCAAATCAATCCCAAAAGATAACCTGCTGGATACATGAATGAATTATAAATATAAATTAAAAAAAAATTAGTCAAAATGCATGTTACATGTACCGAGACATTCATGAATATAATGAAAAAGAAAAAACAATGGTTCAAATCCACTATCCACAGTCTACATCATTAATATGTGAATTTAATACATATTTCATGGTTTAAAAATAAAGTGCATATTAATTGCCTAATATTTGCTTTATTTTGTTTCTAATTCCATATCCATACTATTTGGTGAACTTCAACTGATTTTCTCTCTCCTCAATCCCTATTAATTACACTTTGCTAACTGAAAAAATAATAATAAATGTATCAAAAACAAACCAATGCAAAGCGAGAGAACGCAGGATACTAATCAAAACTGCCGACTCCTTTCAGCAGTCTCACATACGCTCCGCTATAGAATGTGTTACCAATCCACGGCTGTTTTGAAACTTAAATACCAATATACGGTTGTTTTGAACTTATTTATCAAACTACGGCACTTTTTAAAAGCGGATTCAATAATTCCGCTTTTGTTAAAAGTCGGATTCAACATCTCCACTTTTTACCAAAAGCGGATTCAACAAATCCGATTTTTACCAAAAACGGATTCAACAATCCCGCTTTCATGGGGAAAAAAAAATTGGACAATGATAAAAGCGTGTTTTGTAAACACGTTTTTTACGGGTTTTTGTCAAAAGCGTGTTTATTAAACACGCTTTTAACATATTCACAAGTGCAGCGAACCAGATCTGTTGGGCCAACAAAAAAAAAAAATCTTCTTCTATTCATTCAAGAAAGCCTATATGCAAGTCACTGAACATCAATGGAGGAACATCAAAAATTGGTGGATCTTCAGTGCAAGAGAATAAAACCCAATTGCATCAGGTGAACTCAGATCGGATAGAATCAGAAGGGAATGGTTCAGAAAAGAAGGAGAAGAAGCAGAAGTTCTTTATTTCTCTTTCACAGGAATACATTGAAGAGAATATCTTTATTCTAACTGGATCGAAGCCAACAAGGAGCCCGAAGAAGAGAGCAAGGAATGTCCAAAAAGCAGTAGATGTAATAACCCATTTCTTTTTCGTCCGCAATTCAGTCTTTGATGTAAATTAGGTGCTTGGTTTCTTTCCTGTCATTGATATGGTACTGAAATTTGTTGTTTTGATAATTTTTTGCAGAATGTACTCCCTGGTATGTGGTTGGCGTCGGTGCAGAAAGTTTACTCAGAAAACACCTACAGTGCAAAACGTTAAAAGCGTGGTTATTAACCACGCTTTTTAAAAAACGTGAATTTTTTTTTCCATAAGAGCGGGATTGTTGAATACGCTTTTTAATAAAAGCGGAGATATTGAATCCGCTTTTAAAAAATATCGTAGTTTGGTAAATAAGTTCAAAACAACCGTATTTTGGTATTTAAGTTTTAAAACAGTCCTAGATCGGTAATAGATTCCTCCGCTATATACCTACGGAGACAGAGAGACACACACACACATATAGAGAGAGAGTGTGTGTGTTTTATGGCTTCTAGCAGTGTCTTTGTACATTGGTTTTAGAGGGAGAAAGAGTGAGTTAACAGTAGGAAAGAGAGAGATGCAGAAGAAGAGGTGGAGGACGTTGGCGGTTGTGAGAACGGTGCTAACGTGCGCCATATCCTCAATAGCGCTGTTTGCTCTCCTTTCTGTTCACGTTCACGAATTTCCTTCATCTGAAATCACCAAGCTCCCGACGGTGATTCTCTCTCTGCAATTATTACTTCGTTCGTATTTTTCTTGCTATTTTTTCAACTGATTTTTTTTTTTTGATTTTAGGGTTTCAAGTTCTTGGAACCCTTTGTCCTGTTTCAGAAGTTCTTATTAGGGTTCTGTTTTTCTTTCCAAAGACTTCTGGATTTTTCAAGATTTTTGAATGATTGTGCTTTATGTATTTATGAGTGCGCGCGTGTGTGTGTACATCTAATACTCTTACAAATCATCCATTTGATTTAGTTTATACGATTTTTTAAACTTTGAACTAATGATTTCAAGGGAAGTTTTCTTCTTTATTTATTGCTTTCCTGATGACAAGTTCTTGATTGGTGATTTTTTTTTCCTATTCAATATAGTCAAAATTTCCTTTGGCTGGACATAGATTGTCAATTAAAAATATTATTTATTGACTATGTTTAATTATTTCAGATTGGGAATTTCTATAGATGTTGTTTAGTGGCTAAATCCAGTATAATTTGAGATTATTCCATTTTTTATTTCTTTTTTCGCATTATGGGCTGTTGTAAAATGGGATTGTTTATTGACCTCGGATGGTTCAATTCTGTAGCAACATGAAATTGGATACCAAAACTTGAACACAGAGCAATGGTGGACACAAGAATTTGCCCAGCCCCATTTGTTGAAAGCTCCTCTCCCGCCTCGCAAGGTTTGTGCTTCGCTGGTATCCTACAGTTTCCTTTATTTCTTTAAACTTGTTAACCCTTTTAAGGAATTTTGATTTATCTGTTCATTTAGTCTTGGGTTCTTAATGCTGTTTATCTAGGAGGGGGTGTTAATTCAAATTCATTGATATCTTAATGAATTGAGATAAAGGATAAATATAGGGATGTGTATCTTGATGCAAAGTAGTCATGCCTCTTTCATGTTTTCACTCCTTTAGACTTGACAGTTGGAAGCTTCATATGGGAGTTCAGATTTGGACAAGTTGTGGAAGCCGGCACCAAATAGAGACTATGCTCCTTGTGTTGACCCTAGTTCATCCTACACATGTAAGGAATAAGTGATTTTGCTAAAAAGGAATATGTATCATATCCCTCCGAACTTTAGTTTCTTCAAAATTTATTATACTTGTAGTTCCAGGAGAGTCTCGAGGTTACCTGCTTGTTCATACAAATGGTGGGCTCAATCAGATGCGGGCTGGGGTCGGTACTCTCTCTCTCTCTCTCTCTCTCACACACACACACACACACACACACACACACTCACACATAAATCTAAACCAGTCCATGGTAATTTTTATCTCTTGTTGCGCACATCCTATCCTCATAAATCATTAGAAGAATTTTATTCTTTTTCTATTCTTACTTTCCATGGTCTGCTGGATTTTTTTTATTGCAAAACAAAGTAAAACTTTATTTTGTGAGGCAGCTACTCACAGATCTAATCTGTCATGCAATTTTGAGATGGGGAAGCCAATACAGGCACTTTTCCAAACAGTGGCCTTGTTATAGTAAAGATAGCTAAAAGTGCAAACAACAATCAAATAAGTGGAGTTATTATAAAGTTCTTGCCAAAAATTTGAGAAATTGGTTTGGAATCTCCTTGAATTATAATGGCAGTGTTGTTTATACTATAAAATATGTAAATTGAGGGAATTGTGTTCTCAACAATAAGATGGAGAATATCAGGAAATTAGCTTGCATGGAAATCAATTATTTTGAGTTGCATATCCATATCAATTTTTAAGAAAGGCCATGAATTAGTTCATACCTCTATGTCAATTCGGTGGTTGCTGTGAATCTCCCCTATGTTCAGACAATACCGAGTCTTAAGCCAATCAGTGAATTGTTTCTGTAGTTTCACGACCATTCATGTGCAGGATGTATGCTAATTGAGCGCACATTCAAGTTGGGGGTGGCAAAAAGATATGATCAAGTCTTTCTTTTTACAAGTTTGATTTTATTAGGTGAGGTCATGCATGTCTTAATGGCAATTCAAGACCTGCTAGTCCTAACCACTTGACCCAAACCCTAACCTAGGCTTTGGGTTACTTCCTAGTTGCAGCATCATATCATTGTAGTTCAATCCAGTCCCCTATGTTGTCTCTTCTGACGATCTTATCTGGTTTAATGCATTTGTGATTCTTACCTAGTAATCACGTATGCATATAAATCACTTGCGCTAATAGTTAATTTCTGTAGTCTGTGCTCCTTTGACTAAATATTGTAATGATCTGTTGCACTATCAAAGTCTAATAATGTAGGTTTAGCTTCTTTTCATGAGATATATGGAAATCAAATTACAGTCAAGACAGCCGAAGAAAGGAATTAGGCCACTCATTATCCTGTTGTTCTACTACTTTAGAATTGGAAAAATGGCTGTTGCATGACTCCTTTTCTCTTCTCATCTATAATTGGAACAGATATTAGTAAATGTAGGAGATATAAATACCATCCTGTAGTTAATTGCTTGTTTCAATTTCGACGGCATAACAACAACCATTCAATACTAATTTGCCACCATGTATGCATATGCATTTCACAAGTCAACACTACTTTATGATTGAACCATAATCTGGAGCTGAAAAACAGTCTCATTTCTTACTTCTAGATATGTGACATGGTTGCTGTTGCTCGTATTATAAACGCTACTCTGGTGATTCCAGAACTTGATAAACGCTCGTTTTGGCAGGACACTAGGTAAAATTATTTGTTTCTTTTTTCTTTTGCATCCTTCTCAATTTTCGCATGCTTGATGATATCCTTAAACTTGCCCGTTTGTTTGAACTACAGCAATTTCTCTGATGTCTTTGATGAAGATCATTTTATTAATTCATTGGCTAATGACATAAATGTTGTTAAAAAACTTCCAAAAGAACTGGCAACTGCATCGAGAGCAGTTAAGCACTTTAGAAGTTGGTCTGGTATAGATTACTATCAGGAAGAGATAGCAAGCATGTGGGAAGAATATCAGGTATGTTAAAGAAATTTGTTATTCAAAGTCTGTTGTATGGGTTATTGGAATAATCTAACTTAAATAATCAATTCAACGCCTCTTTTGCACAGGTTATTCGGGCAGCTAAGTCTGATTCTCGACTTGCAAATAATAATCTGCCTCCAGATATTCAGAAGTTGCGCTGCCGCGCGTGCTATGAAGCCCTCCAATTTGCACCTCAAATTGAATCGATGGGAAAAGTAAATATTTATCCTAAATGTTTATTTGACTGCGGAATGGAAATATCTTTGTTGTCTCCGATGTGTGATGGCTAGAAGTTTATTCTGTTGGATTATTGTGTTGGCTTTTGTAGCTTCTGGTGGATCGAATGAGGTCCTATGGTCCCTATATTACTTTGCATTTACGCTATGAAAAAGACATGCTTGCCTTTAGTGGATGCACACATGATTTATCGCCAGAAGAAGCTGATGAACTAAGGATAATCAGGTAGGAGATGTTTCATAGTAGTACATGCTGCATTTGCCACATTTACAAAAATAGAATCTGTTACATTCTGCCTGATGCTTTGACTTTTTATATTTCATTTTCATTGTGAACTTGTAGGGAAAACACTTCTTATTGGAAAGTGAAAGACATTGATCCCATGGAACAGAGAGCCAAAGGTTTATGTCCATTAACTCCAAAAGAGGTTGGAATGTTCCTTAATGCTCTTGGATTCCCATCAACGACCCCCATATATATTGCTGCTGGAGAAATTTATGGGGGTGATGCTCGTATGGATGATCTACAATCCCGCTTTCCCTTATTAATGAACAAGGTATGGAATCTATAGCTTGGCATAATTTCATGTTTTGTAATATTTAGCCCGTATAAGCTGCCTTTTGTGAACCATAGTGATGTCTGATTAGGTTGAAGCAGATCAGGGCCTGATTTGAAACTGAATGGCCTGGAATTCATGTTGTAAAAAGTAAAGGTATAAGCTGATAACAAGGAACTGCAGGAAACAATTAACAAGGATCAAAATTTTGTTTTGGTATTGTTTCGGTCACTTAGGAAACGGAAACATTTCGACATGTTTCGAAAACGTTTCGACCAGTTTCGGAAACAAAATGAAAAAATAAAAAAATTAAGAATTATTTTTCCAAAACATTGTTTGAAATGTAGTAAAGTATCTTGAAATACCTTAAAATTTTTCGAAATAATTGTACAAATGCATTAAAACCTTACAAAACACCTTGAAACATTATGAAACACCTCGAAGTATTAGAATTTCGATTTCATCGTTGATTCGTTTCGGTCTCCTTGAAAATAGAATTTCGAAATGAAATTTGATCATTGCAGTTTGCTTAAAATAGATCCATATAAGCTTATGTTGATGACTTTCTTAATTTCTCTCCCTTTCCCTCTCCTTGCTCCACGTGCATGGCAGATGTTCGCACAGTTGAGGCTAGGTTCAAACCTAAATTTTAAGAACTACCCCAAATACTCCTCTCCTTTTCACCACCTAATCCATGGTCTATGGGCAACTTCGTTTAATTAGTAAAATTCATGCATGTCACCCAAAAATAGTGGTGACCACCTAGTCCTTGGAGGCTGCAATCCTATGTCGGAGGTTACGAGATCAAGTGCCACTTAAGCTCTATCTTTTTAGGATAGGTAATTGTTGCCCTGTGGCACTGTTTAGGAGTGCTCCTTCCTTTGCTTCTGGTCTGTTTATTATAAGTCAGTTTTGCTTTGTTAGGGAGTAATAGGGAGACATCAAAGACCAGATACATTTGGTGGAATCCAATCTTCACCCAAAAGCTTAACCCGGTTGGTCATAGACCTATCTGCGTGCACAAGCCTTTCTAAGTCACACTGGATTGAGCAAGTTTTAAGTGTGAAGCTAATTATATCTGAAGAGAACAAGTTTAATAGGTTGTCTGATGTTTTCTGAATAGTTGGATCTAATTTATTGTTTGTTTGCACTTGCAAAAACGAATCTTGACTAAAATTGGCTGCAAAATGAACCTCAGATTTGTGGCAGTATCAATTATATGTGACGAACTGTAAATTATAGATGTAATCACAAGTTCTTAAACAACTTTGACTTCATCTTTGTAGAATCGTCATCTGATTATGAAAAATATTGATCTGAATTTGCTCTTAACAATTTGTAATGATTTCAAAGTCTGGCTTACCTGGGCTGAGATTTGGCACTCTAGGACAGGCTGCTTGGTTTAACTACAATGATTAAGCAACAAGGCAATCTAATAGGTGTGCGAAAACTATTTATTAAAGGATTTAACAGGCAGACACTGGTTCTGCTGTCTGCAATATTTCAGAGAAGATGCACCTCTGAAGTGGCCAGGAGTTTTTGATCAAGCTCTTTGATATTTACTTCTGGTTGATTCTGTTTATTTTGGTGGCCATATATCATAGTAATGCATCTATGTCATCCAGTGGTGGAGCCCATAGATGAATGTGGATGGTGGTTTACAAGATTAATTAGTCAGACACAAGGACTGAGAACCCTTAAAGCTAAATAATATAGCCAACCAGGAAGTAGTAATAATGTATAAAGGTTGAAGCTGTTCTCTCTTCAAATTACAAACACTCGTGCGTGTGTTGAGTTTGAGGAGGAGAAGCTGAGCTCATGTAAGATCTTAGATTTTAGATCTTTTGGTGGCAGATTGAATCACACCTTCAGTTCATTTTGCAGGAAAAACTAGCATCAGTTGAGGAGCTTGAACCATTTGCCAATCATTCATCTCAAATGGCTGCGCTAGACTACATTGTATCAGTCGAGAGTGATATATTTATTCCATCGTACTCTGGAAACATGGCAAGGGCAGTTGAAGGTCATCGTCGATTTCTGGGACACAGAAAAACTATTTCTCCCGACAGGCAAGACATTTTCTTTTTTGTAGCCCGTGCAGCATTGCAGTAATTTTACTACCAACTATACTACTAACGGCGTTGAAATTGTTTCCACTTGATCTTTCTCTCGATTTTCAGGAAAGCTCTTGTCCATCTTTTTGACAAAATTGAGCAGGGCACAATGAAAGAAGGCAAAAAATTGTGTAATCGAATTATTGAAATCCACCAAAGACGGTATGTGAAGATCTTTTATCCCGAGTGTTTTAAATGTTTTGATTTTATGAATTGTCAATACACTAGTGGGTCAAGTAATGTGTCTGGTTGTGATGATTCTAATGGCATTCCCTGTTTTGAGGGATGGGTCTTGCAGCATTTTTTGGGTGTTTTTGAGTATGATGCTTGTAGCAAACTTTTCCTTATCTTTCCGGGAAGAAATTTAAACTGTGATGGACATATTCAGGTGGATAGCCCCGAGGGAGAGATCCTTTTTTCTCAATTTCTTGTATAGAACTCCCCATAAGCGAGGCTGGTCAATGCCTCTAGGTCACTTGTCCAGGCCAATTGTAATTATTTTAACTGTACCCTTTTTGATTGAGGTTTCCTTTAGAAACATCTTATGGCTTTGAATTATATCCCTCTGAACATGCTCGATTGTATGATATGGGGATGTAAATACACTCAAATTTTGGTTCTTGTTTTTTATTCGTATTGGGCAGGCATGGATCTCCAAGGAAGAGAAAAGGGCCCATTTCAGGAACAAAGGGCATGGACAGATTTCGCTCAGAAGAGGCATTTTATGTGAACCCCTTACCTGATTGTTTATGTAGGAAGGAATCCCTTGTTATGAACAGATAGCAGAGGTAGCAGAACAAATAGCTTCAGAAACATCTTCAAGCTGGTGGGTTGATTGCACATTCCCCCAAGTTGGGGCTGCGGAATGTATATATCAATGAGATGAGATGGAGCAATATATACATCTCGATTAATCATAAGGATGGGGTGGAGCGGGGTTGTTTGAGACTTGGCCTTTGATTCTGTTGGGACATCGGCTTTATCTGACAAGTTGTTCAAGTCCTTCAACGTCCGAGAGGGCATCCGTTTTGGAGGTTTCATTACAGGGTTGATGCTGCTGTTACAATAATGTGATCTTTCAATTTATCTATTCATTCTTGGACATCCATTCAATGCAATAAAAGAGAATCGATTCATTTATCTACATTGGTTTTGCCCCAGTAGTTTGTTTTTCCACCATGGCAGTTTAATTTCCAGTTTGCTGTATATGCTATGGTAGCAGGGATTAAGTAGTAGTGCAGAATCCTTTGGCTTATGGTAGGCGGTTGGTGATAAATAAGGTTTGTGGATTCCTTGCTGAATAGCAAGCATAGTGAAGATCATACCTCCTGAATTTGTGAGAAAGATGAAGTGATATTTATAAATTCAACTCTTCAATAGCTTACAACAGTCGATTATGCACTTGGATGGGGAAAAGGTGCTCTCTATTTTCCAGGCTGTTTTATTTTACTTCATTTTATTTTATTTTTTCTTCTGTGGTAAGGGTAATTCATTAACCAAAGTCTAGCAGTACAAATATATTGGAGAACGACAAGAGTAGCTAGAACTTACTAAAAGAAATGGGACTGATTTTACGAGTTAATAGTGATCCCAAAATAATAAGATCAATTTAAAAACTACACAATTTTTTTGTAAAGTAACTAGTTTAAATCTTAACTTTATCTTTATTTTATAATAATTTTGGATACCATTAACTTCAATATAGTAGCAAGCCGAAGAGGCATCAAAGCAAATTAACGGTGCTCGTATCTGATGGAGAATGGACATTAACACGTTACCATAGTTTTCGGGTAAAGATCGTTGATGCTAGACAGGGAGCTATATGCGACAGGTGCTTTGTTTGTGCTACATTGAGATTTTTTTTTTTTGGTTCAATGATCAAATTAATTCTCTCTCCAGTCTGATCAAAAGCATGTCATTCACGTCAAGACTAGAGTATTCACAAGAGATAAATTCTTCATGATCTGACCATAAAAAATTACCAAAATTCAAACTCACAACATTTAGATATTTATGAGAAATAAATTCCTTTAAATATTCAAAAAAAGTAGCCCATATAGCAATCAGTTTCTCCTTACCAAAAAATTCTCTTATCAAAACTAGTGTTACTGTAATGAATTATGAACTAACCAAGCTCAGGTTTTCAATTCTTTTATCTGTCGCCGAATCGAACACTTAGATTTGCCAAAAATAAAATAAAATAAAATAATCATATGAATATCACCAGATATAATTTTAAATCAAAAATATATAATATGTTCCTAATCTTATCTGGATTTGGGAGTAATGACCTGAAGCCCACCCATGAAGGGCCTTAATGGCTCAGGAATCACAACAGAGCCATCTTCTTGTTGGTAATTCTCAAGCAAACAGACTATCATCCGGGGAACAGCGCACGCTGTTGCATTTAATGTATGCACAAACTGCGTTGGAGCAAGATTGCCTTTACCCTTTTTAGGGTTTGTCGATGATGATTCTGGACGGTAGCGAATTCCAAGCCTGCGACTTTGGTAGTCCGTGCAATTTGATGCACTTGATATCTGTCACATTCAAGTACATGGTATTGGGTTACAAGATTGTTGGGCTCAAACAGGTATGATAAGGGAAGCCAAAACAGAAGAAGCTTCCATGTCCATCAAAATCATCAACAGAGACATGAGATTGCAAAAGCAAAATGCAAGATTTTATAATTTAGTTGCGACAAATATGTAATGCTGACTTCAAACAAGTATAAAGCAAATCATGCACGCATATATTACTGACATACCTCACCATATCGTCCCAAGCCCGGCATCCATGCTTCCACATCAAATTTACGGTAAGCAGGCGCGCCTAAATCCTCTGAAGCCATGTCCACGGTTCTGAGAAACGCAAGGCTAGGTTAAATACAGATTGATCCCGAAACAAAAGGTGAAAGACCATTCAGAAAACTCACTTAAAATGAAGTCCCAATGATGAGAAGAGGTCCTCTTCAATGGAAATTAATTCTTCATGGTAAGAATCACTTTCCTCTGGCCGACATAAGATGAACATCTCCGCCTTACTGAATTGGTGGACTCGGTAGAGACCCCTGTTCCAAATTGTCACCAACTAATCACTATCATGCCAGGCAAAAAAAAAAAAAAGACAACAAAAAAGAAAAAGAATTTTTTTAATCAATACATGGCAAGTCTATCAGCATTATAGAGGGAAGAACTCAGAACTGAAGAACAAGAGCCCAAGGCATGGAGGATGATAGCTGATCTCAATCAAAGACATGGCATGCATTTAGTGGTGAATGACCCTTCGCAAAAAGGGTTTTATATGGTAGATGGCCAGTGTCAAAAATCATCACCATTAAATGATTTTTACTATTATTCTAATTTTTCATGTGAATACGTAATGCAAAAGGCAGGAAGCAAAGTTGTGCACAGGTATTCAGAGTCTACGAAGAAAAAGGAAATACAACAGCTGCCACAGTAGAATGGTCAACCACATTCAACAAGTCTAGAACTCTCACCCAATGTTACAACATTCAGCACCGAGAACACTGTCTAATACAGACATGTATAGAAGCATATCATATGCTATATTTCTCAATGCAGATAAATTTGTGACCCATCAGAATTTGGTGAACAAAGTACACAGTCAATCCTCAAAAAAGAAAATGAAAGTGAAAAACAAAAATGAACAAGAACTAGAGGAAGACAAGCTCAAACTTGGATTCAATCTGGCTATCTTATGTAAAAGCTACAGTTCACAGAACTATCGTTCATCGTCCAAGTACACCAAATATAAGAAACCGCCATAAACTACATTATAGTAAAAGTACCATCCATTACAATACTAGTTTCACATGAATAATTTACCTTGTTGCAGTGCCTGCAGCACCAGCCTCAGTACGAAAGCAATGTGAAAAGGCCACATACTTTAAAGGTAACGAAGCCTCAGGAAGAATAGAATCCATATGAATTCCACCAACTGGAATCTCTGCAGTGCCAATAAGGCATTGATCACTGCCCTCAATAGAGTAAACCTGTCAGCATTTGGCAAAAATATTAACCCATTGAAATCAACTTAAATATTCATTAGCTAGAGCAAGACCAATGCTTCAAGGCGGGGGAGGAGCCTGAATGAACACATGCACACCCAAAAAGGCAACATATGAAGTCGAGCATGTCACAGAAATCCTTACATTCAAAGGTTCATAAAAAATATACAGAGCTTTATTGCTTATTCTACCCTCAACAAGCACCCCCTTACAAATATTTTTTGCATATACATTAACATAACTTGTGAAGCACTAAGAATAGGCATGTTTCTTTCTGGTGTTAACACTAAATATCCACAGGAATTAAGATCACTCAATTACTTCGTAAGGTACCAAAGTTTACACCAATCAGGGAATGAGACTGGTACAAAGAAGTTTAACAGTTGGTTTTACTGATGACAGATGCTGAATAATATTGTGTTACAAGTTTTACATTTTGAAACTTAAGTTTTACATTTTGAAACTGCTCTATCCTGTTCAACTGTAGATCTAACTAGATTTCACAATTTATGGTCCAAATCCAATATATAAGCATGGTTCCTCCAGTGTAGCCAAAGATTCTTAAAATAATGTGATAAACACACTTAGCAAGGCACCATTCAGAAGAGATAGTTTTTTTTTATCCGCAGAAGAGATAGTTGATTGCCTGGGCAAACATATCAACAAACCTGAGTATTTGTTCCACGAGGTTGGAAGCCACATTTTTCAACAACAGAGGATCTCACAATTTCTGGGGTTGTAAGAGGTGTAAATCCCCTTTTCATGACTTCAAAGAGAGTCCAGTTTATGAGGCCCATCTCTAGCATAACTGCTTCATTCTTCATGTAATAGAATTTTGACCCACTAATCTGCAGAAACAAACACCACCACGTTAACGCACTATGAAATTGAGGATAGCCTTCCTTCTCTTCTGTAATTTAACATCTTGTTAAGTGAAAGCCAGAAGAAAAATCCCCAATTGGGTTTGGTTTATAGTAAGGCCATGAAGTTGAGCAATTATGAACTAAATTATGAACAGGGGCCTCAGGTAAACATCTTTGTATGGACTCAAATCAGATCTAATTCAGTCCAATGTATGAAGTAGTGAAACAGCACTTTTCAACCACCACTTTATAATGCATGATGGACAATCTGGCATACTCCAAGATGTCTGAAGTTTATAAGGTTGACATAGAAGTCCTAAATTGAGCAACAAAGAGAAAACCTCAATGTGATCCTCATCCATTTAATATCCTCTCCCTCCATTTCAACTTCTTCAAAAGTGTTTGATCTCTGAATTATCAACACTAAAAAGGCTGAATTGCATTTTATAGAGCAGTACAATGACCAACTTTCTTTAGACATTTTTAATCCTAAAATATACCTACCGAAGTTTATACACAACGAGAAGGGAAGGGGAGAGAGATAGATGGTAAAACGACGATTGTACCATATCATAAACACCAAAATTAACAGTTTAGCACTCAAAGCACCAGTCTGAAAGGACGAGATGAGATTAAAATCAGAAGCCTCTCCATGAGCAACTAGACAAAGTAAAAATTTGAATACATTAGGTCAGAGAGAGTACCTCTGCAGCAGAATCAAAATCAAACAGATCTAATTCTTTTCCAAGTTGGACATGGTCCTTAATAGGGAAGCTAAACTCAAGGGGATCACCAACCTACATAACACGCATGTAAAGAAAAGGAAACCCACATATATATATAAAATCAATCATAAACAGAGAGAGAGAGAGAGAGAGAGAGAGAGAGAGATGTCACTAAAATACAAAAGGACAAGGAAACCAATACCACTTTTCTCAATGTTGACGAATCTTCCGCTCCTATTGGAACATCTGGATGAGTCATATTTGGAATAGACTGTGCTTCCAGCTGGAGCTCATCTGTAAGTTTGAGCAGGTCGTCTTCTAAAGTAATGAGGCTGTCCTTCAAATTCTTTCCTGAACAGAATGTATATCAGAGGACAAAAGCCAACAAAGGAAACCAGATCGTTCAAAGCACAGCATGAAAACCTAACTATACCCTCTTCTATGAGTTTTTGGCGCTCAGAGGGTTCCAATTTTCCTTTCATCTTGTTCGCAACCACATTTCTCTCTGCACGAAGCCGTTCAACTTCCTGCTATCTGTGAGTAAAAATTAGCTAACATTGAGAAGATACAAGTATTTTTCAATATCGTTGAGCCCAAGGTACCATCATTCTAGACCAGAAAAATTTGTTTAAAAATAGAAGTAATATCATTTGAAATGTAGAGGCCCGGGATGAAACATACTCACTTTTAATATGAGCTACAGCAACCCAGCAAGTTTATAATGACAATTACAAAAGAACAAATAGATCCTCTCAGAGATGGCATATTAGTTTTGCAGAAAACAAACAATGAAATTTTGATGCTCAACCTAGACAAAGGTTTCTTCAAATGCATTCAATGAACGAAAGGTCTACATTAGGATTTCCTAACACAGTATCAGAAACTGGGGAACTCCATAGTCCATAAACCAGTTATTCACCATGCCTAAAGTGATAAAACCCATATGTAACTGTAACAAAATTTGGCAGTTTATAGGAGCAGTTAAAAAGTGTTAGGTTGAAAAGTGTCAGTCTATAGGTAATAGGAGCAATAGGTACAAACTCCATATGGTGAACTCTTACATCATCCATCATTCAATGAATAAGAAGAATCATCATAATCAGTAGTGCCTCAAGTAAGCACGTCAATTTATTACAAAATGTTTTTCATTTAATGTTTAATTATGTAACTTTGGACTCTCAGCATCTTCCTTGCCGACTTGCCGTGCTTGTATATGATTGTGAACAACTTCCATAAAAAACAACTCTCAATTCCCAACAACATTTTACTAAGCAAAAATCTGAAACTGGTAGATGATCGAGTGAATAATGATTAAGCACCACATACCAAACAAGTAAGCATAACCTCGGCAAATTAAGAGAACATGTTATTCTAGGTAATAAAAAATGATAAGAATATATTAAAAACCTAACCTTCTGAACGTTTAACAATCTCTCATAGAGTTCAAGAACAAGCCCCAAATTAGCATTACAATTCCTGTTTTTTATATTGGCAGCGACATCTTCCTTGTTGTCTCTAATCCACTTAAAATCTATCGCCGCTTTCCATTGAGGCCTCGAAGCTGCACCATTACAATCACAAAAAATGTCAAAGCCAAACAACAAGACATCCTCTGCACAAAACTCAAAAGGAACAGTAGATTTTCAGTTTTAAAATTCTTCATTGTTTGCAGAAACTAACAGAATACTATATATGCATTTACTTTTTAATAGGAAAAGAGAGTCACCTTTATCGTCCGGAGAAGTGGTGGTTGGGCCGGTGGTTTGAATGGATGGGGTTGAGAGAGCTCTTACGAGGAGTGGAAGAGAACGCCCATGGGGCCGGGAAAGGAAGTTAAAGGTTAGGGTTTTGGACACTGGTCTGAGAATGGATGTCGATGATGAATATAGGGAAGGAATTGCTGCCATTTTTAGGGTTTGGAAGGTCGTCCCGCCGAAGCAGCAGTGGAGTCCCATGGCTTCGAGGTATGTTTGGGACTTCGCAGTTCCCACAGGAGCTGTGACTGTGACTGTGACTGTGACTGCGGCTCCAACGACAGTTTATCTTCCTTTTTGGAGGATAACGGGCGGGGCCGTCCAAAAAACTACTGTCTACGTCCTGGCCTGTATGTCATGGGCTAGCCCATCAACTCTTGGGAGACCATCATGGCTGAACGGGCTGTCCATTGAACTGTCCACGGGTCACACATATTTTGTTGGGCCAAAACATGGCAATGTGGCCCAACGGGCAGTCCATGAACCAATGGCCATTTGTTGGTCCAACCATTTGTTGAGATTGTCACGTGCATCTCACTAGATGTGTTTTATAGGATTTTAATCTCTTTTATAAAAAAATTTTAATTAGTTTTTATTTTCTATTCTATTATACTTCAACGAAGATAACGAGTCAGTTAAGAAGCATGGACATTTTTTGACCAATGGAAAGCGAGTATTGCAGTTCGGGAGATCCGCTTTACCCCACTGACAACCACATCTCAGCCGTTACTTTCGTGCCGGCCAAAACACAACCGAAGCAATTCTTAACCGTCCGATTACACGTATCCTATAAATGCGGAGTCTCAGGCCTCGAGCACTCACTTTTCCAGGAATATTTGGGTTGGTTCTTCTGTGTTTGTTTCCAGGGAAAGTGTTTCTAGAGCTTGGGTTGCTTCTTCAAAACTATTAGAGGTATACATCTGTTTCGTTTCCATTGGGTTTCTTCTTCCTTTTTTTTGAATGCACATTATTTGTCGGTTGAATTTGTTTATTTTACCATTAGGGTTTTGAAGACATGGTATCGATTTTGTTGTAATCGACCGTGGTGGTTGTTTTTTTTTTTTTTTGAGATAAAACTTATTCGATATGTTTATTGTGATTTGACCCATTGGGTTTCTAAGAAAATGGAGGGAAATAATAATTTTAGTGGTTTAGTTGCTGGAAACATGGATCAAATTTTTATTTTGCAGCATAATTTCGGTGAGTTTGAAAATAGAAACCTTAGAAACATTTTGGAAACAAAAAAAAAAATGTAAAAGAAAAATATAAAAAATTATTCTTGAAGCATTGGCCAGTTGAATTATCTCGTAATACCTATTGAAACACCTCGAAATCTACTGAAACATCTGGAATCGTCTTGAAACATTAAAATTTAATTTAGTTCCTTGGCGGGCAACACTGAGGAAAACGAAACCCTAACTTTTAAGGTTTCAATTTTCGTCGTCCAGATAATTGTTGTGGTATGTCTTGTTGTAACTATGATAAAAACACCTTGTTGTCGTGTTGATACTGGTTTCATTTGATTTTATTGTTGGAAGTTATTGTTGTAACTATGATAAAAACACCTTGTTGTCGTGTTGATACTGGTTTCATTTGATTTTATTGTTGGAAGTTATTGTTGTAACTATGATAAAAACACCTTGTTGTCGTGTTGATACTGGT
>CM042193.1:6424790-6440190 GCA_023539305.1 Ilex asprella
GTCGTGTTGATACTGGTTTCATTTGATTTTATTGTTGGAAGTTATTGATGGCTCGTACAAAGCAAACTGCTCGCAAGTCAACAGGAGGCAAGGCTCCAAGGAAGCAGCTTGCTACCAAGGTTTTGCTTCCCCCCCCCCCCCCCCTCTTTTTTTTTTGAATTGATATTGTTGCTTTGGATTCAACATGATTTTAGGTATTCTAACGATTATGAATGAAAGAGAGTCTTTGGTTTTTTGTTTTCTGATGTAAGAGAATTTGGTGTGTTTGCAGGCTGCTCGTAAGTCTGCCCCAACTACCGGAGGTGTGAAGAAACCCCACAGATACAGACCTGGAACTGTGGCCCTTCGGTATGTAAGAGAATTTGGTGTGTGTTTGTTTGTATACATATAGTAAAGTGTGCTTGCCATTGGCTTATGAATTCTGGGTTTTGTATTAAATTTGATAGTTGTTTGATAATGCAGTGAAATCCGAAAGTATCAGAAGAGTACTGAACTTCTGATCAGGAAACTGCCATTCCAAAGGCTTGTTCGTGAGATTGCTCAAGACTTCAAGGTTATTCTGTTGTCTAAATTTGTATATTTCTGCCCTTTTTGTATTTTTGTCATGTGCCAATTATTTCTTTGATGTTGAATTCAAAATGGGTTAGTGATGTGGTCGGGGATGCTTGTATGTATGATCACGATAATGACTTATTGAGTTTTTCTTGGGTGCAGACTGATCTGCGTTTCCAAAGCCATGCCGTCTTGGCACTGCAGGAGGCAGCTGAGGCATACCTTGTTGGACTGTTTGAGGACACTAATCTTTGTGCAATTCATGCCAAACGCGTTACCATCATGCCAAAGGACATCCAGCTTGCCAGGAGAATCAGAGGAGAGAGGGCTTAATTAGGTTGTGTGAATGGGAATGTCCCTTGTGAGGTCTAGATGTTTGTAAGGTTTTTCAAAGACATATTTGGTACCATATTTCTTATGTTTCGATCTGTGGATGATTGATTAATATACTCAAATAGTTATAGAGTAAGTGCAATTGGAATAATAGCAGTCTAGCAAGTTTTTGTGTTGGGTCTTGTCTATTTCATTATGTTCGATAGTTGTCTATGAAGCTCTTTTTTAGCGCATAATGATCAAAATTCTTGTTCTTTCTGCCTCTGCATTTTTCTGTGTTCAAAGTTGTATGTGCGTGATTACGTGAATAAGCTTGCCTTGATCTGAACTTTGATTGGAATTTGATCTTGAATTTGATTAGTCAGACATGAATCAAATTGAATCTGTTATCATTTTTCGTAGAATTACATTTGGATGTATCACTTTTTTGATTGAATTTTAATTTTTAACAGATTAGGATATGTCCACAGTCGCCCTGCCTTGTTATGCAAGTGGGTCATTGTGTAGCTTGCTCCTCTCCTTATTTACACTATAAAAACCAACATATTTATTCACATCATGTAGTAAAAGTTGTATTCATCTCTAGGTATACACATTTAGAGAGTGGATTGGCAAAGACAGATAATGGTAGCTTAAATTAACATAGCTGGAAATGGAACATCCAACACCAAAATGAGACCTTTTTCACACCATGTGGAATTTCCAGACAAGTACTCGCAAATAGATAGTTTGGGACTTAAATTCCGGGATTTAATGGCATTCGTGCACTCAATTACTGGAGTTCTCGAGACAAATTTAACCAGAGACAATGATCACTAAGAAGCAATAATCCTTATTATGTGATGTATAGAAAATTGTCTTACAGGGTTCCACCTGATGACTCGTTACTGCTACAAAAACAGTCAAAGCATAGAAAATGATGGAAAGGAAGTTCCGTCAAGAATATGATTAAATGACAACTTCGTTGTAGGAGAGGCAATATGGGTTTGGACTTGAACTAGTTTCAACAGACTAGCCAACATTTTTATTAATCAGCAGTTTAAAATACTTTCTCTATTCATCCGTGTATTCAGAAGCAGCTTGCATTCAAGGGATGATCCTATGCCAACAGGCACCATCTACAAGGGACCAGGAAATGAGCCATTTTCCCTTTGCTCATTCCATCTATCTATCTGTATCAATAACAAAATCCAACATGCCAAATTTTAGTTTCATCAAACATAACAAGTGTACAGTAAAATTTGAATGCGTAGAAATCATATAAAAGTACATACCCATTCCCCAGGGCAGAGAGAACGATAATATTTTGCAAATTTGTCACACTCCGGAGCACCTTCACCCTTAGCAGCTACACACCTGAAAATGCCTAACCAATCAGGAAAACTCGGAAAGTACAGGTGCCAAAATGGTTCCTGAGTAATCAAAGTATACGAAACACATCAGGAGGTAGAAATAAAACTATATTGACTAACCGATGATACTCAACATATCGGGTAAAACAATGCCTGGTCTGATTTGTAGTTGGGAAACGAAAGTCTGCTGGTGCTGTCTCGAGCTGGTACCCAACCATCATACAGCAGCACAAAACATAGAATAAGAAGATGGATGTAGCACCCACATTGTGCAGGAAAGGTAACGAATATAAAAGGCCAAAGATAAACTGTTCAGTCAAGCTAACCTTGATCTCTGTAGTTTGTTCAGACTCTTCTTGATCAACCGGTGTTTCCTGGTCAGTACTTCCCCCACTTTCTTCTGCAGCTGGGTTGGGTCCACTAACACTTTCACCAGCATTTTCAGTGCTCTCTCCAGTAGCAACATCAGAGGCTCCACTTCCTTCCTCAGCAGCACCAGCCTGGGAAACTTCACTACTTTCAACAGAAACTGGGATTTCCTCAGTTTTCTGAGCAACAACTTCGTCAGAGGCAGCACTTACAGGGTTCTTAACCTCTTCTTCGGCAGGTTTTGGATCCATAACGAGCTTCTCTTCGTTTTCTTTCCCTTTCAGTAGATATTGCTGCATGCCAGGGTGTCAAGAAGGTTTTACCATATCTAATATCAGGCAGGTGAAGATAACAACAGATATACGCCAATGTACAGGGTACAATGCCCATCAGCACATAGAAATTTACATTTGATAGAAAATCCATATTGGTTATTCATTGCAGATTTGCAGCGTAATTTTAGTTAGATGAAAGCTGATGAATTTTAAGATAGAGCAAATTTAAGTAGAGGTTGTTCGAACCCATATGGTTCAGGCACATGTCCAAAAATAAGTCATATGTATTTTGTCAAGGTCGCTTGCCACAATATATGTTAACTTATGATGTCATAAGTAAGCTTTTCAAATAATGGCAAAAGGCAATCAATAAGGAAGTTTTGACCTGCAAAGAACAACTGAACAAAAGCAAGGCCCCGAAACTTTCATTTATAAAGCCAACTCCAAGGAGTTGAGATTAGGCTTCTTCGAGAAGAATTTGTGATCTATTACGTAATAATAACAAACACACGTAGATGAAGAATGGAGATCTGAATTTCTGCAACTTTTACTGTTAGTGGGCACATAAACAACAATAGGAAGATATAATAGAGATACTAAAGGTTGAACGTTGGTAAACACACTATATTCACACAAAAGATACAACACCACTCGGTTATACACTAAAAAATGGGCCCAAAGTTGCATGCCATTTTTGTTAGATTATATCAATTGCTAACTTAAACAAGGGCAAACTTCTTTAACTACAACCCTCTAGTGGTTACTGTACATCACCGCCTTATCGTTTGAAAATATGCACATAACCCCCACATGCTTTTGGATTAAATTACAACCATCACTAATTCCATCAATTGAGACAAATTTTGAGATACATGCGCCCAACCCGAAAGTGGGTGTAAAAGGAATTTAGATCAAAGTCAATTTTAAATGTAAAACGATAAAGATGACCTTAAGTTTTAAAATAAAAAAATAACTCACCACCTATGAAGCACGAATACTTCGATCAAGGTGAAGTATTGGTATTCGATACTCATCGAATACTTGCGGATATGTCTTGGATACTTTCCGTACATATCGAATAATTAATAAAATATTTATCATTGTTGGATACTTGTTGAATTCACCTAGTACAAGCATAACTCCACGGTGAATACATTTGCCTTATAATTAATTAGGTGGGTTGTTTAAAAACCGTGAATCATACAAATGGAATTTCTCATTCCAAGATGGGTTTATTCTCAATTTTATTGCCCTTTAAGGCAGGACTCTTTTTTTATATATATATAACTATTTAATAATTGTTGCATGTCCTATATCTTCTCAATTGCCCCATGAGTTTACCACTAAGAGTAAAACCAGTTGGAGAACTCATTAAAAGTTTCCGTAAATATAAAAAACTAGGTGTTTGTTATAGACGGGTTTTGAAATAAAAGGCATTATGCCAAGCATTGGTATAATCGAAATAGGTATAAAATAGATACAAATACCTTGTTAATTTTCTGGGTTTAATCAAGCTTATACCTAATCTCTTTCGTATATAATCACTTGTAAAAATGTTCAATGTTCAGTTTTTATTGAGTCAATTTCTTTTAAGAATCAATTCGTAATATCTATTATCCCAATTACCAGTGATTAACATGACATTATACAATTCGAAAAATTGCTTAGCAATATAGTAAGAGACTTTAACCCAATATTATAATTGGATCAAATACCGGTAGAGTTTTTAGCTTAGTGTAATTTAACTGTGGTTTGAGTATTAGAACCTCCTTCATTGATTTTTTACTTCTAACAACATTATATTCGTCTTTTTCCTGTTTACTTGATTGCCCTTCTTTAAGAAGTTGTTGATTAACAGATTTAATTTGTTTTGCTTCAGTTAACAGGGGTAATATGCATTGATCCAGGTTCTTCCCCCAAATCTTCCTCTTCTGCAACCTCTGATCATAATGATCTAGCAAAAACTCTCTTGTTAAGAAGTAAGGAAGAGAATTTAATTCTCTTTTTATAATTTTCTGAACACAAGCCTCTCAATCGTCTTTAGGCCAGGATCATATAAATCCTAAATCATCTCCATCAATTGGTTTATGTTAAAAATCATATTCTGGTGGCCATGAATGTGTTCAACTTGATCAAAGGGTTGTCCCTTGTCCTTGGGTTTGATTTAGTTAACAGGGGTAATATGCATTGATCCGGGTTCTTCCCCCAAATCTTACTCTTCTACAACATCCGATCATAATAATCCAACAAAAACTCTCTTGTTAAGAAGTCAGGAAGAGAATTTAATTCTCCTTTTATAATTTTCTAAAAACAAGTCTCTCAATTTTCTTTAGGCCAGGGTCATATAAATCCTCAATCATTTCCATCAATTGGTTTCTGTTGAAAACCATATTCTGGTGGCCATAAATGTGTCCAGCTTAATCAAAGGGTTGTCCCCTATTCTTGGGTTTGATTCAGTTAACAGAGGTAATATGCATTAATCTGGGTTCTTCCCCCAAATCTTTCTTTTCTGCAACCTCCGATCATAATGATCCAGCAAAAACTCTCTTGTTAAGAAGTCAGGAAGAAAATTTAATTCTCCTTTTATAATTTTCTAAAAACAAGCCTCTCAATTTCTTTAGGCCAGGGTCATATAAATCCTCAATCATCTCCATCAATTGGTTTCTGTTGAAAACCATATTCTGGTGGCCATTAATATGTTTAGCTTGGTCAAAGGGTTGTCCCGTGTTCTTGGGTTGAATTCATTTTCATCTGTGAGTTCTAATGGAGGAATGACAAACCTTTCATGACCTGTACTAGGAATTTTAGGAACCATCTTCGGTCTATTTCTTTGCCTAGGATTTCTTCCTGAGAAAAAATTTGGAAACACTTCTATAGAATCTCTATCGAACATCATGTTAAAGTGATTTTGGTGTGGAATACTTGCTCTTTCATTAGCAATCATTGGTGGTGTTTTTGATTTTCTATCGGGAATACCATGGGACCGGTATTTCTTTCATCCACCACTTGATTTCTAATTGAATAGTCCTGACAGTGATGTTGCAATATTCAATGGTTAATGTATGACATTAACTAATTCTTGCCTAATGCCAGATTTGAGATTGTGCAATACTTGTTTCAAGTTTTGCACAAACTCCTGGATTTGCACACTTTCTTGGTCATTGGACTGACCATTCACTGGATTTGCAGACTCCATATGATAGGTACTCGAACTTGCTTCATGGTTGCCAACAACCGATGTCATTTCCACAATTTTGTTGGTCCTAAACATAATCTCGTATTACTTCCTCGTTCTCACCATTTTGATGAATTCTTAAAGCAATGCACACACATAATAATGACTCAGTAAAAGCAGATTCTCTTATTAATCAAATTGAATGAGTTTCAATTACATAGAGACTGAATTAACAGTATTTGATTATAACACTAACTATTTCTTAAAACTAACTTTCAAACTACTCCTAAATGTCTTGATCGTGAGTCTTGTGAGGGGTTTGCGTTGTTATTCAACTTCCTTCTTTTTCTCCTTTTATAACCACTTCATTCGAACGTTTTTCTTTATCGATAGTTGACTGGCTTTGTAACTCTTAAACAATTATTCATTATTTTAAACCTTTTAATGACTTCAAGCTTGCCAACAACACATAGATAGAATGTTCTTATAATTTTATATTTTAAGTCCAAACACATTCGAAATACTACAATACATTGACCTCAAGCACAAGAATCACACCAATCTCTCTTCAAAACACATTACATCAAATACAACCAATCAACGCTACACTAATCATATCATCAACATTACAATTAGTCCCTCAAAATTCCTCATTCTACCGCTCAAATTCGCTCCGTCAAACCGATCCCCAAAATTAAACTAAAGAAATCTAAAGCTGATGTTCGATTGCATTCAAATTTCACCGCATCAAGCCGTACTCATCAAATGAACATCACGAAAGCAAACCATAACCATTCGGCAACATAGATCCAACATATGCTATGTTCCATTGTTGTTCAAAGGAATCCAAACATTTCAGAACGGGAAAATAATTACGAAGATTTGTAGTAAATACCTCATGGAGGCTTAGGGTTTTCCCGCTATCGACTTCCGCCATAGCTGAAAAGTAAGCTTCCCCAGCTGCAAGAGCCGACCAGTGAGAGAGAAAATGAGCTTAGATTTACAGTGAGCTCAAAGACCATACAGAAGAATTAGACAGACGAAGGGTGGGTAGAGAGAGAGAGAGTCGGGCCACCCACAGTGGGCCACGTTTTGGTTGCAGGTTTAAAAGCCCGTGAACCAATGAGCTCGAGACCTAACTGAACGTTGTAAATGTGGGCGTGCAATGGACTAGATCAAGCGGTGTGGTTTTGTAAATGCAGGCCAAGTTTGAGCGACTTCCTTTTATGAACTGTTTAACTCCAAATAATATGTTGTTCTTGTCTAAAAATAATTAAAAATTTATTTTGTTAAACTTTTTATCCAAAAAATAGTTATTTTTAATTTTATATTTATATAGTTCCAAACGCAAAATACCAAAGAAATTTTATTTGGAATTTAATTTCGTATTTTTTCTGCTAGTACAAAACTCGATTTGGGGTTGAATGCTTTCAAACTTTTGATAAGTCAACTTGAGTAAAAATTTAAGGCTTTAAGTTTAATCAATCACAATTAAGCTAAACTTGAGCAGAGATGTTTGATTTGATTAACTTGGTGTGTGTATGTGGTAACCAAGTATTGGGGTGTAAAAAGTTCTAGCCGAGAATGGTAATGTACTGTATGAGTTCGAAATGAATATTTTAACGAGCTCCAAATAAAGTTTTACTTTAATAATTTTCTTGTCAAAAAAGCAAATATTTAGTCATTTGCTGATGAAACCATCTTGGATGAGCTTTCTAGCCAAGTGAATTACAAATCGATCACAGAGTAGCTTGGTTTTGTTATACAGTATAGAGGGCACAAAACTAGCTTATTGAATCAAGTTCAGTAATAGAAAAAGAGTTTTATAATATTTTTAGTTCAACTTTGTTTATCTTACTGGTTAATTTCAAGTAAGCCTTAAATGGAGGAAATCATAGGTTGAGTTCAAATAGCTTGATTCATTGTTACCACCATACATTTTTTATGCTAGAACCTGCTAGTATCAATTGAACTCCATAAGAACTTTAAAGAGAGAGAGAGAGATAAAAGAGACAAAAACCATAACAACATAGCAGGCAGAAAAGAGTCATCAAAGTTTCACCTTATTAGCACTCCATCAAGTTCTAGTCCATTTTTACTTACTAGTAAAGAACCACTTTTTTTTTTAAAACGCGAAAGGAAATTTTAAAGAAGATGAAAAGATCACAAAAAGAAGTACGAGGACAGACAATAAGTCCAACCAAAATGCCTATCAAAGAGAAAACAATAAAATGCAAATACATATAAGGGTGAGAACCATTCTCATTCCCTGTTCTTATTAATCCAGTAAAAGAAGACAAGTGAAACAAATAAACTTTGGAATTGTTCTATCTATCCATCCATATGATGCAACGAAGGCTCTTTCCTTGGAGTAGTAAATCAAAAGCTTTGTTAATGTCCTGGAAACCAACTTCATGTGTTACAAAACCATCCAAAGTAAGCTCCTGCAAAATATAAATAAGACAATTAAGCACCATTACTTCACCATGTATTCAAATGGTGGAGCCAAAACCCGATTATATTCAGATGAAAAATAAAAATAAGTTAAAAATGGACTAATAGTGATAATGACAATAATGATAGCAACTTTACTTTGTCTAGGTATTTTTTGGCTAGCATTGGAATGTCTGATTTGGCTTTCATTCCTCCAAACCTGGAACCTTCAACGCTTCTGCCCTCGACGATAGTGTAGGGATTGATCCTTATAGGTGAGCCGTGCATCTCAATACCAAGTATCACAGTCTTTCCCCAACCCTAACTTCAACAAACCAATAGTAGTTAATTAAATGCAAGAACAATGCTGTACAAACTTATCTTATCTAATGATTAATCAACTGTATGCTTCACTCATGCCCCAGGAATCCCTAGACACAGGGGTACGAGCTAATCTTTTACTGGAGGGAAAGCTGGGGAAAAGCATAGAGCGTGCGGGCTCAGCTCTCGCCCTCCTCCCATCCGCAAAGCTGAGGCGGGAGAAAGAGTGTAACTCCCTGGTGTCATAGGTTACCTTTCTATCTTCCTCCTCCCCCGTGACGCTCCCAAAGCGATCGCTATCCTTTTCTTGCTTTCTTGTTGTCTTGAATTGTTATAGGACGGCTTTATATCAGGTATAGCTGGTAGGACGAAGCGTTAGTGGATATAGCAAGTGTGCCGGGGATGCGGCTCGGGCGTAGTAGGTCTGGAATAAGTTTAATCACTTGTGGTTCCTTTTAATTTCGCTTTGTTGCAATATTTAAACTATTCCATAGGGTACATATAATGCTATTCAACATCCTGGTTAGAGCATTTCATGTAATTTGCGGCTTATTCTTCATCTTTCTTGGCAAATACCAGTTCGTCTTGCAAGTTTTAAGCAGACTCAATCAATTTGGATTTGTTTGCCCAAGATACAGACGGTGAACTGAATATATATGCTTGCAAACTCCACCTGAACTGCTCAAATCATTACAAAGTTCTAACTTATTCTTGGTGCAGCATGTACATGTACAAGTTTATTACAAAGGCAATGTGATCATGGCATTGACAATTAACTACTTCAAGATGTAATTGCATAGTTCTTGTGTTCATGCGATCATGGTAGTGATATCAGGGAGAAGGCGGGGGGACAGACCTTTCGAGAACTATTGAAAGCATCTTGCATTACAGACGCCAATCCAATACACTCAAAGCAATAGTCAGCACCCCCGTCTGTCATTTCTTGTATAACCTGATAATCCGGTGCAATTAAGCAGAAGGATGGAAATAATGGGATTTAGTTGTGTAAATACATTTCCCAGATTAAAACAATCAGACCAACCTGGCTCACTGACTTTTCTCCACAGAAAGTCGGATTAACAAAATCAGTGACCCCAAACTTCTTCCCTGCACATTTTAAAACTCTTAAAGCTTACCAACTCTTTTTGTTTGGTTCTTGTAAGTCTTACCAAAACTCAATCCTGTAATGAAGACATTCAAATTGATAAAATTATTAGGACAAAGAAGATGAAGTCAATGATCACTCACCGATTTCAAATTTTTCTGGATTCAAATCCACACCTATGATTTTTGAAGCTCCACGTAGCCTTGCTCCCTCTGCAACCTGTTAAATTTGTACCATTGAAGTGTACAAATTGAGAATACATACGCATGCAGAATATTGGAATCTTACTATAGATAGGAAATGAGTGGGTTGAGTTGTGAATATTCCTTTACTTATCTTTTCCAATTCCATTTTTAAGGACCAAGTGGTCTCTCTCTCTCTCTCTCTCTCTCTCTCTTTATTTATGACCCTTTATCTCTGTTAGACTTTGAAATCCAGTGACGAGGTTTACATACTGTCCCTGGTTACAAGTTATGGGAGAGAGTGAAGACTTGAAAAGACACAAGAAGGTGACAACAGAGTGTATAAGGGAGAGACTGAAAGTGCGGCATCAGAGGTGATTTTGGACAAGTGAATTGTGTTTACCGCGAGTCCAAGAGCACCGAGTCCAAAGATGGCCACAGTAGAGCCCTCTTCCACTTTTGCAACCTCCCATGCTGCACCAACTCCTGCATTCAGGACCAAATACAATTGATAATTCCCCAAATCAGCTCCCCTCTAAAAGTGCAATGGTGAAGTAAACAGACAAACAGATGGTCTTTTTTGTATACCATAAACTAAGTGATCATTTAGGTGTATATACTAAAAAACTAACCACAACCATCAGATAACAGGGACCATTTTCATGCAGAACCACAAACAAGCTTGCTTCTTGAGCATAGCAGCAGAGTTCTTTTTAGTGCTTCCTAGTATGTTCATGCCATGGCCCAAATGCCATGATTAGCAAATCCATTTTCATGATTTACACCATTCAATGATGAGGATTGTCTTGTACCATTATTGACGTAAATTTCTATTGGGCATGGGTTCCAGCCCAAAAGGTGCACCTCATTGTTAGTAATGTAAGGTATCTCACATTGGAAAAATTGAAAGCGAGTGCAAAAGTTTAAAAGGCAAAACACACCAAATTCTATAAATTTGGATAGTGAGAAAATTCGGAGGGAAGCTCCAAATATTTCAAATCAATAGGTCTTGATTAGACTTTAAATAAAATAATATTTAAAGTCAAAAGATGGACATTTGGGCTTAAAGCCCATAAACAATTAATTATTTTGTATTAATTAAGTAATTAATGGTCCAAGAGTTGTGTCTCCTTTATACATCTCTTTAGCCCAAGAATTGTGTTTGTTCTTTACATCTTTAAGGTATTATAATACTTCTACAGAACCTTCAATGGAAATACACAAAAAACGTTTTTGTATTCTGTTCTTGGAAAGAATTTAAGAGTTTACTATCTAAAATTTTGTTTGACTTTGTTAATCCTAGAGGAATCTGCCATAAACCCAACAGAAACATAGTAGGGGCATAATTTCCTTAAGGAGAGTGAATACACGATCAAAGCCTTATATTTTAATCTATTGTAATTATTTTGCTAACACTCATAGGTAGAATGATCCGCTCCTTTATATGGCTCGAGACCCTCTCATCACCAACTGATGTGGGATTTGTTTGACACGTCGACAATCCCCCTCTCTCGAATGAGGCTTACAATGGATGACCATCATTGTTCTCTCGTCTGGCACAAGGAACTGAGTCCACATGGTGGCTTGGGCCAATCGCTCTGATACCATTTGTTTGGCATGGTTTCCAGCCCAAAAAGTGCACCTAGTATATGACCTAGGACCCCTCATCACCAACCAATGTGAGACTTGTTTGACACCTCAACAATTTCTACTAACCAAACCCCAAATTTTCAATTAAGCAGATTAGTTATAGCAAGAAAATTAAGAAATTTAAATCAGTTGGAACAACTCTGGATATTCTGAAATAGTTAAAGGAGAAGCATATGGTCTTATTATGCATAATGTGGGAACTTGTAGAATCAATGAATGGCTTACCGGTTGTCACCCCACAACTAAGCAAGCAGGCTTTTTCAATAGGAATCTCACAATTTAGTTTTGCAACATGTGTGATATCCACCACTGTGTACTGGGAAAAGCTAGACACTGAGAAGAAATGATGCACAACCTCTCCATTCAAGTCCTTGAACCTGCTGGTTCCATCCCTTGGCATACCACCATAAAACTCAGTTGGAAATTTTGAACAATTGTTGCTTTTATGAGACTTGCAATCCCTGCATTCTCCACAGTTCCTTTCAAATACTGGCACAACTAATTCTCCTTCTTCCACTTCCTCCACATGTTCTCCTACACTCTCAACAATACTAAACACAAGCAAAAAAAAAATATTCATCAAAAGGAAGTGTTTGACAAATGAAACAATAGAGGATTAAAATTTCGCTTCATTTCATTGTTTCAGTCACCTAAGAAATAGAAACATTTTGATGTGTTTCGAATATGTTTTGATCCGTTTTGAAAATAGAATAAAAAAAAAAAAATTCAAAATATTGCTCAAAATATACTAAAGTATCTTAAAAGAGTAATGCTATTTAAGCCTAAAAATTTGACCTTATTTGTTGACTTGATGATGTAGTTTCATTGAAATCATTAGATGAAGAGCAAGTTACAATGTTTGATAGGGCTCACAATTAATTCAAATGAGATTAGATTTTTATGTCCAAATAACATTACTTATCTTGAAATATCATGAAACATTCTAGAATACTTACACAAATACATTGAAACACTACAAAACACATCAAAAAATTATGAAACACTTTGAAGGATTAAAATTTTGATTTCATCATTAATTTGTTTAAGTCTCCTCGAAAACAGAAACATTTCAATAGTTTTGAAACAAAATTTTGATCCTCGGAAACAATCACAAAAGTGCAAAATCATGGTCTTTCGAAACTTTACCCAACCGCTTCGTGCCCAAAAATCCTTGGAAAAAATGCAATCGGTGCCTAAGTAATGGCATGACAATGACAATGACAGTTAGACATAATTCACAAAACTTTATGTTGAATGTTGCATTGAGTTATAAGGGCTTACAAAGTTTAGTTTCCAGATGGTAACATCACTGTGACAAAGGGATGTGCATAGTATTTTGATCCGAACCTCCCAAGCTTTAGGAGGGGCCACTTCAATATCCTCTATAACTAGGGCCTCTCCTGCTTTTCTGCATACTGCAGCTGTTGGATCACGAAACAGTTTGAAACAAAAAAAAAATGTAATCAAACTGATTAAAAAACCAAACAAGTTATATGAAAATGTTGAACAGAGTAAGCATTAAACCTTTGCATCTTATGGGTTTTCCAGCAGTCTCTGATCGGCAATTGTTCTCCATCTCAGAGTTCTCTGCCTGATTTCTTGCTGCCTTTCTTCTTCTTTAGAGATATAATGTCAACAAAGTTATGTATATAAATTAGTAGTGGGTTGAAACCAGGTCATGATAGCAGGTGGCACTGGCCCACCATTATTCATTCTTCCTAAATTTCTGTAGCTTGGTGGGGTGTCTTATAGATGGCAGTGTTTGTGGTGGCCAATCATTGTCTATTATGTAAGAAAAAAAAAACCAAATAATCTCATTTATATGTATGTCCAATCATAGGTATGTAAGGATTCTCGGACATCCTTTGTACCAGCTCTCTCATACAAATAAAAAAGAGTAATGTTATATTAATCAGATTAAATTTAAAATTCTAATGACATGACAACATATTATTTAGAGTCTTTATTGAAACTCAAATGACATGGTACCAAATAAAAAAATTCAAGTCAGCTACCATGTTTTTTGGACTTCAAATTTGATCGTAAAATTTAGTCAGTGTAACATTATTGCTAAAAAAATAATAGGATGAAAAGTGAAAGTGGTATAAATACACTTTTAATTTTTCAAAGAAAGAACTCTTCCTTCTTTCCTTTGTGTTTGGTAAGAGGGATGAAGAGTAGGAATAATTAATTTTTTTGTGTTAGATAATTTTTTTTTGTATTTTTATATTTATTATTTTTTTTAAAAAAAGTATAAATACATATTTCACTATTTTATCTATATATAAAACCAATATATACTTGATAAATATGATATATATATATCAAAAGATATATAAATAAATAATATATATTTCAACACGCATAATTAACTTTTTATCCACTTTTCTTTCTAATTTTGGTGAATTAAAAGAAAAATTTATTCATTTTTCTTTTTTTTTTTTCTTACCAAACATAATATTTTATCTCTTTTTCAAATTTTCTATCCTTCTCCATTGTACCAAATAAAACATAACAGTTAGCTGGTCAGGTTTCAACTTAACTGCAGTTTCTTAAGTAATCTATGAATTTTGAACAAAAACGTCAACTCATTTGTTGGTAATACAGGGTTATAGATTATAATCTAATGGGGGCCATACGTAAGGGATCATGTGCATGATCCATGGGAGACTGAGACCAATCGAATCATGCTACTTTTTTTAAGCAACAACAAAAAAAAAATATTATGTTGTCGGCCAAAGTCAAGAAATTGCCACTGGCATACCCAACTTGCCATATAAAACAAGCACACAGAGAGAGAGAGAGTGAGAGATTCCCAAATCAATGAATATTTCTAAAAAAATAAAGATTCAACTACTCTTAAAGAATCCAAATTCTGTTTTATGGGGCGCAATTTTAGGCCCACTAACCCTCACCTCCAACATTAAAACTGGGTTTGGAATTATGGATTGGATAGGGGTGACAATTGAGTCGTGTTGTGTCGGGTTCGTGTCGTGTCAAAAATTAATCGTGTCGAACATTAGTCATCCCTAACCCAACTCATTTAACTAATCGTGTCGTGTCGAGTTGACCTGTTTATTTTCGTGTCGTGTTCGTGTTTTTATTCGTGTTGACCCGCATAAATTTTAAATAAAAAATTTAACTCTAAGATTTTATTTTTACTTAATTGAATCTCTCCTCATATTTTTTCTACAAACTAAAAATTAACCTAATAATAATAATGAGTAATAATATCTTTTTTTATTCAATAATTATGTCAGTGTTTGATAAACAGTTACAAATAATTAATATTTTATTTCTATAATACTAATTAAATATGTTAATCGTACATTGCACAACCAAATTAAACATTAGAAGTAATGAAAAAAATAGCTATCAAAACCTGAAAACTCATACATGCAATGAAAAGGTTAGGATAATCTCTTTTGAGTTAAAAATTTCGTGTTGACGGGTTAAGCGGGTTGAACCCGAACACGATCCATTAACATTTCGTGTTGACGGGTCGTGTCATACACGGGTTCGTATAAAAAAATAGTCAATCTAAATCCATTTATTCGTATCGTATTCGTATCTAATTATCGTGTCGTGTCAAAAATTATCACTAGGATTGGATGTATTAGAAGTAAAATGCATGAAATATGTGAGGTGTGTGT
>CM042193.1:6445190-6457931 GCA_023539305.1 Ilex asprella
GCCTGGATACTATTTACTCTATCCCACTTTCTAATATCTCATATATACGCAAACAAACATGCCCATACTTACAGGAAATAGGAATATGTATTTATATATAGTTTAATGAAAAATAATTGGTTTATATAAATCTTTATAAAATTCATGGATAAAATGTGTGTTTTCGTCACGTTTGTTAACTGACCAACACTAATAGGGGAGGTCAATGAAATTTCAAAAAGGACAAGGGGTGTCGTTGAAGATAGACTTATTTAAAAGTGGTGTAGATGAAATTTTCCCAATAATAAATATGATTAATAAATCTCACTATTTCAACGTGACAATTATTAGAAGAGGTAGTTATTAAAACAATAAAATCAACTAAAATCACTTGATATTTTATCACTAATTAGTGACATTACTTGATATTGATGATATAATATCACTGTTACACCTAATATTTTCTCCACTTACACCCACACACACCAAAAAAAAAATACATGGATGTACATAGGTATGTATACATATGATGTGCTAAAGGCTTAAAAGTCTTGTACTCTCTCTCTCTCTGCCCCCTTCCTGTGAACAAAACTCCCATCTACGCAAAAGGGGTATAATTTTTGCCATATTTAGTTAATATGACACAAATTTGATTTGAAATTAGTAGATTAAAATTAACTCAATACAAGTGAAAAATGATACAATCGGTTAACACGAATATTAAACGGTTAAGTTATTGTCACATATAAACAATTCTATTTTAGCACAATTAAACTCAATTAATTATTATTATTTGAAGAAAATCTCTAATTACTTTTTCAATTTTAAATAAAATCTTGTATGAATTATTGTAATGACATGAGATATGTTTTCCTTATTTTTGTTAATATAGAGATCAAGTGGATTTGTAGTTTAATGGGACCATATAAACAAATGGATAAGCGTGAGAGAGAAAGATGTCTTAGTTTTAAAAATTTTAATTCGTGGGTTATATATGTTAGCTTGAACGTGATACATATCAAGACATCTAATATAATTAATTAAATAAATTCAAATGACATTTTTTATGGATATGTTTAACAAAGAAGTCGTAAGTATCATGATATTTACAAAAAAATGTTACTTTCTCATCATACTCACACAGTGAAATCTATTTTCTTATTTATTTATATATAATTAGCTAGTGATATTATCTGATAATGCTGACGTTTTTATCCCTGTTACAAATAAATATTAAATATAACAGTGACACCACATTACTATTACCACACAGTGTCACCATCCTATTATAGACTTACAAGTTGATAAGGTGAATTTTATTTAATTGTTATCAAATGACAGAAAGCGGTAGTTACTAAATTATGTGAAATTCATTTCACTGAGTTGTTAGGTTCTTATTGAATAATGACGCCTATATCGATAATAACGTGATGTTAATATTACACCTAATATTCTCTCCTGCATTGCAATTCATATTTTGTCGGTCTTGTTGTGGTCTTGGTTCGTTGCCTTGTAATCAAGAAAGCATCTGCTTTCCCTTAATCCTTATCGTCTTTCCTTTTATACACGCAAACAAAATAGACGCTTAGGCGACAATTATAAGACGTAAACCACACGATTACTAAAACTTATCAAAGGGTCCCACATAATTACCGAGTTACACGTGGGAAAAATATTTAATGTGACGTTAATCTCTTGTCGTCATTAATATGTGATAGCAAATTTTATTATTTTAATAATTACTAATAATCCACACCATTTTAATCACTTCCTTATTAAATAGTTTGGTTCACTTATCTTATAAATTTTTTATTATTAATTACTCATATCTCATACTAATAATAACGTAATATGATCGTTTATATTAAATATTTACTCGCTAAAATAGAGTCGGAACATTTCTATGAAAATTTAAGTCCACAGTGGTCCGTAATATCCGAATAAATCTCATAACATCCAATAACCACTATGTGATTAGGCCCTAAGATTTATTTTATTTATTTATTATGATAAATTACATTTACTTCCCTTATATTTTATGAAATTTGACTACATTCACTTTTAATTTATATATTCATTTCATACACACCCCTGTCGTCAACACCGTTATTGACACATTAAAAAGGCGATGATATCATAATAAATTATTTTTAGAATACCAGTTTTGCCCTCTCTTCCTCCTCCCCACCTAGCCATCTTTCTTTTTATTCCACCTCTTTATCTGATATCTCTGTCTTTTACTTCATTTATCAATTTATAATTTAATTATCATCTAACTAATATCAAATTGGCTTTCTATTTCATCAATTTAAAATTGTAGTTGTGCAATTAGTTAGATTAATTATTCAAAATAAATGACAATGGATACACCTGTAAGTATTTATTTGTCTAAATGTACATACCTCACACTTTTGAGTCATTAAGTTCTCATATTCTTAAATATTTTGTGATTAAGTACAAATTTACAGTTTTTCATATTTTTTATGATATAATTGACGTTACCCTAATTTATGTCAATTAAATTTGACAATTTTTTTTTTGAATATGCTTTAAAAGATAATAGTTTTCTATTTTATGGATTAGAATTTTCTTTGAATTTTGAATTATATTCTCAGTATCTTTGCCATTAAATGTATTTTTTTTTTCTACCCTCTGTCATTAACATTTTTTTTCCCCAATAAGTATCCGAATTATTTCCCTTCGTTAGTGATTATTTGGTGGTCATTCTTGACCGTAATCATAAACCCTTCTTTTTTTTTTCCTTAATCTTTTTCAAATTTCTTAATGAATTTTCTTGATTAGAATCTTGTTTTTGACGTTAATCATAAACTTTTTCCATTGATGAATTTCATATTCATTGAAATTTATCTTCTCTGAATTTCTCAAAATTACCAACCGAAATTCATATTTTCTAAAAATCAATCACTGAAATATGACTATATTAACTGGATTTTATGTTCGAATTTTTCAAATATGGATGAGCATAATATCAGGTATGAAGTTTTGATTTTATTTATTTTTTGTTTTTTATTAACAGACTTAGTTATTTTCTTAGTATTTTGATTTAATAAAGTTTTGTTTATAAAGTTTTCTAATATGGAACAATAAATTTTTGTTTTTTTCATTTTACATTCGATGTTCTTAGTAAATTTTCAATAATTTTTTCTATAACAATGTTATAATCTTATATTAATTGGACATTAGGTTTCATTCATTAGGGTTTTTTTTTTGTTCATCTTTATTAAAACTAAGGGAACATGTCACAACGAGTCATCACACTATGATGCCACTCTATTAAAATCAAGGGAATGCGTGTGTTTAATTGTTATGTTTAAGTCTTATGTCCAATATGCCACACTATAATGTCACTTTATTAAAACTAAGTGAATATGTGTGTTTAATTGTAGTGTCAAAATCTTATGCCAAGATTGTTACATTGAGTCATTACACTAAACTTAAGGGAATGCGTGTGCTTAATTGTAGTGTCAACCCTTATGTCAAGGATGTCACACTAGATAGTCACAATATGATGTCACTTTTATTGTTCCACGCTGGATCGTCACACTATAATGCCACTTTTATTGTTCGTTTCAATCTTTTTTTCACAACTTGGAAAACATGTTTCTTCAAATCCCCCCCCCCTTTTTTGTGTTTGAACACCAGAATTATTGAATAAAGAAAATTTTGTGGAGGACTTTTCAGAGTCAATTTTTTTATTCCTTCAATCTTATGATTTCATTCAGTGTTAATGGAGAAATGGTGGCAATTGAAAAAGTGAATAAACGGGATGAGATTATGAGTTTCTTAATTTGGTTAGGCATATGGAGTATTGTTTTAAATGGTCGTATAGCCTTTTTTTTTTCTTACTAGTGGACTTCTTTTGAAAATAATTTCCTTGATAGACTTAAACAATAATTAGCCCAATTAAGCCTATCGTTGTTTAGGTAAGTAGTAAATTATAATATTAAATTGGACTTCACTTAAATTTAAATGTAATTTTGGTTTAATTAATACAATTAATTAAGATCAAAGTGAAAATTGAAATAAATTCAACACAATCAAGGGTATAAATTTGTAAATGTTATGTTATATTCGTAAATATACAAATTTGGTATGGGCATGAAAATCAAAGCGTCATTTCTATTACTGTCGTCAAGTACAAACACTGACAAAAGATATCAGTGAAATTTACACTATTTTTTATTTAACCATAACACTAGGTAATAATAATAATAATACAAGTGTAATAGTGACATCACGTCATTAATGTTATATAGTGTCACCAACTACTTATAAGATATTAAATATTAGTTATTACTTGTGTCTGAAGACACATAGTAATAAAAAAAATGGTGAACAATAAATATATTTGTATTCATATCTAACATTAAATCACAAATATAGAGGATCGTGAAAAGAATTTAAACACCGATTATAATGGGAGTGAGCGATGATAGTGGTGATGGGGTGACAACGGTGGTGATAGCGGTGGTGGTAGTAATGGTAGTGGTGATGGTCGTGAGGAATGATGATGAAGAGATAGGGGTAGTGATGGTTAGACAGTAGCGGTGGTGGTAGAGTGATGGTGGGGGTGGAGGTGACAGTGGTAGTGGGGATAGTTGTGGTCTGGTGGTAGGGGTGGTGACAGTAATGATGACAACGAGGGTGATAGTAAAGGGCAGTGGTGGGTAGAGATGGTGGTGGGATGACGACGACGATGGTAGAAAAATGGCGATTGTAATAGGGTGGTGGCGGGGTGGAGGTGACAATGGTGGTGGTGAGTGTAATGAGGATGATGATGGTGATGATGGTAAGGGTGGTATGATGACGACAACGATGGTGGTTATAGGGGACGAGTGGGGGTGGTAGTGGTGATGGTGGTGGTGAGACAATGGGTGGGGTGGTGGTGGTAGTGGTGACATTGGTGGCGATGGTGAAGGTGGTAGTGGTAATGGTGATGATGATGGAATGGCAGTTTGGGGGGGGGGTGGTTCCACACATTTTTTTTAAAGTATTTATGAGAAATTATAAGTATTAAAAATACTTTTAAAAAGTCACCCCAAACACATTCTTATGAGCCTATTTTCCCTATTAAATTTGAAGTGTTAATATTAGATGTTAGATTAACTATAAAATAAAATAAAAAGAGATATCATCTACGAATACCAAAAGTCATTTTATTTATTTTTTAAAATTTAAATTTTATTATGCTTTATCATATAGACAATTGATGAACTCCGTTGTTATTCTAAAATGACAAATATAATTATTAATAGTTAATAAAATAATAAAATTCACTAAGTCTACTTACTACTTTATTACTAGTTAATAACATTACATAATGATGGTGATATCACCGTTACATGTTTATGTTTTTTTCTAGGAAAATTTTTAACCACATTCCCTCTAGTTTATCATATCTTCAAAGACACTCTCTCTAGTTTATGAATCTTCAATGACACCCCTTGCTAGATTAAAAATATTAACTAGAATGCAAATTTACTAAATTGCCCATGATATATTTGAGGATAAACTTCATCCACACCCCTTCTAAGTATGAATATCTTCAATGAGACCTCCTCTAGATAAATATATCTTCAATGAGACCCCCCTATTTCTATTTTTTTTAAGTATTAAAATTTCGAGTGTATTGAAATTTGATTCAAGTTAATTAAAATTTATTATTTCGCATACTAAAATTTGAGCCAATTAAGAATTATATTTTTTACGTATTAAATTTGCGCTAATTAAAATTCTATTTTGAGCCAATTAAAAATTATTTTTAAACGAATTAAGTCAAATTTTAATCAACTTGTGTTGAATTTTAATTGACTCAATTTTTAATTGACACAAATTTTAATAAATAAAAAATATAAATTTTAATCGACTTGAAAGCTAACTTTAATCGACGCTAAAAATTCTGGTAGAGTTCAAATCGATTTAAATTTTAATATGTAAAAAATAAATTTTAATAGGTTCGAATTTTAATACGTTAAAAAAATAAAATTTATTTAATTTCAATCGAATTTTAATTGATTCAAATTTTAATACGTATACAAATAAATTTTAATCGACTTGAATTTTAATAAAATTTTATGTAGAAAAATTACTTGAGATTTATGTAGGGGAATTTTTTGTATTTTGGATTAATTTTTTTGATAGAAATGATAGTTTAATAGTAGGGAATGTTAGTGATGTATAAATATAAATTAGAAGAGGTGTCATTGAAGATTTAAAAATTAGAGAAAATATTTTTAATGATATAATAAATTAGAGAGAGAGTGTTGCTGAATTTTTCCCTTTTTTCTAAGTCCGGAGTTGTAACCGTGTTTCCCCGACTCACCTCGTGAGTGGTGAACTGCCAAAACTAGTAATACAAATACAAAAAAACAGTCTACGCAATCACTCATCCAACAGACGGTGCCCACACGCATAACTATCATCGTTATCGTCATCTTCATTTTCACACACAAGTGTGTGTAATTTTTTGTACAGTACATAGTCTGCGTGCCTTCTTTTACGGGCCATGTCCCTTTGTATTCTTTTAAGCAACCAAAGCTAAAGCTGACTGGCATAAAACGCACAGATACGAACACATTCTCTCTTTCCCACCTTTTAACCCCAATACTTACAAATCAGACATTCCTGTATCAAGTTTGAATCATGGACTCTCTCTCTCTCTCTGTTTCTTCTTCCACCCCCTCAAACCTCGTCAATATAAGCTCTGCACAGAAGTTATAGATCCAGAGAGAGAAGGGTGGTGTGTGGATGATGGATAAAAGCTGTAATTTGTCTGGTGACTCTACTACTAATACAAGTTCAAGTACTAGCAGTGGTGTTAATAACAGAGATCGATACCTCAAACACGTCAATAAAATCTCTCAGAAGATCTCTAAACCCTCTCATGGCGTCAGGAAGTCAACTTTTGATGATCATCATCAGCCATCCGAACCCCAACGGCAAGATCAAGATCAAGCGCAAACGCAATCACAGCCGCAGAATATGCAACAACAGCAGCAGCAGCAGAATCAGCCGCCGGTGTATAATATCAACAAGAGCGACTTCCGCGACGTCGTTCAGAAGCTCACTGGCTCGCCAGCTCACGAGCGGTTCTCTACTCCTCCGCCGATACAGCCACCGAAACCCCCTAGCTCTCGCCTTCAGCGGATCCGCCCTCCACCCCTCGCGCAATTTAGCACCCGCCCCCCTCCCATGCTAAACTCCGCCGCCCTACCACCAAACCCTAACAATCCCACCTATGCCGCCACCAATGTTAACTTCACCTCCAGTCAGCGCCCAATACAGCCACTGTCTCCTCTACCGCCGTTCCCGTCGGTGCACGCGGCGGCGGAATCGCCGATCTCCGCTTACATGCGGTTCCTTCAGAGCTCAATCCCCGCCGTCGATTCGGATCCAAAGCGGTACTCGGGACTCTCACCTTTAGCTCCACTACTTTCGCCTAGATGGAACAGTCTTGCTCAAACTCAACCGCCTCAGTATCAGCAGCATAACATTCCTCCATCGATCACTTCTGCTCCTACGGCTTTACCGCAGTTTCCAATGCCGCCATCTTCCCCGCTGCCATTCGGTTGCTTGCCGTCGCCACGGTCGCCGTACCCTTTACTTTTTTCGCCGACGGGGCAATTTGGATTTCAGCAACTGCCTCTGTCGCCGACACTGCCGGTTACGAGCCCTAGGTGGAAAGGTCTTTAAGGTTCTTCTTGAATTACACACCACTGTTACAAAGGTAAGTCTTTTTTGGAGGTTTTTGTTATTATTAAGGATTTTATAGACTGTGAAGACTACAGATATGCATAGCTGTACATGTACATGCTGTGAACTAGATTCAATGGCCAGGGTTTGTAGGAATAGAAACTCTATCTAGGATTGTTTGTTTTTTACATCAATCAATTGTTCAAAACACATGTGAAATTGAAACTCTAGAATTGTTCTGTTCTTTCTCTGTTTTGAGTATGGTGGTTAAGACTGTAATTGTTAAAAAAATTTGTCTATGAACTTTCATGGTGTTTAGCACTAAATTTTTTTTTTTTTTTGGGAACTGATTAGCAGCACATAAGTGAATATAATTTGTGAATCTGGATGATGAATTTGTCATGTGCTCATGAGGTCGTGAATTTAGTAGTTTTAATAATGCTGGTTGGGGTTTAAATTTGTATTGGTAGAAGTTGTATAGTTAATTCAAGGGAGTAGCTCAAGTGATAACCTATTGTAGAGAAAGCCTGGCAAAGTTTGTGACTGAATGATTGTTGGCCATGTTATGCCTGTGACGGGGGTTTGAAGGATATGCAACCTCCAGCTACAGCAAAGTTGCTTGCTTGTGACTTTTGAATTTCTGTTATCTATGAAATCTTCTCTGCTTATTATTTAATCATAGGATTGGGACATAGCATTCAGGAATCAGGAGTTGATTTCTGTTTTGTGGTTTTGGATATCAATTTGTTTCTTTCAAATATGTTTTGATTGTTCTGAAAGTAAATGTGAAGCTTCACTTCTACATCACGAAATAGTTTTGATGTCATGAGTTTAGTGGTTAAGGGTGAAATTTTGATTAGTGGTTATGCACCTAGCACTTCCCTCCCTCGATGAAATGTGATTGTCTTTAAGCACACTCGAAAAGGTACAGGATTTTAAGAAAGGAAGTGAGATCTTGGTTCTGTAGGTTAATGACTATTTTTTTTTAGTTTTTTGTTCAGTTGTATCTGCACCGAATAAGATTTTCCTTTTTGAAATTCACGAAAGAATTAGGAGAAGAAACCAACAGGCAAAGGCGTGTAAGGTCTTATTGTTGTCTTTTTCTTTTTAGGCAAACACCGCATCATCAAGAAGTGCCTTTCTTAAAGAAAGCATCTTCAAGCTGAGAGATCGATATAGAGAGAGGAAAAATAACTTCACGCCGCTTTGGCTTGGGGACTTTAAAACCATCTCTCTCTCTCCCTCAGAGTGATCTCCCTGAATACGAATGACTATACCAATACAGACCGAACAGGTTATTCCTTAGATGTAGCTCATTGGCTGAGCCTAATTTTTAGTAATCTAACAGAGGTTTCAAATTTAACATTTTTTATACCTTTAAAAGGTCAAACATTCTTATTTTTTATGGGAGATGTTTTAAACTTGAACCTTCTTTAAGCCTTGTTTAGATTTTGGGCTGTCATAAATCCATATGGATACAAGTTCGTTAGGGTTGGTCAAAAGAATCAACAACCCAAATTCAAACAATCAGTCTAAACGCAAGAATATATCAAGCTATCAATGATGCTCACTCATAGAACCAAATTTTATTTTTTTGGTGGTAACTCACTCCCCTGGGACCTTGTGGACCGAGTTATTATGAGTGCCAAGCTCCCGTAATATGATTAATCTGAACAGCTTCCCCCCTAAAAAGCCATTGATAAAAATGTCTTCATGGAACAAAAAGAAATATATACACAAGGTCTAGAGCCAGCATAGAATACTGAAACTTACCTCACAAAAAAAATTATGTGAGTATGAGGTTAACCATCTTATGCAAAATAAAGCCAACGCATTCTGACAAAATTACAAACACACTTCCCTCATCACTCTATGGTTACATAAAATATCAGACTAATTGAAGAGATTTTAGTTTAAATATTCCCAGTGCAGACAAATATTTTAAGAGAATTACTCTTTCGAGCCACATTAAATTGCTAGTTCAATGACATAACATCAATATTGTAACCCATACACTAAAGAAGACAATACCTTGAAAAACCAGAATGGAAAGGAAATTAAAACAAGGACCTTCTCCTTATAAAAACAACCACAGGAGAATAGAAATCCTAAACCGAGGGCAAGTGCCCTCAATGTTCGTCATCAGGCTTGGGAGCTTCCTTAATTTCGTCTGCCCCGTCATCCTGTATCAAACACCAGATATTTTTTCAACATAGTTAAAAATGTTAAAAGTGGTTTTAGTTAACAAATTATTACATGAAAATTGACTAGTTACCATGCACATGAAAGTTGAAAAAAGGACACCAAGGAGGGCAAGATATTGCATTGCAGTGTAAGAAAAATAATGAAGCCAACATAAATAAAACAAGAAGTTGCATCGAATTCAATACCTGCATGTCAGAGGTCCACAGGGTGAGGTTGTCACGAAGAAGTTGCATAATTAGAGTGCTATCCTTGTAAGACTCCTCGCCCAAGGTATCCAACTCCGCAATTGCTTCATCAAAAGCCTGGCAAACGCACAGAAGAATATACATTAAGCAGATCCAGATCACAGTCAAATCCTAACAGCAAATGCCCATCAAAGTGAAAATGCTTACATCCAAATTGGTACATCATTTCCCATTGCTTAAATTTCAATAACATGACTTGGGATTTTACTGTATTTTAGATATATAAACAAACAATAAACCTCATTAAATTTTGCTAAATTCCAGTATTATGTCACCACATTCTCTTATATTTTTTCCCCAGGAAGAAAGTATTCACATTCAGAAAACCTCACCTGTTTTGCAAGATTACAAGCACGGTCAGGAGAGTTCAAAATTTCATAGTAAAACACAGAGAAGTTGAGGGCCAGTCCAAGCCGGATTGGGTGTGTGGAGGCAAGTTCCGCATTTGCGATATCCTGCAAAGACAAAATAGCAATGAACATAGAAGGCTAAGAACAGGGACATGAACTTTCTAGCATTATATAAAATGGATGAATGGAAATTTTTCATACGCATAGATGGTACCACACAAATAGTGTTATTCCATTATAATCTTCACATTAGATTGGAAAACATAAATAGACAGACATTTGTCATACGCATAGATGGTACCACACAAATATAGTGTTATTCCATTATAATCTTCACATTAGATTGGAAAACATAAATAGACAGACATTTATCACACACCAATACTCAATTCAATGGGTGGGTGGAGGGGTTTTCGTTGGCTGTATTGATTTCGACCTCAATAATATCTTTAAACTTCCCCAGTAAATCATACAACAGTCAGACGTTATCTCTTTGTGCATTCTTCATCATCAGGCATAACGTCTTACCTCAGAACAAGGGTAAATTCTTATGTTCTCTCTCCAAGTAGCTTTGGGCAGAATTATTTGCCTCCAAACAATAGTTTGCCATCTCCTTAATTCGTGTACCCCTACTCCTGAATTTTCTCAGACCTCTATAAATTCAAGAAGGCTTCTTACGGCCAATTGCATTGGACCCATATGTCATAGCAAAATATTTAACTACACAACAATTATGATTTTCCTAAAAAATCATTCCATAAAAAAATCTTTCCTCATTTCTAAGGTAGAACGGATGCCCATAACAGTAGATCTTCACCAGTAGTCAAGTTAAGCTCGGAAATTAATCTTCTTTCTCCTATGAGATTTTAGAAGAATTTTAACTCAGTTTTCCCCTCAAAACTACCAGAGCATCGTGGCTCCGATACAATCAATTCTCAGTCTTGTTTGGCTGCTGTGGAAAACAAGGAAATACATGATGCGCAGGGAAAGTTTCCCTCGTTTCTTCGTGCTTTCGAATCAAATTTAAGAAATACATACCGAGTTCAATTAGTATAAAATACACCGGAGTTCGAGTTTTCTTTGATTTTGCCTTTTCAATTTCCTTTCCGCCAGTAAATCCCCGATCCAAACAGAGTGTATACAGAATATTCCACGTAAAGAAACGTTAAACAGATGCATACACAGCGCAGAACAAAACATTCGTACAGTACACAGGAAATCGAAACCTAAGCCCTGACCCTAACAAATCAACATCCAATAACAACATATAAGTCAACACTACATGAATGCAGTGTCAATGAGGATCAAATTCAAACCTGAGCAGCTTTGTAGGCAGTGAGAGTACTCTCCGCAGCCTCTTTCCTCTCAGCACCAGCCTTAAACTCCGCCAAATACCTATGATAATCCCCCTTCATCTTCAGATAAAACACCTTGGAATCCCCAGGCGAAGCCGAAGGAATCAGCCTCGACTCAAGCAATTTTAGAATCCCATCGCAGATCGACGAGAGCTCCGATTCGATTTTAGATCTGTATTCTCTGATCACGTTCACGTGGTCTTCGTTGCCGCGAGACTCCTCCTTCTGTTCGATCGACGATATTATGCGCCAACTGGCTCGTCGAGCACCGATCACGTTTTTGTAGGCCACCGAGAGGAGATTCCGTTCCTCTACCGTGAGTTCTTCGGAAATGGACAGTGAGCCCGACACCTTTTCCATGAATTCCACCATTTCCTCGTAGCGTTCGGCTTGCTCCGCCAGTTTTGCCATGTACACGTTTTCTTCACGTGCCGAAGGTGTCACCGCCATGGTTGATCTGAATGTATTAGAGAGAGAGAAAGAGAGATCTAGTTTTGGAGCTTGGGATACTGATTTTGAGTTTTTAGGGAGAGAATGAAAAGATGTACTACTTTTGGAAGGAGGAGAGGTATAGGCGGAGAGAGAGGGGGCTCGCGTTGGCAGGAGGGGTTGATTTGAGGAGGATGAATGTGGAACGTCAACTAATTTGATGGATGAACAAAGACCGTAGATTTGGAGGTTGGGGGAGTTGGTCAGTTGGTGTGAGAGATGGGATTGGAGCCGGCGACTCTAATGCGCTATAAAGTTAAAAGCTAAAACAGGCCCATTATATGTACTGGGCTCGATCTGCCAAAGTTAGTGGTGGGCTGTGTTTTGCCCAGCCCATGGGTGGATCTATATCTTGGCTAGCTTCATACCCCTTCCCCTCCCCCCATCCCAAAACAAAAACTGACA
>CM042193.1:6508139-6528591 GCA_023539305.1 Ilex asprella
AGGATTAGGAAACATGAGGTGGGAATTAAATCCCTTTAAATTTATTTTTGATAACTAAATATTAAATTTAAGATTTAAAATTCGGCATATTTAAATGACATTTATACTTTTTATATATTCATACTTATGTTTGAATTAAATTAGTTAAGGGATAAAATAGTCATTTATATATAATATATTAACACAATAATCATATATCCATGCACATATCAAACATGAGTATGAACAACATTAAATGTTGAATTTTATATTTGAGTCAAACTCAAATTTGGACGAACCAATCCAAATTCATTCCAAAAAACATACTAAACATGCGCTCAGAGTACCAGTCCTGCAAGAAGAATCAAGAGATATCCACCCACCAACTCTTTTAATTGTAAGTTGCACCATAAAAAAAAGTATAACTTGAATTTAGAATTAAGTATCTATTTGACTCTTAAAATATATTATTTTTGTTAATCAAGTCTCTGAATTATATTTTATATATCAATTTAGCACCTGAATTATACCATTTATGTCAATGTGGTCCTTTCGTCTAAATTCACCATTAATTTAGATGAAATTTCTTACGTGCGCATCACGTGAGTCGGGGATTAAGATATAATTTAGAGGTCGTGTTGTGCACGTGAGGAATACTGTTAAACTTAACAATGAATTTGGACGAAACGGCCATATGAACGCAAATGTTATTATTCATGAGTTAAATTAATACAAAACATAATTGAAAGATTTAATTGACACAAATGGTATATAACTTAGGGGCTCCTTGACTTTGAAAAGTTGCTAATTTTTAGTACAATACCCCCTTGGGTACTGTGGCTGTCGTCAACGGACCAATTAAACAAAGAAAATTGCCCAAATTTCTTTGGAGCATTAAACCCATCTATGTGTAAAGTTGTAAACTATCTCCTCTCTGCAACCACGTGAAATCCTATATCGTAGAAATGCCTGTATATTATGCATTGCCCATTACTTAAAATCTTAAAGTTTCTAGGCTAGTGTAGATCACAAGTAAGTATATTTGACATTATCTCCTTAGATTTTTTTTATACCGTTTGGCAAAATTTTTTGAAATAAAAGTTCATCTCAAAAATAGACTCTATGAGATGGACTTTAAACGAATATAAGTTCTAAAAGTGATTTTAAATTGAAAACTGTACTTTATTCACCTTGAAAGTTCATTGTATCATTAAGTCCTCAGGTCTTCGTCAAGTCTTCTGCACCTTGATCAAATTCTTCTTTACTTGACTTTGGGTTTGGATTTAGATTAAGAACAGTGGGATGAAATAATATCACCATTCTCAAATGAACAGAAAGAATTGAGTAAAATTATAATGTAAATTTAAAAGTTTTGAATTTAAATCTTAATAATTTTTTGGGATCACATCACAAAAAATCTCTCTCATAAAAACCCTAATTTTGACGTGAATGACTTTTTTTTTGCCATACTAAAGAGAGAATTAGTCAAGATACTCGTAAATTAATCCGAACACCCTAATCGTTAAAAAAAGAAAAAAGAAGAATTTGGGTCTACAACCTTTGAACTTTGCTTTCAGTGAAATGACTGTAATTATGAAATTATTTCCAATGGTGTATGCCAATCCTTATGCTTTCAACCTTTCAAATTCTTTTGGACTATTTTATTAATACTATTTAATTTCTAAATACTTTTAGACTCAATTATTAATAATATTCTTATGTACTATTTTGTCTAGCTATGTTCCTAATTCCTATTAATATAAAGAAGTAAAACATAATTTATATTCTATCAGAAACAAGACGAAGGCAGGGTGACGTAATCTTCACCCTTGTACCCACTTCAAAAATAATCGTCCATCGCCATCAGCATGGAAAATTTTAATCCTGGTTCCCAGTCCCACGGGTAAATATTGATCCCCACTATCGTGTCCACTCATAACAATTAATTTTTATGATTTAAAATATCACAAATAAATTTGCAAAAAGAAACCTCTCCACATACAAGAGGAAGATTGACTACATCTAATTCTCCCCAAACCAACAGTAGGCTGCCCTATGTGTGTGTATTACCATAAAGATGCATATAAGTTTTAGAAATATGTTGGGTATAAACCATTTCTCTCTGGATATCAATACGCTTGTCTGCTGATATGAATGTCAGCATTTATATTCTCCCATGGAAAACTAGGGATCCGGATCCTCTCCCATGCCCCTCAAAACTACTCTATTTCACACTAAAATGACATCATTTTATTAAATAGAACAACATATTTTTGGTTGAAAACGGTGTCATTTTGAGGAACAGCACTTTTGCTATACAGCAGAGAATCCAGACTGGATAAGCCTGAGATAATTTACCCCTCACTGCAAAAGAAGAGTGGATGGGAAAAAACACAACTTCATTCCCATTATAACACATACTTATAGAAGTTCCATAAGAGCAAACAACATTTAAGTTCTAGTAATTATAAAGGTTGAAGACAATCTTACAAAGTCTTATGGAGATGGAGGCCATCCAAAACCAGAATCATCGTCAAATCCTTGGTAAAACCTCAGCTCAAGACCCTCCATCCTCTCATCATCATCCCATATTCCATCCAAGCTCTCATAGTCATAGAAAGAGTCAGAATAATCCGAGCAATCTTCCCAATCACGCCTCTCGTAACGGTCCAGAACATGAGGCCCCAAAACCTTCAACTTGTGGAACTTCTCCTTGAGGTACTTGTCATTAAGCTTCACATCCCAACATCCTCTCAAATCCAAAAATTCTAGCTCAGGGCAGTTGCAGATAATTTCCAGAGCACTAGTGGTGTCGATAAGAAGGTAAGCCATCTCAAGGTGCTTTAGCCTGGGCATGGTGGTCGCAATGGCAAGAGCCTCGTCAGTCTGTGAAATCTTACCATCCAAATCTAATGGGTGCATGTTCCGACGCAGTCCTGCAAGAGATTTACAGTTCTTTCCGATAGACTCTAAACCACGAGCACCAATTTTACCACAATAGCTCAAATCCAAGAATGTGATTGTACAAAGCTTCCCAGCAACCTGCTCAACAACGGAATTACCGATGCCGCTTCTCGGCAGTCTCAATGTTTGCAGAGAGTGAGCACTAATCAAAACCAAACATTAGTTACCCATGTTGCATTTATCCGGACAAAGTTAGAAAATGAAGACCAATTTGAGTGAAAGGTCGATCCTGATTCTGTGTAAAACACTGATTTATTTATTTTTTGTCAGTAACTATGTGAACATTGATTTTGAGGTGAACTGAGTCAAACAATATAAATGGAATGATGGAAGATTCTTAATCCGGTATGCTCTATGAACTAAAGAACATGTGAATTAAGCATTTAACAATGTGTGTTGTCATCATAGGATTACTTTCAGGACCAGTGAAGTGTTCCAACATTGGACTAGTGACTAATTGTAACTGAGCTATCTGACTACATGCATGTCACCTTGTAACACCAATATATGGTAATAAACGAAAGGGTAATCAGGAGATTCTCCAATTCTGCTTACTTCTCAGCAATGAAGGAGAAAACATCATCATCCAGTAGGCCAGAAACACAAAGCTTGCGGAGAGAACCAGCACTCCTCATAATTAGCATTCGAAGCATTTGATGAATATTTTCAGGCTCAGAACGATTACTCCATTCCTCAATGTCAATCTCTTGCCAGCAATAAGGGCCCGCCACTGCTTTGCCCCATGATTTGCACACTCTAGGAACCACTGTTAGTACCTCCTGGAAAGATAGATTGCTGAAGATAAGCCCGAGTGCATCGGGTATTAGTTCATCCCACTGACGAAGATCAGACCCTTCCATCTAAAGCTTCCTTCATATATAAATATGGAAAGAGTAAGAACAGTTCCACAGTAAATAACTTATCATTAAAAGGTAGAAATGAAGAACCCATAAACAAGAACCTAAAGGGAGAAGCCCCTCTTTATACACAAATATTTTCAGGACAAATCGAGAAATTAATAAATTAAGGCACACAAGATATAAAATTTAACTATATTGATGTACACCTATTTATTGATGAAATCGGGAATAATAATTTCTTTTTAACCCAGAAAGGAAGATCAGGATCAACATTGTAAACCAGATTAAGAGATACAACAAAATTAATGAATAAAGTGGAACCCCAAGAATAATAGGCGCCTAAAAATGAAGTATCGTCCACACCAATGGAGGACCACACTATATAAAAGACATGGGAAACAAAAGAGACAGCAGAGTACTCAAAATCTACACCTTTCCTCTCCAGAAAACCAACATCATCATGTTTTTATCATAGCTATGATGCTTTTAAGGAGGAATTAGAAGAAATTTTTGGGGCATTTGGGGAAATAATCATCAAAGATTAGAACTTTATGACAGAATAAAGAAACTGTATCTTTCGCATAAATAGAGGGTTTTTTTTTTCTTCAGTTGGAAACGGCAATCTGGACTGTTAAAACAGGGGAGATATCGTATTTGACACATTCAAGAATAAAATGAACCATCTTTACAGATTAAGTATACCCATATGGGAAAAGTTGGAGGAAATCATACCCATCCAATCTATATATCAGTAGATAAACTATTTGCCCCCAAAAACTTCAAAAAAGTAATGAACAAATAAAAAAGAGAAAAAAGCAGAGCAAACAATTATCGTAACCCAGATAGGAATTATCAGATCAAAGAATGAGGCATTCACAACCAGTAAATCTAAGAACTGAACCATGTGAATAAGCATAGTTAATCAGATAAGAACAGAGAAATAGAAGCTACCAATACCCACAAGAAGAGGTCGGAGTCTACTCTTTCATGTAGAAACGCCAAAACCCACCTGAGTTATCTGCCAGAAAAAAAAAAAAAAGAGGGAATAAAGGAAAACGATGAAGAGGAAGAGGAAGAGGAAGAGGAAGAGGAAGAGGAAGCAAAGAGAGGCAGAAAGCAAAATTACTAAACCCACATACCAGCTCACGAGTGTAATATACACACCACCACAAACAGGGACAGCAACGAGAGTAAAGACTAGTAAAAAGAAGAAGTCCACAAGAAAGACTTTATATGCTGATAAAGTAATAGATTTTGGGAATGACAATTAATTAAATCATGTAGATACACTTACTATCATACTCTCTCAATTTAAACAGCCTAATAATTATGGCCTAATATGGGAGGTTAATGAATGTGGATTGAATTACGAGGGTACATGCACTTAGAAGATGTAATTTAAGAATAATTAGATTACAATCAGATGTAATATATAATAGTTACGTCTCAATACGTATTAAATTATAAGTGCATATATAATAAGAACAATGTTATAAAATTTAGGGTTAATTATAAATTACATCTCAAAAGGTCGTTCTAATTTTAATTTGTACTCCCAAAGATCAAAAATCTTAATTTACACCCTAAAAGATAGAAATTTGTTTCAATGTGCAACCCCAAAGATCAAAATCTCAATTTACACGCTTAAAGATATAATTTGTATCAATGTGCACCCCCAAATATCAAAATATCAATTTGCACCCTCAAAGATAGAATTTGTATCAATGTGCACCTAATACATTAAAAATATTTTATTTTATTTTTACTTTTATCTTCCAACACTAGAATTATGTCATGTTTATCATCTAAATTTAATATCACAATTTATATCTGTTTATATTTATATTTATATCTATATCTATATACCAATATAAATATAAACATTCCTTCATCTTTCTCTAAATAATTTACAAATACAGATATATTGCATCCATATACTCTCTCTCTATACGCGTGTGTGTGGAGGGTTGGGAACTGGAGGGATTCTATCGTAGCAATGTTAGAAAATATTATATATCTCAAATTTTTAACTCAAATTTTTAATCAAAATAAAGGAATATCATTAAATAAATAAGTTCCATCAATTTTTTTAAATAAGGCCCACTAATCTAATAATTTTTTTTAATTGAGATAAAAATTTAAATTTAAAATTTAAAATATATAACATTAATCAACAATGATTGAGCCAAGTCTACTTGATCCTCATTCCCCATGTGAGGGTGAGATGGGGTTGCTTTGTCTTTATTACGCTGTTTCCTTGTTTCATTCTGACTGAAATTAATGAAAAGTTTAAACTTTGAACGACTGACTTTTAGTACTAACTTTAACTGACATGAGCAAAGGAGGGTTCTTTTGAAACAGCAATTTGAGTACCATCCTTTTCTTCTCTTATTAATGGTAAAAAGAAATCGAGTGTAACCTCCCCCCACATGCAATAATTCTGGGCAACGTCAAGACGCTTTGATCAAGAAAAAGTGGGATCAATAATTCGGGGGAGCGAGCCAGGGGGGGGGAGGGGGCGGGGGGGAGCAGCTTCCTAAGTTCGCCATGGTTGGACTTGTGTCCATGAATTTGTGGACCCCTTTTGGGCTTTTTTTGCTGCTTTTTAAAAATGGAAGATTCTTTCTCCAATTTGTGCAAATTCTATCTTGTAATGGTGACAATACTTAAAATTATTCGAATCCAACATGAGTTCAATAGATGTAGGCTACACAGTTAGTCATCGGGTCTAGATTGGACTGTGGCAGATTTGAATTTGAATTTGAATTTTTTTTTATTAAATACTAACCACTGAATTTTAATTTTAATTTAAAAGTTTGATTCGAATAGTCTGATAAATTTTGTTTTTGTGGTCTATATTTGAATAGTATACTGTCTATGTTTGAAGGCACAATATAATAAAAAATAAAAAATATATTTGTATTCATATCCAAAATTAAATCACAGACATAAAAAAAAAATAAATGAATTTAAACATTAGTTTTTTGTGAGAGTGAGAGGTGGTGGGCGACAATGGTGGTGATAAGAGATGGTGATGATTGTGGGGGTGGCATTGATCGTGGTGGCGGTGGCGGTGGCGGTGGCAGCAACAATGGTGATGAGGGTGGTGGTGGTGGTGACAGCGACAATGATGGTGGTGGTGGTGGTGGTGGTGGCGGCGACGACAGAAGCGGTGACGGAGGAGGTGGTGGTGATAGGAGTGGTAGTGGTAGTGGTAGTGGCAGTGATAGTAGTAGTTGTGAGACGGTTTCAAATACTATTTTTTTTTTTTTAAAGTACTTAAAAGAAATAATTTTTTAAAGTACTTTTAAAAAGTCACTCTAAACACAATTTTAGGGGTCTTTTTTTCTATTGAATTTAGGGTATTAGTATTGACTGTTAGATTAACTTTAAAATAAAATTTAAAGCGATCTCAACCGCGAATAACAAAAGTCATTTTATTTATTTTTTAAGATTTGAATTGTAAGCTACTTTATTATATAGATATGTTAACAATTCAAAATTCGATCAAAAAATTCAATCCAAATCAAATAACTTAATTAACTAAATTTTATCAAATTAGACTTAAATTTCTTTAAAAAGTCATATAGTTTTTTTTTAATATTTGCATAAAATCTATACTAATAAGAAAGAGAGAAATGCAAAATTTTTCAACTGAAATCAACTTCCCCAATTTAGAAAAGCAGAACAACAACTAGAATTTAATTGATATTTAAATAAACGATTTCATCTAAACTCATCTAATTATATTCTATGGCCCATAATTTATCCCACCCAAATCCATCTTCATGCTCATTTTAACGGCACACACTCCACCAATAAGAAAAGCAAAACCCACCCATCCCATCTCATACCAGGCGTCCTTCTCTCTCTCTCTCACACACACACGCACATAACTCTTCCTCTACCATGGCTAAACCAACATCAACGATCTCCTCTCTTGCCCAGGTATACCTCCCTCTCACTCTTTCTCTCTTTCCCCCCACACAGTCAAAAACACACACAACACATCGCGCACACACACACACACGCACACACATAAATTGATTTGATGATTTTATACGTAATTTGAGTCTTCATTTTGGTTTGAAATTTGGGTTTTTTTTTCAAATAAATTTAACAAAATTGAATGTTAAATTGTTCACACACAACAGCACACATATAAATTGATTTGATGATTTTGGTTTTAATTTGAGCATTTTTTTTAATAAATTTAACTTTTTTTTTAATTTGGGTTTGTTGGGGTATGGGAATTGAGTTGTTGGCAAAGGCAGAAAGGGGCGGAGTTTGTTTATGCTTCTTTGTTTAATTTTTTCAGTAAGTAATAAAAATGGTATGTTCCAGACTGTGTTACAGCCTTAAAATTCCCTTAATTTCTTTTTGAGATCAACCTTTGCATTCCTTTGTTTTGTATTCTTTGTCAACCAATGGCAATGAGGGCTATAACAATGGCATGAAGGACTATTTCAATTATATGTTTGCACTTTGTGTATATGATTTCAAACTATTGGGTTTTGCCAAGATATAAGTTTAGAGTTGGGAATTTTGCATGTTGATTGCTTTCGTCAATTGAAATTCTTAGAAGTCATGTAGTTTCATAAATTATAATAATTTACATCATTGGTTTGGCAACATAAATTTAGATATTTTCCTATACATCATGGATTCAAGTTCAACGTTTCAATTTAAGAAACAAAATCTGAAAAAAATAATTTTGAAAGCTCTTGCCATTGGCAAAATATTTTATTTCACCTTTTTTGTTTTCCAACTTTTCTTTCTTTCAAAATTGGCCACCCTAAAATGTTGTAACAATAGTTAATAAATAGCAACAAGTTTTAAGTGGGATTACAATTCAATAATGTTGTCCCATTAGCACATCCTAAGTCAATTTTTGACCCATAATCATTCATTTAGAACATAGCCAATAATTTTTTTCCCGATGAGTAGGATAATTTGGGTTTACTGGGTTCTTTATGTTGATTGAGTTGGGGATTCCTTTGTTGTGTATGTATTAAGTTGAATTTTTGTGTGCATTATTCTTGATTTTAACAAATTTAACCTTTTCTTTGGTCACCCCTAATAAGAATTGACACTTAGAGCACACGTCTCATGTAAATTCTCATTAAATTAAGATTTTATGTGTGTGTGAGAGAGAGAATTCTCATTAAATCACATTTCGGGCTCTCTAAATGTGGGTTCTTTCATAATTCCTTTCACTTGATTTTGGTCCACTATAGAATTTTTTTTAAGTGAAATTTTTAATCTATTTTGGTATATGAATCTATACTAATAAGATAGAGTGGAATTCAAATTTTTCAAATTAAAATCACCTCTCCCAATTTAGGAAAGCAGAAGAATGATTAGGATTTAATTGAAAGTTAAGTATACGGTTCAGATATCATCTAAATCCATCTAATTATATCCCATGGCTTACAATTCATCCCACCTAAAAACCCAATCCCGGCCATTATACCTATTGACCCACGCCATCCAATTCAAACCTTTTCTCTCTTTCTCTCCTTTCGGTCTCTCTCACTCACTTGCTTCTCTGCCATGGAAGACGCCAGCTTATGTATGCCTCTCTTTCTCTGCCAGGAACATGCCGAGGTACCGCTCCTCTCTTTCTTCACACACACAATCAATCACAGTGCACACACACACAAGCATACCAACACACAGAGCACCATACACACACACACACACAATCGAACACACAACACACTCACTTTTGGGTGTTTTGATTATTTTTGGTGTTTTCATAATTTGGGTTTTTTTTTGCATAATTTTGAGTGTTTTCAATAATTTGATAATTAGGGTGATTTGAAAATTTGGGTGTTTGTATGCTTTAAATAAAACGAATGTTATAGTTGTTAGTGTTATTCATTGAATATTTGATTTTATTTTTTTGAATAATTTGTGTGTTTTAAATTAACTGAATGCTTATAGTTGTTGGTGTTATTTTCATTGAAAAATGGTTTTTATTTTCATAATTTCAATGATTGTTATGAGTTATTGGTGGTATTTTGATTGAATGTTATAGTTTTAAAGTTTCATGTTAGGTTTATTTTGATTGTGATTGTGATTGCAATTGGGTTTTGATTTTTTTAATGACATTGGATCTCTTGATTGTATGAAATAGGAATTGACTTCATTATTTTGAAATTGTGGATTGAAAATTAAGTTAGCGATTGAATGTTTACGTAAACAATGTATGAAAGGATTATTTTCAAATTTTGGATTGAAAGTTTGGTCTCTTTCTACTTCTCCCTAGCCTCTGTCTATGTCTCTCTGTCCACCATCGGTGGATTTGTTTCATCTCTGTTTCTATTTGGATTTGGATGTTGTAGAACTTAATTTATTTAAGAGTGTTTGTTTTTGCTCATAATTACATCATTTGTTGATATGCCCCCCACACATTTGTTGTTATGCTCAGTAGAACTACTTTTGTTGATCATTATATCTTTAAAACTTCATCTGTTTCTTGATCTTCTTATTATTTATTTTACCTAGTTTCAACATCAATTGTCAATTGAGTTGCCGCTTCAAGTAATGTAATTGGTGGCCTTAATACTTTTTGAGTCTGAATGATAAGGTGTTTGTCTTTACTTTCTAAATTTTATTAATTTCCTTGATCATTTGGAAACATTTATTTAAATTTATTGTGTAATTGTATTCTATTCAAGGGACAAACAATATGTTTGGATTTGGAGTCGGCCCAAAATCGCCACCGCAAACCACTAGTAAATCAAATTCCTTTAACAAAAAAACTTTTATTAATAGGTCTGTTTTTCTTTCTGTTTTACATTTTTCTTTTTGGACCGAGTTTGTGATATGCAATCAAAATTATATTTTGTGAACCTAAAAATTTCAATATAAAGATGTGTTACAAAATTGGGTAAATTTTCACGTTTAAAGCCAATTTTTTTCACTAGAAATGTAAATTTTTGCTATCTTCGTATTTATGGATATGGATATATTGGGGGTAATGTGAGCATGTTTTTTACACAATTGCTAATTTGATATCGGCTGCATCATTTGTTACTTGGCAGATTTGGAAGGGCTATACACATGATCTTCTTTGTCTATTAGAGGCTCAAGAGGTGATTCTTGGAAAAAAAAATGAAGGTTTGAGTTGTTTTATTTTTCTTTCTTCTTTTCTTTGCACGATGTTTTTTCATTTATTCCGCTCTAACTTTGTCAATTTGCATTAGACAACTCTAGAATGAGGTAAGATGAGCTAGCTAATTTACACGGTTGCGATTCTTTGATTGGTTGTGATTATGAATTAATAAAGATACTTAGGATTATGGAATGTGTTTTTTTTTTTTTAACTTTTTAAATATGTTGGGTGGGATGAATTTGAAACTATATTTTATTTTTCATACAATAGTTTTAATGGATGTGGATTAAAAACGAATGGATGATTTGGATTAAAAATGTGAATTTACATGAGTCGAATAGGTCAAATAGGTTGACCATAGTTATTATTTGGGTTCGTAGGTAGAATTACGTTTGGATTCTTGGGAGTTGATAGATGGATTTTGAACTTATGTAAGTTAAGAATCCCCCATACCCTTTGTCAGACACACTACTTAACAACCAACCCTTCTTTCTCTCTTTTCACTATTTTCTATCCACTTTGTATTTTCTCTCTCCCCCACCCATCAACCCTTTATTTTCTCTCTCTTTTGTCTCTCTCCTATCTCTCTTCTCAACCAATGGTGACCCACCACCGATGATGCCCAAATCCATGTATCCCCTTCGGTTTGAGTACTCTACCATTATTTTTTTGTTTGATTGATATGAATTTACTGTATACATATTTAGTGGGTTGAATTTATGTCCGTCTTCGATAGGTTTTTATTTGATTTTGACAACTACTCTTATGGCATTCATTGGATTATGTTCCTTGGGTTTAAAAATTTTGTCAGTATGTGTGGGTTTTAAAACCTTGGCCTTTTGTGACTACTACTTTCATGGTAAAATGAAGGAGAAAAGTTTGAGATTTGTCACTCCTACCCTTCTTTTCTAGCTACGTCTACTAAATGTAGTGGTGTTTGATAACATTAAAATTTTTGGAGTAGATTAAATTAAGGGCATTTATGTTTGCTACTATTTTAGAGTTGCGTTAGTTGATAAATTGGTACACTAGGATTGGGTGTGATAATGAGTCGGGCAATTGGATTCATCTATATTTTCCTTTAAATACTAATCTACATGTTGATTTTTATGGGATCTTATTTTTAGAGAAATTATGTCACCCACCCAATCACACAAACAGAGTCCCCATGTATGAATTTTGGAAAATTTCTTAGTCTTTCAGTCTTTAAATTTCTTTGTTCCTTTGTTTTTCTTCTATGGATGTGTTGAGCATGATTTGATTGATATTGGATACTCTAAATGAGAATGTTAATTTGCGTAGGTGGTCGAAGCATTGATCAATGAGGTCTAATGAAGGTTGCCCTTCTACATCTTAGGCTACCCATCGCTTTCTGATTTACGTATAATATACGCACTGCATCTTATTTAGTTAATCTCTAGATTAATTCTTCCATTTACAATGCCTTTATATTCTTTTTTATATATGCAATTGCATTTGAATGTTGGATTTTTAGTTTGTTTGTGAGTTGTTGTTTTATAAGACTTGAGATTGTTGATATGATATTTCATATTCTTTTAGATGAGTGTGTTTCTAATGATGCGTATTTAGGACTGATGGCATGAGTTGTTTACAACCATTATCTACTCTGTTATTGGTAGATACAACCTATAGTCCAGTAAGGACTGAGGATGATGCATTGCTACTGTAATTAGTTCAGTTTTCATGTCAATCAGGATTTTTAAGTGAATAGAATTATCTATTGGTGTATTTTTTGGTGAATTGAATGCTCTTTAACTTAATCTTCATGTTCTGAATCTTTACATTACCATGAACGGGTTTCTAAGGTTGGTTTTCTTTCCTGCTTTGTTGTTTAAAGCTTTCAACAAATTTAGTTATGTATTGAAGTTGTGGAAGGTTTTGTATTCATTTCAAGATGGCAGGTTTAATGAAAAATTGAGTAGCCAATGCGTTTTCTTTTATTTTTTATTGTTTGTACACAATTATCATTTTTTTCTTTTGCAATTTTTCTAAAGTTTTTTAGTTTAATTAGTTTCTCTTTCTGTGTGAAGAAAAAAAGTTTCTCCACCCCCTATAATTTATGGTGTAGGGAGCAAGAAAAGAGGACAAATGATGAAGTCCAGAAGTCGTGGTATATCTTTAATTCTTTATTTATTCTTTTGACGATAATTGAGCATTAATTTATTGAAACCCAACTTCATTTGACCTTTTTAACCCACAAAGGTTTAATAATTTTTTGAAATGTAGGAATACACATCTACTAATTTTTTTAGGAGATTTTTATTTATGATCTATTTTTAATCGATTGGATTTGATAGGAAATATGATGCGATTTAAATTTAAATTTATGCTGAGATTCTTTGGTGTCTAATTTGAATCTATTTGTCTGTATTTGAATTTGAAATTACGTAGTTTTTGGGGGGGCCCGGGGGTGGAAGGCTGTTATAAAAAAAGATTAGGAGGCATATTGTGCATACCATGCATTACTTCAAGTTTAAGCTTTGGTTTTGCTGAATAAACCATGAGCCATCAGTTTTGTTCTCTGTACTTGCATGAGAGCAATTGACTTTATGTTACCTAGTTTGATTTGGTTTTTGGTTTGTGTTTCAGTGTCTTTGCTTGATTGTTTGGAGGGGTTGATATTGGAAAGAGAATAAATTTTGAAGATAGAATTGAATTGTGATTGTGATTGTGATATTGGGAGAAATAGAATGAAATTGTGATTGTGAACTATAATTATCGTTATGTATAATTATGAACTGTGAATTTTTTAGATCTTTGGTTGGACGTGCGCGTACAACATGTGTTTGTGGCCTTTGTTATTATGATATAAAATGTTATTTTTGTTTGAATTATGTAATGACTAAAATATGATGATGTCTGAGTTAATTAGAGTAATTTATTATTTGAAATTGGTTATGTAATGGTTTGTGCTGGACAATAATATATACAATAAAATATATAAGTTCTGTAAACATGTTGAGATTTTTAAGCTCCTATTTTTAGAAGAAATTCTGTTGAAATATTTTGAAAAAATAACGAGGGCTAGATTGATTTTTTTTTTTTTAATTAAAGCAAATAAATGAAATTTTATTTCAAATTGATAAAAAAATTTAAGTTATAAAGTGTCTTTAAGCACGGATTATTACTAGTTGATAATAAATGTGAGGGTGTAGGTGAGATACCGTCGAGGGACAAATAAGTTAATTTAAAAGAACCATGAATTAACTATGTTTGGTTTGAGATTTTAGTCGAGTACAATGATTTTTATAAATTTACGAACAATGTTACATGAACCTAAAAATCAGATTTGATAATTTCAGTAATTGATTTTATTATAGATTTTAGTATTTATTGAGACACACTTTTTATTTAATAGTTGAGATTATCAAGTTTAATTTTTAAGTCCATCTAGAATTACTCCAAATCCACATCAAAAATCAATAGTTCAAATAACACACACTCCATATTAAGGCTTTACTTAAAGCCATTGGTATGCAGCATAATTTGGATCTAAATTTTTTCCATTATATATTTTTTTTCAATTTTACTTTTGACGGATCATTCACACCATTATTAAGTGATAAAATAAATAACAAGAATGATTAATGAAATTAAACTAAGTTTTCTCAATTTCGAAACATCAGATTGTATTGCATGGAGGATAGAAAGAAGCCCAAATAACAATAAAAATTTGGAAAAAAAAATAGAACTTAAATAGAATTTAATGAATTTTAATATTTTTTACTATCTCTTTGTTACAATTTTCATGATCATGACAAAGTATACAGTTATTAATCGAAACCAAGTACATATAATTTTATACACATCGTTCCTTAAGCTTTCTTTTTGGTCACACCAGTGGCTTGCATGCGGAAGTCTTGGGGTCCCACATCGCCGGCAACAGATACTGACGGCCATTCACTCCATGCGCATTATAGCTAGCTCTCGTGGTCTTGTCCACCAGAACCGAACCGGAGTAGCCCGGGTACGCTCCTGATCCGAATATGCCCGTACAAGCCGTGACGGCCTCTAACGGCGCGCTAGCTGGCCCTTGGAAATAACCGTCATCAAACGGGTTCGTCACAGTTCCCGCCAAAACAGTGGCCAAATTAATCACCATTCCGTCATCTCCGACGTCGCCGTTAGGAGGCACTAACGGCGGGTTTTGTGGCCCGTAAATAGGTTTGTGAAACGGCCACGCGCATTGACCCGGACATTGACTCACTGAGTTACCGACCCATGCATACGTAAATTTTTTTCCTTTTTTATCCTTGGACGACCCGTGGGTCCCGCACCGACTCATGCAAAAGCCTTCAACGGCCACATCAGCAGATGTCAAAACGACGCTAATTGAGTTCATCACTTGATTCTGTTTAGAAGCCAACGTAATGATTTGTAGGGTCGTTAGGGATTTTCCAAGAGAGTAATTTTCGTCGAGGAATTGATTTCCAACGAAGAGTGTGGAGGAGCCGCCCTTGTAGTTCGCCGTCGTCAGCCACCAGGAAGCAACGGAGGGTGGTGGGGCGTGGTGGGTGTTGAGCGATTGCAAGAAGTCGACGATTATGGAGCGCTGTGTAGGGGTGAACTTGCCGTACCAGAGGAGATTGACGGTGATGTTGCCTTTGAGTAGAGCACCGTTGTGGTACTTGAGTACGAGGGGTGGTTGCTGTACAAGAGCTGATAGTTTCCTGGTTGTGGCCATGGAGGGGTGCGGTAGGGAGGAAAAGAGTAAACAGAATGAAAAAATAACGGTGAAATGGTAAAGAGAAGCCATTTCCGGCATGGAAGACCGGCGAGAGTTTAGATAAGTTCAGAAGGAGGTGGGTTTGTTGTCGAGTATCTGAGTGATGGGTTTGAAGGAGAAAGTGTGTGTGGTGGTGTTTATATATGGGGTGGTAGAGCGTGTGGACAGCTGGGGAGGAGAGTGATGGCCATGTTTGAACCGATGCCGTGTGGATTTGACTTTCTGGCGTTGTTTATGAGGTGAAGGTCTTCCCTGGGAAGGGAAATTAGGAACCAGTAGAGTTGTTTTGATTGGATTTTAATAACACCAGCCGGGTTAGTCAGCTATTCTACTCAGTCTGCATATAATTCTTTAAGATTGTCCCCCGATGCTCCTGCTTTCATAAATTCATATTTTATTCCGACTTCCAACAGTTTTGACATTTTTATAGTGGTTCAATAATTAAGAGTTGAGGTCGGCTGTAAACCTATGGCTGGTGTAGTTAGGGTACAATTTAGATGGGTTGGACAGTCAATATTAGTTCAATTTTAGATATGTAATTTTTAACTTTAATCTTAATCATAATTAGGGATGTCAACGGACCGAAGCGGGGGCGGGAGGTGTAGTCTCTATTCCTGTACCCGCTTAAAAAAATTTGGTCCACCCCGTTAACGGGTATAATTTTTATCTCCATCCCCGTCCGAAGATAAATTTTTAATTTTCGTCTCCGTCCCCGCTTTTCCCTGTACCAGCCCAAGCCCAAGTTAATTAAATCTAATATTTTAAATAATCCTACAACATTCTAAATAATCTAACAAAATATAATATAACATATCATATATGAATAAAACACAAACAATAAATGTCCAAAATACTACTTCAAAATACTATATATTTGAACAAAACACAAACAAATGTTCAAAACAACATAATGGTGGTAAAATCATCTCAATTAAGTTAATATATATTTATATTTATTTATTTATTTTGGGATAACGGGGACAGGGCGAGGAGGGGCGGGTACGGGGCAGGAGTAAGGGTAAGTTCATCCCTGCCTCTATCCTTGCACAGGTTTATACGAGTATTCCCGTCTACGTCCACCATCCAATACGTATAGTCCATCCCCAGTCCAAATGGGACGGATTTGAACGAATACCCATTTTTTCCGGTCTATTGACATCCCTAACCCTAATTCTATTTCAAGTTGATAAACTCAACCCAAGCACTGCCTGAGTTTAATTCGGGCAGGCTTGGGTTAATGATTTTGGGCTGCTTTCGGGTTATTTTACAGGTTGATTTCAGGTTAATGTTCTAAACTTGATACATATATTATATAATATTCAAATAATTAAACAACCAACAACTTCAATCAAGTTTTTAACATAAAAACCATAATATTAAAAACTCAATGCAACCACAGCCATACAGAATACAGTCAGATAGATCAATTTATCAATTTATGCGAATTTAAATCAAAATGATCAATTTATGTAGTTAAAAATTTTTCACTACAGCAAGCAGACAAGACTTACAACCAGATAGTGACTTATTATTTACCAATGACAATCAATCTCTTAAACATGAATATTTTCAATTTAACCCTAGTATAAATTATAAAATTGTATTTATATAATAGTAATTCAGATTTGGGTTCAACCCTCGGGTTTGAGGGGTCAACCCGAGCCCAACCCAAATTGAATTCGGGTTGAAAATTTTTGACTCAAGCCCAACCCAAGTATTAAAAACCCTAGTTCAAGTCCTAATTTTTTCGGGTTAGACTTGGGTTTTCCAACCCAAGTTGCACCCCTAGTTGTAACACGAAGAAATTGTAAATATTAACGTCTTTAATTATAATTTTTTGGAGTTAGGTCACAAAAAATTGACGATATCTAAAAGAAATTAAAAGTTTGAGCTCAGAACTTGAGGTCAGGAAAGAGCTCAACCAAGAGAGCTTGAGTTTAGAGGTCCAAACATTGGACTCCCCTGGGCTACATCTCGAAGGAAATTAGTGGAAGACATCTGGAAGCCACAAAAGACTCCCTCTTCAGCAGCAAGCGCCAGTCTAGGCGCAAGATCATTAACTGCCCAAATCGTTCCCTAAAATCAAGTGGGATATCGCGAAGGGAAGGCGAGGATCTCGCCACAGCCCCCATAGATTTAGGAACTAGGTTATAAATATTGTACAATGTCCTCACTACAAGAGGGAGAATCCAAGTTGTAATGAGATATTGTGTAATCCTCTCAAAACCATCAATATAGATCTCATGAGCAATGGACTCTATTAAAAAGTGGAATAGCCAAGTTCTTGAACTGGTAAACCACTATAACTCTCATGTGTTATCCATCTCTCATTCCAAAATCACCACGTTATTCCACAGAGCCTTGTAGTTCAGATTAAACCCTGTAACATAGGAATCTACTCAAACAGTTTATCACACACCATCAGAATTTATTTATGATGAATACTTTAGTTCCGATATGGATGATTTATGTTTAACAATACTGAAGAAAAGATTAGTAGATGTAATGAATGATTATCCAAAAAATCTCAATGACTCTGGACTCTGGATTAAGAATTGTTTATGAAGCAAGATGGCAAGTTATTTAGAATGACCCATAGGTTTTATTTTAAAAGTGTGTGAAAAATACTGATTTATTGAATATTCTAGATCATTCATGTAAACGGCAAATTGAGATTGGGGCTTATTTATTATTAAGGATTATATATATTCTTGTCTCCACCCTCAATTTGCCGTTCACATGAATGATCTAGAATATTCAATAAATCAGTATTTTTCACCCACTTTTAAAATAAAACCTATGGGTCCTTCGAAAAAACTTGTCAACTTGCTTCACAAACAATTCTTAATCCGTAGTCCAGAGTCATTGAGTGGATAATCATTCATTACAATATATATAACTTGAATTTGACGAAACCCACAGGATCATTCAAATAGGCTACAATATATGGTTGGTTTAATTAGCTGCTCATATTTGGTTGCCTCTCATTATCATTGAACCCACCCTCCACCCCCACCCTTCATATTCCACTACAGAATAGTTAGCCAAGATAACCCTTAACTAACTGATGCAAAATGGCCGCTACCAAAGTTGATGCCGTCAAAGTATGGCAAGGCCAGGGTGAGTTTTCCTCTTAATTTTAATCCTTAGAGGATCGTTATTGTGAATTCAAGTAGTACTCTTCATTTATTAATGGTGGACAACCTGTCAAAAAAAAATGGATAAAAAAGTATTACAATCTCATAGTTCTTCATTATGAATTATAGTTTGTACGCAGCATAATGGTTTTTTGAACATTGGTTTGCATTTAGAAATATTTGTCTAACCACCCAAAGTGTTTGTTGGATTTGGTATTTCTTGAATAATTTCTCTTATGAAGCCGGTGGCTTACTTTCTTTTCTCATGAAGTTGGTGGCCTCGTTCGAGTAAATCTGGTAAAATTGGCAAAATACAAAGTAGATTGTCAATGACCTTTGTGTAAGGATGGTATGCACGAATTGAAAAATTAATAAGTTGGTGGCACCGTGTTAAGATTGATGATTATCGAGGAGGAGGTTAAAGCAAAGTTGGTGCATCTGTACGTGGCCTAGTTGGTGGTGATTTTGAGGAATAGAGAAAGCTGAAGTGCTATATGACCAAGAATAAAGGTCGGAAAGGTGGTCGGTGCGAGTGGTGCGGGAGCACCACCGGCCCAACTAACACCCAGAGTATCGTTCCCTATTTTTTAACACAAATAGATCAAAATGCTGGTCAATTTTATGTTATGCACAATTTCACTTTTTTTTTCCTCTATTTTTTTTATAATTTTTTAGAGAGGAAGAATGAGATGAAGTTAAAATCTGTAATCACCGGCAATTGAAAGTGAGCCTTTAACATTGGGCTATTCTCTCACCTCACAATTTGATTTGATACAAAATATTTTAATGGAAAAAATTAATTTTAAATAAGAATAAATTTAAATTTAAATTTAAATTAGAGTAAAATATGATAATTGAATATCCATTGATTTTATGAAATCTGACTATTGAAAATTTGAGTATCTCTTAATTCGAGTAAAAAATTAATTTTGACTACATTTTATTTGGTATGAGTTTGAGCAAAGAATTGAAACTTCTTTTTAATATATTTTTACTCAAATATAAATTTAAGAAAGAATTTAACTAATGTTTTGTTTGGTACGATGAAAAAAATTGAATGATAAAAAATTGGAAGAATAAAAAGTACAAATAAAACATCATATTTGATATGTATACATCAATTCCATATATAGCTATAATGATAAAATATATATCTATATGTTTTTCATCCTTCCACTTTTTGTATTTTAGCAAACATAAAAAAATCAATGAAATCTAGTTTTCATCATTCTTACTAAACACTAAAAAATTATTCTTTTAAATGATAAAAAATATATCATTTATATTTTATATCCTTCAATTTTTATTCATCCTTCCTACCAAACACACGAGACTTAAAGATGCTATAAGTAAATAGTAAATACCACAACAACAAAAAAAAAAAACCGTTGTTAACAAGAAACAAAAATGGCTTGTCGGGCACTTGAAAGAAGTCCCAGAGGACCCTAGCATTGGTCCGCAAAAATAACACTAATGTTCAAGTTAGTGACAATTTTGGAAGGATATTAATCCGAAAGAAAGAGTTTGAGATTGAGGTGTATTAGATTTATTTGAGTAGATGGGTTTGGATGGTATATACTTAGGCATATCTCATGGAAATATATATATTTTTTAGCTATTCAAGTATGATGGGTTTGGATGATAG
>CM042193.1:6533591-6546044 GCA_023539305.1 Ilex asprella
GGTTGTGTGGAGGTGGCTCTTTATATAGATCGAAATTTGATGCGAACCTGCTAAGAAAGAGATAGGATTAATGGTTGGCCATTACTCAGCAAGTAAGAGAGAGAAAACCAGATGCAACGGTTCTGTCTCACACGCGTTTTGAAAAATTGTAGCAAGGTCCATTAGTAAGTGTCCCTTTTCTTTTTCTTTTTCTTTTTGGATTACAGAACAAAAGCATTACAGCTTAGTTCCAGCAGTTTGGACTTTGGACTTTGAAATGGCTTGTTGAGTGACTAAACTATCCTTCCATCGGCACACATGTATGGTTTTCCAACTGTTGCGGTTGGCGTGAGAAGTGTAAACTAGGACCAAAAGGGTGGATTTTATCAGTCGGTTATGTGATTTTGGGATACCAATTAAGGTTGACTATGTTATGTTTACACAAATATGTTCACTTTCTTTGTGTTTGTTTTGTGCAGCTGGTGACATGTAGTGTTAATATGCGATGTTGTAGAAGAAAAAAATTAGGCTTTGGTTTTATGGGTTTGGGCAATTTGAGGAATAAAGTTGTATTTTTTTTGGTCATCAGTGCGTTTCTTTTGGTTATTATGTACCTGGGTTATCAATATTCCATGGTTGTAGTATCAAATGCACGTTACTTCTTTTAGGGTTGTAACAGTTTGGTTATATAAATTGTGTATACAAGTGAAGTAATTAATACAAAGCACATATTAGTAAAATGATATTTTTATATATTATCTTTCATCAAATTGATATGATTATGTACTATTTAATTAAATTTGAAATTGCACGTTTTGCACTATTTTGTAATGGACTTTAATTGCGTACTCCAGTGTTTATATTGCTTCAATAGTTGAAATTTTGTTTATATTAAGGTTGTGGCATAATGTTTAGTCCAATAATTGTTTTTGAGTTGTGATTGTAACCTAAAGTAATTGTTTATATATAATGATATTTTCTTGAAGAATCCAATTTTTAGGGAAAAATCTATTCAAATTTTTTAAAAGCACAAAAAAAAATATGTTGATTAAATATTGGTGAATTGTTTGTTCAGCATAACTTAGTTTTTTCAAACACGAACATTTCTCTTAATGCCATATGTTTGGTGCTACTGTGAATTTCAATTGGATATATAATTTGAAGTATATGTAATTTAGGGATTTTCAGTTTAAATTTATGAGTTTTGGATTGTTAAAGTTGTGTTTTCATTATTTTCTCATTGAATTTTTTTTTTCATGAGAATCTTTAAATAGTTAATATTTTGTTGAGCATATTTATAAAGTGCAGGTATTAAGGATGCAACTTAGGTTTTGAGCTTAAAGTGTCTTTATGTTTCGGGCTTGATTCTTTCGTGTTCACAATAAATGTTCAATTTTTTGAATTGTACAAAGCTTTCACACACAAGTTATCGCTAGAAAAACCCTAGCACACTTGCCAAATGTCAAGTAATACTTTGTTAATCATTTATGTAAAATACGGGAGCATTAAAGGATGCATGTTAAGTTTTTAACTTACTGTGTGACCAAGTTCAATGTTTGAATATTTCATGTGCATGATCAATGTTTGATTTTTTTAAAAAAATTGTACAATGTCTTGAAGTACGAGTTATCGCTAGTATATATATATTTTAGCTATTCAAGGATGTAGACTATAAGTTAGATGGAGATAGGTTCTTCTTAATTAGTTTTGATTGCATTCTTTTGAGTTTGAGCGATTTCTTAAACTTAAGAGTGAACTGGTCTTTAAACTATGACTCTTATATTAATTAAATCACTAATTATTATTTTTTTTCAGTCGAACATCTAAACTCTCTAATTGTATCAATTGAACGCTTATGTCTGTTTCCATTAAATTTTTTAACAAAAAGTGACAAAGTGTGTCATTCATTTGACACAAATGAGTATACATATGACCCTTAAACTATGACATTTGTGTTCATTATCAATTAAACTCCTAAACTCTCTAATTATATCAATTGAATCATTCTATCTTTTTGTATCTTATGGTCATGTGAGCATTACACCTTAGCAGAGGCATACAAAAAGGTTGAATTAATACAATTATGTTCCGTTTGGTAGGAAGAATAGAAAGTATGATGGATGAAAAATAAGAGGGACACACTTTCTTTCCTTCAAAAAATGAAAGTAGGAATAATATACTTTCTTTCCTTTATGTTTAGTAGGAAAGATGAAAAATAAAAATGATTATTTTTTTTTTTTTTGTGTTGGCTAAGATTAGGGATGACAATCGACTCAAGTCGTGTCGAGTCATTGCGGGTTTGTGTCGAACATTAGTCAAATCTAACTCAACTCATTTAACTAATTATGTCATGTTGAGTTGATCTGTTTATTTTTGCGACATGTTTGTATTTGTGTTGACTTATATAAACCTTGAATAAAAAATTTAACGTTAACATTATATTTTCACTTAATTGAATCCATGTTAAACATGTTAGTTTCGTGTTATAATACAAATGAGAAAATAAATAAAGTGTTTATTTTTAAATAAACAGGTTGATGGTGTCAATTTTGAGTTTGACGGATTGAACTGAATATGAACTGCTTATATTTCTTGTTTGTGTGTCAGATCATTTACAAGTTCATATCACAAAATTCGTGTCGAGTTCGAGTCGTGTTATCATGTTGAGTCGAAAATTTTCACTCTTAACTAAGATAGAAAAAATATTTTTTTAATTTAAATTTTATTTTTTATTTTTAAATTTTGTTAAAATATATATATAAATACATATTTTATCATTGTATTTTTATATGAAATTAATATATACATAATATATGTATATGTTAAAAAATATATATAAACAAATAAGATATATTTTAACACAAATAATTAATTTTTTATCCGCTTTTCTTCCAATTTTGGAGGGATTGATTTTGATGATATAGAAGGAAAGTTAATTCATCCACTTTGTCAATATTTTTTCCTTACCACATGAAATTTTAATTATCCTCTAACTTTTCATCGATTCATTTTTCATCATAGTTTAGGGGATCAATTAATATAAAAAAATTTAAAAGTTTAACTAATACAAGAATCATAGTTTAAAAACCACCATGGGTGGTGTTTGGATCGTGAGATTCAAAGGGATTATAAAGGAGATTGGGTTAAAAATGTGTAGGGCCCACATATCATTCTTTATCCTTGCTTTGGCTAAATTTTTGGGAAGGAGTTTTCGTTGTTCTTCAAAAACTCGGGCCGTAGCTTTTACGGGCCTCAATTCTCTCTCAGCCGAATTCATGTATCCCTTTGAAAATGTGGGATTGTGAAATGCAAAGACGGAATTCGTTGTGAAATTACTAAACTACCCACTACAATTTCACTTTCACTTCTCTCACTTGCCCCATTGTTTAGACGAACGATGCAGCTCTCATCTGGACAGCCCTATCAAGTTTGCTTTCTCTCTCTCTCTTTCTCTGTATGTGGTATATATGTTTGATGTGTATCGTATTGAATTCTACATGTAGAATATATATCATCTTCATTGCGATCTGGGGATGGGTGACAGCGGATCTACTCTTTCTCTCGTGTAGAAACAGTGACGAAGATGAAGACCACCACCATGTGTTTGATAAAATTAAGGGAGCTTCCTTTACTGGGTCAGTGTTTAATTTGTCAGGCAAACTAGAAGGTGCATGGACTAGATATGTCTGATTCCAATTAAGAGAAGCTGAGGTATTCTTGGTGCAGAAGTCTCTAGTATTCTATGGCTCAAATGTATTCTGAACTTTGGTGGTTTTCTATGAGGCTGTCTTTATTTTCTCTGGTGTCCCCATTTGGTTGCTCATCTAACTCCTTGTATAATGGTTTTGAATGAGTGTTTGGTGGACATTTTTTATTGGCGATTGTCACTTATTACAAGTTCCCTTCTGTTTGTTCATGGAGATTTTGTGTCTCCATCTGACTGTTCATCTTCTCCCTTGGCTTTCTCTCTAAACACTCTGAAGCAATCGAAGACTATTGATGCTTCTGACTGTTGGTGTTCCTGCTATTAAAATTCTCTCACACCATTGAAGTTTACCAAAAAAAAATATGTAACATGAAAGTACATGATTTGAGAGTAAGTGTGTGAATGAAAGGATCTAAGTCAATTTTAAATGAAAAAATTTGAGTCCCATTAAAAAATTACAATTGTTCTGTGATATTGAGTCTCATTACATCTAAATTTATTAAGATCTTAAAAAATTTGTACTCAATTGCTCATCCATTTTTTCCTTGTATGTGAACTCTAAAAAAATTGACATTTTAAGTAAAACAACATATTTTAAATTGACTTAATTTGTCCTATTAATTCATGCAATAATATTAAAATGCCCTAAAAATCATGAAAAATAAATTGAATTTGAGTCATTAAATTTTTTTTGAGGTATATTCAAAAATAATATTGAATTTGCTGTTTATTGAAAATAAACAATTAACTTTTTGTATATCAGTAGGCCCACAAACCAAATCCATTACATGTGTAATTTACACCAAACTTAAGGGGGGGGGGGGGGCTAAATTAAATATGCACCGACGTTCGTCAAGCAAGCCCCGTGGATCAGGGCCTTCTTTGGTTAATGTTACCTCAATCCCAAATCTTTTAATGTATTTTTTTGACAGGCACCTCTGTTTGTATGAAAATTCATTGTTGGCAAATCTCATGTATGCATGTGTATAAATCGGATTAAATTTTATAATTTAAATCCAAATCTATTTAAACAAACTTCATTAAATTCAAATCAAATTTAATTAATCAAATTAAAATATTTATTTATATTCAATTAAATTCAAATCGAATTTAAATTAAAATTCCCTCCATTCGCAAGGCCACTCCACGAGTCTATGGATTGGGTCGAACCATCATTCTAAGATGACACATTTTCATCATGTTATATACCCAATCCAAGCACCTCATGTGCCAATGCCAAAGAGGTGGTTGTTCTTGCATCTCATCCCTTTTTTCTATTGCCTACTGCCCAACTAAGCTGGAAGTTAGCCAGTGCTTTGATATCAATAAAGCCTACAGAATAAGAACTATTCTTATTTTTGAGACACATAATACATCATAGTCAATTTTTTGAGAAAAAGAAAGTAGAAGAAAAAACGGAAACATTTAAATGATCAAATGCTAAAAACTGCCAAAACAGAGAAGTCAATGAAGTAAAGCAAACCCAAGAAATTTGCTGTTTCTATTTTTATTTAGGGGCAAAAGAATGAACGAATCAATGAATTACAGAACTTTGCATATAGCTTCATTGTCTATGTCTTACGAAGTCCCCTAATTTTTCAAACCAATGTTGAACATGTAGAAGTGGAAGGATCGAATATAGCTGGAAGTAAGTACTTCCTCCCATTCGCACCATGTGCATTATAGCTACCACCAGATGTAGGATCTACCAACAAATCCCCAGCATAGCCTGGGTAGGCACCTTTAGCATAGACCCCAGGACACGCAGTGGCTGCCTCTAGTGGTGCATCAGCTGGTCCCTGATAGTAGCCATTTCCAAATGGGTTCGTAGCGGTCCCAGCCAAAAGGCTAGCCAAGTTCATTACAATGGCGTCCGAACCCAAATCGTTGTTGGGTGCAACAAGGGGTGGACTTTGTGGTCCGTAGATGGGTTGGTGGAATGGCCATGCACAGTAACCAGGACACTGAGTCTCGGAATCACCAACCCAGATGTAGGCAAACCTGTAGTTCTTACCCTTAACATGGGTGGCACCCTTGGAAGACCCATGAGTCCCACATCTATTCACACAGAACCCATCAACAGTGACATCAGAGGCCGTCAATACAACGTTAATGGCGTTTCTTTGTTCACCCTTTGAAGCCAATTGTACCAATTGTTTCTGTGTGAGCGATTTTCCAAGAGAGTAGCTTTCATCGAGTATTTGCTTACCCAGATAAAGAGACAGTGAAGAGGTTTTCTTGGTAGCTAGGTGGTAGTATTTCTCGGTGGTCTTCCACCACGTGGCGACGGAGGGTTGGCTTTGAGATGAGGAAGATGACAGTGAGGTGATGAAATCGGCGACGATGGCTCTTTGGGATGGCTTGAACTTGCCGTACCAGATAAGGTTAACGGAGATTTTACCGGAGAGAAGAGCACCATTGTGATATTGCAATTGTGTTTGTTGATCTTGGACCAACTCATGGAGCTTTCTTGAAGCAAAGGACAAATGGAAGAGAGAGATTACAAAGAAGAGTTGTAGAATGAATTGGGCGGAAGAAAAGGAAGCCATTTTTGAAGCAGAAGTAGAATGTTTTCTTCGGAATGAGAACAGAAGGAAGAAAACTGAGCTGGGTTTCTGTTGGTGAGTGAAATGGTTGTGTGGAGGTGGTTATTTATATAGATCGAAATTTGATGCGAACCTGCTTAGAAAGAGAGAGAGAGTAATGGTTGGCCATTACTTAGCAAGTAAGAGAGAGAAAAATAAATCCAACGGCACTCTCCCAGACGCGTTTTGAAAAATTGTAGCATGGTCCATTAATGGAGGACTAGTTTGTGTGGAAGCAAGTGTCCCTTTTCTTCTCCTTTTGGGCAACCGAACAAAAGCATTACAGCTTAGTTCCAGCAGTTTGGTGTTTGGACTTTGAAATGGCTTGTTGATTGACAAAACTAACCTTCCATAGGCACACATGTATGATTTTTATTTAAGTTGCATTATTTCGAATTCATATTTAATAGTAATAATTTTACTTTGTGCTAGATATCTAAATATTAATTTGACTTATTTGCTATTTTATTTTTCGTTAACTTAATTAATTCTTGAATTAAGAAGTATGATCAAGATTTCTTTACCATTAGATTAAACAAATTGTCAATTTTCTCCTTTCCAAGTTCACATCAAGAAATAAATAATCCTATCTTGTAATTTTTATATCTAAGTTATATATTAACGGGTGATGATAAAAATTATTTTACTTTGATGGAAATCAATCTGGTAAAGGGCATTTAGGGGAAAAGAGGAAAACATAATGTAGAGAGGGAGACGTTGAGGTGGAAGAATAGAAGGTTTACAGGCTGGAGAGGGAGAGCGTGTAGGAGGGAGATGCTGTGAGTTTTTATTGAGAACAGTGAAGGCAACATTCCAGCTGGATATTGTTATTGAAATGTGTGTATGGGTATCCGAGGTGGGGAGCGTGGTTCAAACGCGCTGGCTGAACCCGCACACAAAATACTCGTGACGTGACCTGGTTTGGGACCGCCAGCTCCAGCTGGATCAAGCTAACACCTCACAGCTGTGCTGCCAAGAGAATCTTTCTTTTCTCTCTCCCTCCTTCCTCTTTCTTATTGTTTTTCTTATTAAAAAAAATAATCTTAAAAAAGTATCTAATTTTTATTTAGACAATTAAGTCGTATTTTACAAAAATAAAATAAAATTATAAAGTCTTTAATTTACTTCTTTTGTTTTTTTTTAGTTCTATCAAACTACCATTAATATTGTGTAGTTTGATTTTTTATTTGTTAAAAATAATAAAGACAAAATTGACAAGAATGTATTGATGTCAATACTAATAAATTTAGTACAAATAATTTGAACCTATTTTAATGTAATTTTATCGTAATGCTACTTAGAACAAGTTTTCTTCACCTAATCACTATTACCATTGGATTGATCATTGATTAAGACCTATTGTCAATCCAATGTTTTTTTATAGAGTAGGTTATCTAATTAGATCAATAAATCATACAGAAATAGAATTATTGTATAAATTTTTATTTCTAAATTACACTTAAAAATTTAAAGCGAGACCCACTATATGAAGGGGTTTATAATTTTGTATCATAACTTTTAATAATTAGACTTGGACATGTGATAGTTGTAAGTATGTATTAAAAAGAATTATTTGGAATGACTCAACTATGATCGAGTAGATAAAAGTTCAAGCGAAACAGATTCAATAGAAGCACGACGAAAAAAAAAATTGATATGCTCAATGGAAAGTTATTTCCAAACAAGAAAGTGTGTGTCAAGCAGAACCAAATGAATCATGCTTATGATAAGATATTATAAGACTAAAATGTGAAAAAAAAAAAAAAAATTAACTTTATTGTCAATTGGTAAAGAAAAGACTTATTCGAATAGAACAAATAGCTAGATAAGCCCTAATATGGATAAGGTGTGATAAACATAAGGTGATTGAAAAGATAAGACCTAACATGAACAAAGTGTACAATATAAACATGTAGGCTATAAAGACGGATTATGTTTCTAGACTATCCCTTGAAACATAAGGCGAATGAAAAGATAAGACCTACCATGGATAAGGTGTACAATATAAACAAGTAGTTTATAAAATAGAACCATATGATTAAAAGTCGAGTTGGACTACAAATTAGATTTTTGAGAATCCGGCTAGAGTTGGGAGTGTGTCACCCTAATCCTATTAGGATTCTAAACTCGACTAGGTTGAAGACCTGATTTTTGTAAATACTGGGTGAACTTAAATCTTAAGGTACACTTATTTTCTTGTAATTTGTTTGCTTACTCTTAAAATTCTTATCGATTTAACTATTAAAATGCCTCAGTTTTTGACAATTTGCTTGTTTTTTTAGACGGTGATAAGGTTATTGTTAATTGATGTGATATTCTATATCATAATGGAATGCGTCCGCTTGCAATGCCTTAAAGCCAACAATTGCCGAGAAAGAAAGTAAACCAGTACACGTGTGATGGGCTCTGTTTCATTATTTAAATTCCTATTTAAATGATGCTATTGGAGACAAGGGTGACGCCTCGTCAACTTAATCAGCTTAATTCCAAATGAGTAATGTTATATATCTCAAATTTGAATTCTAAAAGTGTATCTCAAATCAATAGGAACAGTTGGATGAGTGGGTCCCAATGAAAAAAGTTGGTAAGACCCACTCATCCAACAGTTCCCATTGATTTAAAATGCATTTTTAAAATATAAATTTGAGATATGTAGCATTGCTCATTTCAAATTATACAGGTTAGGCAGGGCATTAAATGAATCCTGCAGTTGGAGTTTGACTTACTTTTAATATGTTTAAACTTATTTAAGATTGGGTTAAACTATGATATTTTATTTATTTTAAATTATCTCTTCAATTTTTAATTATTTCAATTTGTTCTCTAAACTATTAATTTTAATATTTTAATCGACCCCCTTTCTGTTATAATTAAGTGATAAATAAGATAAATTCTATTAAGATTAACTTTAAATAAGGCATATTTCAATAAAATTAACCGTTAATTTTTGCGTAAATGAACCTTGGTCTCTCAAAAGCTGATCAAATGCGAGTAAACTAGAACCTGTCCATTAAATGGTATAATGGAAAATTTTAGTTCACGTGGAGCTTAATGTTTTGTTTGATACGGTTGAAAAATGAAAAAAAATAAAAAGTTCAAGGAATAGATAAAATATCATATTTGATAAATAAAAAACGATAAATTAAAAAATGGTAAATCAAATTGAAGTTAATTGTAAAAAAATACACAGAAAAAAATGTAAAGTAAAAAAATCTTTAATTTTAGTCCTTATTTGTGTCCAAGAACATAATTTGAAATTTTTTAATTTTTCTTTGACATTTATAATCTCCCTTAATTCATGCGATTTATTTTTGAAAATTGATTTTTTTTTTTCAGATTATATGTATGCATTAAAAATCTCATAATTTAATGGAAGATTTGATTCTTCCGTTTATTTTGAGGATAAATCCATTGGTTTGAATTTTAAATTTTGCAATAATATCTTTTGTTATCTTCCCTCTTCTTCGGTCTGGAAACCATTTATCATTGCAAGTCTGAAAACATTATTTCATCATTATCATTCAATCTAAGCAATTACAAAGTTTGAATTCTTAACTCATTAGATTTATGTTTTTCATTTTAAAGGTGATTATTCTGTTTTTTAATATACAAACACCATAACAGTGTAACAAAACATTTACACAAAATATTGTACTATTATATTTTATTAAACATATATTGACATATAATTTCATTCAAACAGTCCATCTCTGTTTTGAATTTGTTATTACATCCACAAAAATCATGAACACTGTTTTTGTTACAGTATATTGTCACATTTTGAGGGAAATACAATCAACAATTAAGACATACACACAGTTTATTCACACATAGTGAATTAATATGGTAGAAACATCGTATTTCACACATGTTAATGATTAACTTTCAACAACTAGTTCTGATCTTCAAATGTCAAAGTTCGTACGTATCTTCAAATGACAAACAAATCTTCACAAAATAAATGTTATTGACGATCTCACATCAAATGGGTTGAACAGTAGTATTTTTCCTTAAAAGACAAAACCCTATAGATATTCAGAAATTTTTTTTAGGCCTTATCATTGAGAGATATGAAATGGTTTTTGGAGAGGAAGAAAAAGCTCAAACATTTTTCGAAAATAAAGCGTTTCGCAAATTAATATTCCTAAATTTCAGCTTTAAATCATTATCATTGTGTATTTAATTAATTAATTAAGATATATTTCTAAAAAATCGATCCCACTATATTAAATTACAATTTTTTTGATTACATAATTTAAAATTTATTTTTACCCATTATTTTTTCAAAATATTGACAACATTTTCTCAAAATACGTAATTCGATAAAATTTTCTCAACATGTGTATACTATCGTATATAGATAATATCTGAAATAAAATTTATGTTAAATTATTAATTAAATTTTAAATTATTGAACATGTGATAAGATAAGTGATATGAATGAATTGAGGGGAAAATATGTAGGAGATAAAATTTAACTTTCTATATAATTAATTATATAAATATTATTTTTATCAATTATATATTATGTATACATTAATTTTATATATAAGTATAATAGTAAAATATAAAAAAATATATAATTTTTTTTAATCTTACCAATTACCAAACACAAAAAAGATATAAATGGACCTACTTTTTATCACTCATACTTTTTATTCTTCAATTTTCTCATCCACCTTACCAAATGGATCATAAAATTTTCATGGCTTTTTTTTTTGGTGCTTATTCCAGGTTATTTCGGAAACACATATCCTCCATGGGATATCATAAATGATAACTAAAATGCTTCCTTGAAACTGAAGTATGCACCAAACAAACTTATTTCACTATTATTACTATTTATTTTATCAAAAAATGTGGTGGCATTGGCACATATGGCTACTTTATAAACAAGCCATGCGACTTTGTTAATGTCGTGAGAAACATCAACCTGTTCACAATCGCATCAGATGCCAACAGCTTCCCATTAGATCACAGAAATAGCAACCGGCATGTCTGATGGCTAATGAATTGCACTTTGTTTCAATACTAGGAGACAAGTGGTTACACTATCAAATGAAGGTGACAGTTTGGTATTTGACCCATTAAACTACGGACTATTCCAACAATTTGATTTGGGCACGATACACTCAGTTAATTAATGTTGTGTGAAGAGAATTTTAGATTTTAACCCTTCTTCGTCTCTTGATTTGGTATTGTACGAGTTGTTGTTAAACTAAATGGATTTGAATTTCGTGCCGCTATAAGGAGGATCAAATAGATTTTTAGTCCATATGAGACCTATGTGTGATGGATTATATTAAATACTAGTAATTGTTCGTGCTTAAAGGCACGGAATAATAAAAAAAGATTATGATCAAATAAAAAGCATATCAAATAACTTTGCGCTGAAAACATTGATAAATATATCTTTCATTACACCATGATTCACTATTTAAATATTCAATTACCAGTAACACTACTACCAATAATATATTACATGTAATTATAACTATACATATGAATCTCATATCAAAATAGTTGGTGTAACAAACAAAGTTTCAATAGTTAATATAAATAATCTATTATTTTAAAAAAAAAAATCAACAAAGTTCTCTTTAAAAACATGATTCAGTGCACAATATCAACTAGTGTACAATTCATAATCAAACCTATACGTAAATAAAAACTATCTTGCATCAATAATCTCATTACATCACATATTGTTGTTGTCATTCTTTATCAAGTGTTGCAATATAATGACATAAATATCTAATACCAAAATGAATAAGATACCAATATAAACTAAACTAACACCAAACTTAAACTAATATGAATAACTAAGTACATTCATTCACCTTGTATAAGCCAAATAATCGTCAATTAAAAAATTAAAATCCTCTAAACAAAGTTGAAATTCGAGTGCCTATTAATTTTCAACCTTGTTGAAATTAATTAGGGTCACTAATTTTTGACTGTACCCCAAAGTCATCGCACTCACCAACCATAATCATGCATTAATAAAAAAATTTACTAACTACCACAACATAGACCCACTAATTAATGACCATTATTCATGTAATTAATGACCAAACAACAAACATTTTTCCCTGGACAACAATGAGCATAAAAAACTGGTTTAATTGATCTTGCAGTTATGCCTAAAGACACTATGTAACTAAAAACAAAACAACAATTAGC
>CM042193.1:6561044-6586542 GCA_023539305.1 Ilex asprella
GCAATTCCATTTTTATTAGCTGAAAATTTTTAAAACCACATATTCAACAGAGAGAGAGAGAGAGAGAGCACATATGTTTAGGCGATGAAGAGAGAGCATGTATATTTAGGCTATGAAATAATTGCACCTGAAGATTGTTGTAGCGGTTGAAGGTTTTATGGCAGATAGGGCAGGAAAAATTGGTGAAACCGACTAGTATTTGCGCAGGAGTTGGTATCCAATACTGGGTAGCAGCATCTCTCTTTTCAGGATCATTTGTATTCATAGAATCATTGGTGCAATTAGGAGGGCCAATGTGCAAAGCAACAGTGATTTCCTCCTTATCTGAATGGCTTGAATTAGGGTTTCTCTCACGTCGTGTTTCAAGTGAATGAAACAGACTTAGGGTTGGCGATGGCTCGAGAGAACTCTGAGTTTTCATAGGAAAGAAATTGAATGTCTCGGTGCCATTATGGTTGCTTGAAGAAGAGGCTAAGAGATAAGAACCAAAGGACATACCTGAGGGCTTCATGTTTATGATTGCAAAACAAGTATGAAGATTATAGCCTTTTAATGAGATTATAGACTTAGTTAAAGGGTTGTGATTTTGTGATGAGTTTGTAAGTTGTAGTGAAAGGTAAATGGGAGAGAAAGAGAATAGAGGGAGGGTGGCTACTGGCTGGAGAGAATAAGTTGGTTGGTTGAAAACTACCTTTGTTAGAGGTGTAGTTAATCTCTGCTGTTTGTTTCTTCATCTTTTTTGGGTATGGATAGCAAATACTTTAATTATAGTGGCCCATGGCTTCTAAATTTTGAAAGAATTCTGACACAGAATGTTTTAGTTCCATGACAATAAGTTTTCTAATCTTGTTCATCCTCAAACCAACTTCGATGTAATAACAATCCTGTTAAAGAAAGATCCCATTAATACTTTTTCTCTTGGGTTTTTCTTACGGTAGATCACTGCTATGTATTAGTAGAAACTTACTTATATGCGTTGAACCTCATTCAGAATTCACGAGTTATTGACGACCATTGAGCGAAAATGTATTATAGGTGATCTCGGTTTGAGAGAAGGGGGTTTGTATTGAGAGGTGGGAGATGATAGTTTCTAATTAAGAACCCGCATGTGGGACCTCTTATTTATGTCTTTGTCCTAATCTTCACTGTTATTGCATTGAAGAAAAATCACTGCATAACAAAAATGGTAAGTGACCTTTTGCATGGATCAGCTACATAGAAACATTAGTCTTTTATCAGTTATACTTGTCATGGACTCATGGCCATTAGGATAGGCAGCAATAGGCAGCCCTTGACTTTTTGATTACAGTCTGTTATTCAGTCACTACAACTCATAATACTAACTCAACCTCAATAATTGTCATAAGGTAAAGGGCTTTTCAAATGTTATTTTTCTCACATTACACTCTGAATGTCATAAATTGCTTTCAATGTGAACCTCATACTAATCTATTCTTCAGATTTTGTTAAAAATTGATGCATATACCACCCAATGATATGAATTGTGAGTTTATATTTTTGTCCAGATTCTCATTTTGTATCTTGAAACCAATGTTATTAGAACCGAACCGGACATCAGACCAAACAAATAAGCGGAAGAGGGACCGAGTCAATGGTTCACTAGTTCAACCATTAGATCAACTGGTCAAACCGATCATATAATAAAAAAATAAAATATAATAATTTTTCTAAAAAATTCATAATCACAATAAACAAATAAATAAATAGTGTAATATGTGTGTGGTGTACTGGTTAATGGGTATTATCTACAACTGTGTGTGTGTGCGCGTGTGTAAACAAAGAGAGAGAGAAAAAGACGATACCCATTACCCAACATCTCCTACTCTTTCCTTTTCTGTTATAAAACGTCTCTTATGAAGCAGCTCAAGCTAGCGCAGTAGCAATACTTCCTCCCCTTTCTCTTGGTGCAGCACGTTGTGTTCTTGTTGGGAATCCCAAGCAGCTTCCTGCAACAGTTATCAACAAAGCAGCTGGAACCTTATTGTAAAGTAGAAGCCTATTTGAGAGGTTCCAGGTGTTGAGATTGGATGGGCCGGAGGCAGCGATCGAATGGACTGTAGAAACAGAGGAAGAAATGGACTGGAGAAAAAGGAGACCGACTAGATTTAGGGCAAATTAAAATTTTTTGACATTTTATAGAAATGACAGTAGAATTGGCTGATTTGACAAAACTATTTGATTCACGGTGTTTGTTAAAAATTGGCCGGTTTGACGGTTTTACTCCGATTTAATTGCCTATGAAGTCCAATTCAAGAATCGGACCGGATGAAGTCCCGATTCACGGTCCAACCGGTCGAATCAACCGATCTGATCCGATTCTGATAACGCTGCTTAAAACATTATTTTTCTTATATTGCACACTGAATGTCATAAATTAGTTTCAATGTGGACCTTGGACTAACATTTATTTCAAATTCTGTTAAAAATTTATGCATATGCCACCCAATGATATGAATGATGAGTTTATATTTTTGTCCAAGAGCAATACAAGTAGATGTCATGTGTGCCAATTTTTAACGGAATTTGAAACGAATATTAGTCCGAGTGCCACGTTGGAACTAATTTATGACATTGAATGTGCAATGTGAAAAAAAAAATCTTTCGGTATGTAAAGTGAAAATCGAGATATCTTTCGATGTGCAAAATATAAAAAACCTAACAGTAAAAAATAAAATGAGGACCCAAATAATAAAGAGAGACGCACTATCTCCTTGTCTCCAAATTAGTATGGATATCATTCAGTTTACTTTAATGGTATTCAAAACCACATATTTTCATATCAGTATCACAATTTTAAGAATAATTTTTTAATCATCGTGCATCGATCACCCTATATGTTTTGCTCTCCCATTTTCTAAAATAGAAGTGCTGATAATCATGAACATTTGTCCACCTACAAAGGATCCCAAACATTCCCATTCCAAAAAGTGAAACTTTATTTGACAAAGAAGATCACTCCATGGTTCTAAACTTTTGAATTTTATTTCCATCAAATAAAGGGGCAAGTTATCAGTGGTGTTCTACAGCGTTCCTCAAAATTTTTTATTGAAGGACTGGCAATCCCTCTCAACTTGTCATACACCAATGTAAGCTCTTTTGTAACAAAGAGAAATGGAAAAAAAATGACAGAACTTTTTTTTTTCTTCCTATTTGACTGAAAAAATGGCATAATGGGTTTGATTAGTCCACCTTTGCAGGGTCACTTGCAGCGGTATTCACCAATAGATTCAGCTTTGGACCAAATCAAAAAGAATTTATGAATGGTTGATAAGAGGAAACATATAGAGAGATGAACAACTTTGGCTGTCAAGATTGTAGAATTAACACTTTCACCATGTTTTGATGAGCTTCTTTCTCTCTTAGGTCCTTGGACTCTCTGAAGTAATGACCCCAACTTCCGTTTCTGTTGACGTATGCTGGGGAGTCTGTGAATCTGACACCAATTTTGACAGGTTATGTGAAGATCGTGATTAGCTTATAGATATGATTTAGAAATACAAAGCATGTAGCTATGCAAGACACACACACGGGGAGAGATGCAAGGACGGATCAAGCAAACGATTGTACAAATTATAGAAAGCTAGCTATGCATGATGTTTCAAACTCTGTCATGTTAGTAAACGTGTTTGTGACGGTATATGTTGTAAGTTGTCAAGTTTATTTGAATCTTGTCTTTAATGCTCTTTCTTCTTTAATTTTTTCATTTTTTCTCAGCATATTACCCCGTTTAATTTGTGAACTGAATTGTTCTTCAAAGAAAAGGATCATGGCACTATTCATCGGATTCAATTAGTTTTTTCCTAAATCCATATCTCAACTTATCAACTACTAAATCAAGGTTGTCCAATGTATGAGCTTTTGATGTTTTAATTCTTTAATCAATACTCCAATTATTAAAAGTGTTAGACTATTTTCAAAGGTCAAAGTTGTAGTGCAATGACATCTATTTGTTCCACAAGCAATGGCCAAAGATAAAAAGATACTACCATAATGCTTCTTTTGAAGAAAGAGTAGGTTACCAACCTGGTATACTTTGATTAAGAAGTCTATTGAAACAACTCAACAGCTAAGATAAATTTTGTACAGAAAACACATTATCATTTTTTTACAGTGCTTAATATTATGACAGTTTATGGTATAGTATTTTTTCTTTATGGGGGTATTATAGTTTTTTCTTTATGGGGGTATTATAGTTAGTTGAAACTTAAAGGATACTATGAGTCCTAAATATCAGACTATATTGTTTGATAAGAAACAAAACATCTGTGGCCATTGCCGTTTGTGATCTTCCATTTACCTGTCTTAAATCAATGCCACAATCTAGCAGGAACCGTGGGCCTCCTGAGATACTGTCACTGGACAGCATCTTCAGCAGTAACAGTATCTCACATGTCTACATTTTGCCCATCTGGCTTGATTTTTCATTGACCCATGATTGGTTACAGCACAAACTAGACAGCTAATGTCACATGGTTGGGGTTTCCCATGTGGCCCCTGCCACCCCCACCCCCACCCCCATAATTTTTTTTTACGACGGTTAATGGTGTTCGAATCAGTTTATGTACATCTCGATTAATCTCCTCTCCGCTCCAGTCAAAAACAGGACATTCACTTTGAAATTAGAGTATTCATGAGAAATTTATCCCTCATAACCTGACTCCAAAAGATTATAAAAATTCAAATTCAGGACGCTTAATTTTACGATTTGTCTTTGTTATTACTTAAACTACTTCTTCAAGTTAAGGATTGAAAATACATATATATATATCTATATATATATATATATATATTTCATGATGGGGAAACTCTAAAAATTAAGGCCAAATTTATGCCACCCTCCACGCAAATCCTGAATATATACAATCACCCGTTAACTATAAGTATCGATACTTAAATCTGGGATGTCTAAACTTTCGGTTCACCGGGCTACCTATGTGGGCATGTCATGCTAATCAACCACATACGGTTATATAGGTATGTGTGTGTGTGAATAAAGAATCGCAAGATAGTTACCTGTAGAAGAAGCATATGAATGCCTGATTGGTTGTAGTAAAGTAGGAGGAGGAGGATAAGAGGGGAAGGACCCCTCTATCTGTGTAGTAGGATAATAGAGATAAGATGGTCCTTGGATACGTTGACCTTGGGGAGCAGAAAACGTTCCCCTTGAAGCTTGCATGGAATATCCATAATAATAGGGAGAGCCTACAGCTGAAGACGTAGATCCATACAGTTGATGATAGTACTGTGGTTGCTGAAGTTGAGGATTATACATAGTCTGCACAATCAACAATATCGTTACACTGTTAAGCAATTATTTCTTTAAATCCTTGTGTTTGTTTCTGTGTGTGTGAGAGAGAGAGAGAGACACTAACTTGGTGGTATCCATATTCAGGTGGGTAGGTTGCATACCTGCAAATATAGGATTCATGATTAAAATTGTTTAGCAAAACAAGCATGCATTAGAACATGACAAGAGAGGTTTACACAGTTATTATGAAATTTTCCTTTCTGAGAAGAAATTAGTCAAAGCAGAATTTATATCAAATTGTATAGAGTGGTTATAACTTAGTTTAACAAGACCCACCCTACAGGCTACAACCACAGCAACTGATACCACCCATATTGTTAGTTATGGTGGGTCCTGGAATTAAACTCAAGCGTAGGTTTTAAATCAATACTAAAATAAATTTAAGCACATGTCATATGTTTTTGTAGTATATTTTATTTTTTTTTTAAAAAAAAGAAAAACTACACCCCTTAGTCCCTGCCTCTCATTATCCCATTAACTGTATATCACATTTCTCGTATTTATTCCTCCAACTATATATAGCAATTTGTTATACATTGCCTAAGCCGTTGGCATCCATCACAAATTGGCTGAAAATGGGTGTCACTTTTGTCCTCTAAATTTTGTGAATTTGTGATTTTATCCTAAAATTTAATGAAAGGTGGATTTTTTTATGCAAAACATAAAGAGCACATTCTTTTAATGTGAAACTAATTCAAGCAATCAAGAGGGTAATACGAGAAATTCAATGACATGTGGGGTAAAATGAAACTAGGGCTCTAATTTAAGGGTACAATAAGTAATTTATATTAAGAAAACAAGTATGAGATTGGATATTACATCCGTGGATGCACATCATAGCCGGCATTCAAATAAATTAGGAAATATTCATTGATGAAGTGATATCACCATCGAATTTTTTTATTTTTTATTTTTGGTTTGTGTGTGTGGTATGTATTATGTATCCGTATTGTGGACTTACATAACCTAGTATTCTGGACTTGCATAACCTAGTCAATAAAATTTCAACTCAAAACAAATGGTACATTAACATGACAAGGTATGGGATAGCTCTCAATGCTTTTGTATCCATGTGGCTGTCATGATATGTAAACAATCTTTAGTTTTGTTTTCAATCGAAAATTTATAATGATATGGTGTCTCAGCATATGTTGCAGATATATAGAGAGAGAGATAGAAAGAGAGAGAGCAGTTGATGGCATAATTACTTGGTTGGCAACTGTTTTTGAGACTCATAACCTGCTCGTTATGGTGATAGAAATCCATCTATATTCTAATTGCTTTGAAATAAATGCATGTTTACGATTTCAAAAGTATTTTTTAACTAATGTAATATTACTCTGATCTAATAATTTTACTCTCATCTAATACTTAAAAATGAAACCCTAACTTAATAACATGTCGACTAACATGGTCAAGTAGTGTTATTGTAGTTTTATCTGTTAAACCTTTTTTTGAATAAAATCATATCAATCAGAACTTTATTATATATAAGTATATTAATGCAAATTATAAGTTATCTTAAATTTATGTAACAAATATCATTATTCTTACTGTTTTGACTATTAAAGGCATTTATTCCTCAACATTGGCCAGGTCTACATCAGTCCAATCTCAGCAATATTTACCTACGTCAATCTGAAGGAAAGGAATCTAATGACAACTTATCAAATCAAACAATTTTTTATTTTACCATCCATCTCATGTTTGTTTTCAGGTCATTCGTCTAAAAGTATCTACAACAGGGATAATTTATAAAAAAATGTTACATCTACTAAAATTTTTACGGAATTTTGGATACTATTTCTCATTCACAGTCATTAGATAATTACTTAATGTCTTGTGGGATCCACTGAACCTTAATTTACATTGATTTGGGATTCAAGACTTGGTAAAAATTTTGGAAAAAATGATACTATTGACAATTGAAAAAATTGACTCAACTTATTGACCTAATGAAATAGTAATGTCATGGTCCAACAATGTTGTTGTGACTATAATTCTTGGATTCCATCGTTACGGCTCTATTATTTAATAAATTATTATATCAATAAATTAAATTAATTTTTTTAGGTTAAAAGCATTACTATTGATAATTTATTGATGGTCGAGCTGTCAATACCAGCTGCATTCAATAAACATTTGCAGAACTGCAAAAATAAAAAAGGAAGACTGACAAACATGGTAACATGTCTAAACCATTTTTTCTCCATTGGTTGGTTTTACCCTCTTTTGGGGCCTCCCAATTGCAGTTTTAAAAGACTTAAATGGGTCATTTTCTTGTCAGTAGTATGGGCTGGGACCAGTGCGGTCAGTACAACGGAAAAAACAACTTACCCATAAGGTGGATAAATGACAGCCGGTGGTGGCGGTGGTGGTGGTGGTGGTGGTGGTGGAGCTAATGATGCTGGCCCGGCTGGGACTCCACTATAGGATGATGATGCACCACCCTGTGGTACTACTCCCCCATGGCCTCTTCCTACATTTTCAACAAACACATCCCAATTTAGTCCAATTATCTTTCCAAGTAATTCCATTTTTTCAAAAAACATAAAATTGCAATTCACACACATAAATCAGTACTGATCAACATGATATATTGAAGTGTATCAATGTATCGACCTCGAGGCGGCGAAGGTCGAGGCCGGCCCAATGAAGCAATATTACAGTTTGCTCTTCTTCCATCAATGACAGGGTTTGGATCAGCACAAGCCCTCCTTGCCGATTCAGGATCACGAAAGGTCACCTGATCATCAAAACATAGGGTGGGTATGAATTTTACTCATTAAGTCACGGCCCATTAAGACGAATGGATCGAGTTAGTATTAAACACGCTTAGAATGAGCATTGACATGAACACCAAGTATCAAATACATATCCTTGGTGTGAAAGTTAAAACTTACAAATCCATATCCTTTAGACTTTCCGCTATTCCTGTCAGTGATGATAACAGCTTCAAGAATCTCTCCAAACTGCTCAAAATATCTTCGCATTACATCGGTTGGTGTCTCCCAAGCTAGTCCTCCGACGAACACTTTGGTGAAAGTTGTATCACCAAAGGGTGATCGATAATGCGGGTAAGCCATGGCATCTATATCATCAGAGAAGCAAATGATTTTCCTCCTTTAAGCATGAACATCAGACATATCACTCGTAGGTTCTGTAGACAAATAGACCAACTACTCTCTTCTCATGCAACCCTTTTTCTCTCTCCCTCTCTTCCCTCTCTACCTCCTTCCCTCTCTTGCTATAAAAAAGAACATTGACAGAGATGGTAAAAAAATAGAGAGATGGAGATAGAGATAGTTCTCATGCGTTGTGGTGGTTGTTGTCGATCTTGATGGGTTCTTTGAAGTGTTTAACCAAAAGAAAATGGTGGAGAGAGAGAGAGAGAGAGATCCGACAGCTGCAAACTCTTATTTGCTGTATACGAGAAGGTTGGGGGGTGTGGCTTTGTATATCGAATGACAGCTGCTTGACTAAGCGCACTTGAGTCTGTCCTCTCTGTCTCTGCATTAATATATCCTCCCACCTTCCAATCAATAATCCTCTCCCATCTCTTCTCTAGTTGTCTTTGTGTTCTTTTCTCCATGTTTTCTTTTGGTTTCGGCCTCTGGCTTAAGCTCTTAACCCTTAAAAAATACTTACCCCCCCCAAAAAAAAACCCTTAAAAAATATCAGTTGTTGACTTACTTTTCTTCATGTTTAGTTCCTAATAAAATGTGATTGTTGTATGGAAAATGTTATACTTACCAAATTTTTTTACCAAATCTTCCATACCAAATGATCTGGTACAGTCTTCGTCATTAAATATTAATGGAAGTCACTTATCTGATGGTGAAAAATTATGCCACATTATTTGAAATGGAAATTTGGTAAAAAAAAATAGAGCAATGCTATTGAGACAAAATGTACCGACTTAATTCATTATGACATTTGGATTGACTGTGGATTCTATCAAACATTTGAACTTAGTGTTAATCCAATAATTCCAATAAAGTCACATAATTATGTTAGTAAATAATGCCAAATTTTTAAGTTCAAATAACATTACTTAAAAAAATATCTATGATTTCTCTTTCAGAGTAAGTTGTTCATTACTTTTTGGGTAAAATAAACTCTTAGTCCCTCAAAGTATACCTCTAGTGTCTATTTGGTCTTCCAATCTTTCAATTGTGTCTATTTAATTCTTAAGGTTCCTACTTTGTATCTAAGTGATTTCATCTCAAACATCCGTCAAAAAATCGTGACGGTTCTAGTCATACGTCAGTCACTTGATTCTTAATTTTGAGTTTATTTAGTCCCAAAATTCATAATTTGTGTCTATTTGATCACAAAATGATTTGCACGTGACCAAAGGCATTAATGATTTTTTTTACGAACGTTTGGGATTAGATTACATAGATACAAATTAGGAATCTTAGAAACCAAAAAAACCAATTGAAAATTGGGGACCAAATAAACCCTACACATACTTTGAGCACTAAAAGATTATTTTAACTTTACTTTTTCTTGGTTATCAAGTTGTTCCCCCATATTTTTTTAATACTTGGTGTTTGGATGTTATCATTATAATCCCACATTTGCAGTTCTGTATCCATCTTGGGGCCTGCATAACTGTCAATGTAGGGCCTCTGATCATCACCAACAACAATTGGACGTTATACTTCATCTTTTGATAGTTATAAGAGCCTCAAATAAGTTTATTGAACTTTAGCAAATGAGGTTATCAACATCAATGACTTTCTTCTGGACTTTTAATGGCCGCAATACATGATTTTGGTAGGTCATAACTCATACTTTCTATAAAATGCATTTGTGGCTGTTAGTTTCCTCACTTTATTTTTGTAGCTGTTGCTTGTATTAAAAAAAATAAGGTTTTAGTTCAAAAAAAAAAATTGTTTTTAGAGTTGTTATTTGCAAAAAAGGGGTTTCACAATTGTATGAGGCAAGACTCTATCTCTCCCGGTTCTTACCATCTTTGAAGTCTCATACATTGAGCCTCTTGTAATATACTTAACATTTGTGTTAACCAAATCGTGTCTGACTTAATATATATTTTGAAAGGATAATTTTATGTGCACTAAATTTGTGTATCAAATCAATTATAATCGTTGGATTAGTGATGGGATTCATTGATCCAACGATTATAAGTGATTTACTATAAATTTTAGTACACATATCATAGCTCATTTTGAAATTCTAAAAGAAATTGCAGAACAAGAAAGAAGAAATTGATACTAAAACAGACAGAACAGTTAGGCTAGGTAATCTCAGCCATATTTCATTTGAATAAACCAAACAGATCAGACATGAATAATCATCAATGGTCGGCTGTGATAATATCAATGGTCGGTTGCGATAAATGTTTGGATTTATTGTAAGTCCCATGAAATATTAGAACTTGGTGTTGATCTGATAATTTCAATGAAACAATATAATTAGATCAACAAATTTTTAAGTTTAAATAACATTATTTTTTTAAAAAAAATGTGGATCTAATTATATGGTATTAATATATGTTAATGGAAGACCATTATGTTGTCCACACCCCCCAAAAGGTCCCCAAAGTCCATATGACCAAATGGGTTGACGATCGACTTTGAAGGATTCTCCTGACATTCTGGCTTGCAAAACGTTTGTCATTTCATTGTTGTAAAGCTTTATTGGTTTAATGAATCAAACCACTTTCTATTTAAGCTTCTATTTATGAGGCCATCAAAGCATATACGTCAGAGAGAGAGAGAAGCACAAGGGGGTGAATATCTTAGCTTGTTGCCAGCGTTAGGGACGACGAGACAGCTAAAGGGAGCTCAAGTCCTCAAGTTATATGAGTACTGGACAAGTTCGTGAACTGGCTGTCCTCTACACGTGGGGTCGTGTTACTCTTTGAGAACAATGAGCTGGATTTCATCTACCCTCCTTTACACCTTGGAGATCTCTCTCTCTCTCTCTCTCTCTCTCTCTCTCTCTCTCTCTCTCTCTCATATAATGGGTGACCCACCCACTACCTCCATCAACCAACAGGTCCAACACCTACAATTGAATTGCCTTTCAAGGCTGCAATTTCTGCGCAGAGAAGGTCCATACCAATCTTGAGAACTCAAGTAGTCAAGTCTATCGTCGTCTAAATAAGAGATTTTAAGTTTGATATTTCTCACAATTCCTACGGGTTAGTCATCCTTATTATTCAGGAGACATGTCATTAAACTAGATCGAGTTACGATAAGGTTCAGAGTTTAAAGGAGTAAAAGTCCATTCTAACATGTTCCGAAATAATATACTCCTCTTGAGCAATAAAATTTAATGTTAATCTAATAGTCAATTATAATAAAACTACATTATTAATTTGACAATTTAAATCAAATATTTATGTCTAAATAGCTTTCCTCATTGCTCAAAGCCTCCCACTCCAACTTAAGGTAGTCGTGTTTCTGTTTCAGTCTTCCCACCTCAAAAGAGCACCCTTTTTAAATTTTTATGAGCAGTGAGACAGACCCTGTACATGGCTATTATTCAAAAGTATTCTTTCACTTTCTCAAGATTAGGGTATTTGCTTTGCTGTCCTGATAATTATCTCTTGAAAAATGTCAAATAGAGTTAAAAACTTAACTTAGTGAATCATTATCATTGACTAAGTAGTCGGTCTTAATAAATACCGAGACCAGCAGTTAAATTAATGACAAATTTAACAGTCATATCATCGAGTCAATTTTTTAATTCTGTATAGCATTACTCTTATCTCTTAGAACAACTAATTACATTAAATTTGGAAATTTTTAATTTAATTATTAATGTGTGGTAATTATTTTGACCCCAACTATTTCCAAAATAACCATTTTGTTTCATTTATGCCTTTAACAACCACTGGCCAATCTTGTACATTACTTGTTTTCAGTTTTTTTTGCTTAAATAGAAAATTTTAATGCCTTTTAATAGCCATCGTGCTTTCCTCTCATTATTTAGGATTGAGTTATTGATAGTATAATATTGAGAAACTCAAACTTTTCAATCACTTTCATAATATCTTTAGTCCACACACAAAATATAGTTACTGAGCTTCTCCTGCCTACGAGAAGGAATCTTCTCCTATCTTATTCAACAACAATTTTTTTTAAAAAGAGGGTGTTAGTTCAAGAGTATGGAATACTATGTCTCAAAAAAGTGTTTTGCTTAGGTTGGTGCAAATGCTAGGTCAAAATCTTATTACCTTACATTGTCTATAATTTGCCTCTCTTTCAGCTCGAATTATGGACATTGTATGTAGGGTACAACTTTTATCACAAGTATGTACTAAAAAAATAGAGTTCTCAAGGTCTCACAACCATTGTTGGCCACTATACCATGGCTCAATTGCCCGACAATCCCACTAAAGTAAAAGGGTTCCCAGTGCTCTCGAGGCCACACACCATCCCCAACTCGTAAACTTGCGGAAGGTAAATTATATTCATAAGAAGGAGAAATACAAGATCAAAACAGAGGGTGATGCTCACATGACAATGCATCCACCCAACACAAAAGTAGAACCAAAAGATTTACAACAAACCAAGAGTGCAGAATTCTAAAGAAAGTGTCAGCCATGAGCTGGTACTTTCAGTAGAATCCAAACTCAATATGAGACAAGAAGCAAAGAGGCTTCCAACAACATGGGACTTCACATTCAAAAACAGAGGAATAAACACACTAGCATTGCCTACAGCAGAATAGACAGCACATTGCCAACATACTTATCAGCACAATCACCAACCACCAGCCGAGAGAGAAAATGAAAAGTATTGCCTAAAGCCAAGTGAGAGAACAAATGGAAGATGGAGCCAGAAGAACCTTTCATGCTCGAAGGATGAACTCCCCAAAACAGAGAAAGCAAGCAACATTCAAGGAGCAGTGATAAAGGTCAATCGAGAAGGATCCAAGATAAAGGCCTTGATGTTCCCATTGGTAGTCTCATCACTAAGGTCACACCATCAGGCATGTCAAGAAATAAACAAGTTGATCATTCATACATAAAAACACCGACAACTAAAACATCCACAAGAGTGAGCTAAGCACATGAACCAACATCCAAGTTAGGCCAGCCTCACCCACATTCAAAGGACATCCCAAGCACATTATCATTTGAACCTAAGGCACAACAAGACACTGCCAAGCTTGAAGAAGTGACAAGTTTTGGGGGGAACTCTTGAATTTGATTATGACTAATCTATCTTTGATGATTTGCAAGACACTCTTCACAATACTTCTACAGTCCCTAAACTGGTTTGTATGGAGCCTTCTGTTCCTTTCCTTCCATATTATATACACAGTAGTGGCTAAGCACAGCTTCTTTAACACCTTGCCAAGTTACTTATCTTTCCAACGTTGACTTGCATAATCGATGAAATTCTACCAAGAGTGTGGTGGGCCTTGTTCACCACACAGTTGCATCATAAAAATTCAAAAATCTTGTGAGAACTAGCAACTAAAAAAAAAGGTGAGAGTGAGATTCCATGTCATGCCTACATAGGATACATTTCACATCAACATCCGGCGCAAATTTTTGCATTTTATATTTAGTGCTTAGTCTTTCCTTTATTGCTAACCAAAGAATGAAGCTCATCCTAGGTATGCATTGACCATACCATAGCAGATGGTGCCAAGATACCTCTTGCCCATGGGCCCTAAGGTGATTCCAAGCAAAATAAGAAGAAAATTGCCCATTTGTTGCTATAGTCCACTTCACCTGGTCATCCTTATTTAACAGAGGAAGATATGCAGGCATATGATTTGAAATCTCGAAGAGATCAGGTGTACCTGCGAACGGGCATGACCACCTATTGTTGCCCATGATTGCAGCCACTTTAGCATCCTTACGTAACCCTGCATGATCTATAACATTATCACTCCATCTAAGTAAAAGAGGATCATGAGGGTGCCAATTATCCAACCAAAGGCTAGTACTCTCTCCATTACCAATAACATGTTGAATTAGAGGTCTAACCATTGGTCTTAGTTTCAAGAGGTTAAGCCAATTCCAAGAGCAAGAGTGAGGTGGCTTAACATCCCAGATGTTTTTTCCTCTTAAATGGTAAGAATGGATCCATTTCACCTAGAGACTTTCTTTGTCCATCAATAAAATCCACAAATACCTCATCATCATTGCAAGATTCGTCTCCTTGAGTCTTCTGATCCCCAATGCCCCTTCTTTCTTAGGTCTGCTAATGTCCACCCAAGCCACTTTTGCTTCAGTAGTCTTGAGTTCAGTTCCCTTACAGAGGAATGATCTAAGTATTCTTTCTAATTTATCGAGAACTTGTTGGAGAATAAAAATATGGGCTGACCAGAAAATTTGGGTGCTATTGAGCACAGAGGTGATCAATTGAAGCCTTCCAACAAAAGATAGAAACCTGTTTGTCCAACTTTTCACCCTAGCCTCCATTTTTTCCATCAGAGCATCACAATATTGTCTCTTGAATCTAGTGGACACCAAGGAGATCCCCAAATATCTCACAGGTAGAACACCAATTTGAAATCCCAAATATTAGTAATCTAACATTTTGCCTCATCAGACATCCCAGACATGAATACATTGTTCTTGAAAGGATTAGCTCTAAGCTTAGAGAGGACTTGAAACTGGTCAATCGCAGCTTTCAATACTCTTATAGACTGAACATCTCCATGACTCAAAAGTAAGACATCATCATAAAAAAAATAGGTGAGAAAGAGTCATCTTCCTACATCTCCAATGAAACCTGAAAGAGGGATTAGAGGTAATTTGTTGCAATATCACAGAACTAAAAACTTTCATGGCCAAAACAAATAGGTAAGGTGAAAGGGGATCACCCTACCTAAGTCCCCTAGAGCTTGTAAAAATTCTTGCCATCGCCCCACTTATGTTGACAAAGAACTGAGGAGAAGTAATACATTCCTTTATCCAATTTCTCACAGTTTTTGGAAAATGGAAAGCTTCAAGGACATCCAAAAGAAAATTCCAATCCAATGTGCCATAAGCTTTCATAATATCCAATTTAATAGCACATCGGGAGGACTACAATTTCTGTGATAGTCTCTAAGGAGTTCCTGAGTAAGCATAATATTCTCCCCAATTTTCATTCCTTGAGCAAAGATAGTTTGATTAAAGCTTACAATACCTTGGAGCACAGTCTTCACTCTGTTTCCTAGAATCTTAGAGATGATCTTATACAACAAGTTACAACATGAGATGAGTCTGAAATCCCCCATTGAGTTTGGATTTAGTCTTTTAGGGGCAAGGGCAATCACCGTATAGTTGAGCTCTTTAAGTAGTTTTCCAAATCTAAAAAATTCTTTCACTGCAGCTATCATGTCCCTACCAATCACTAGCCATGCCTTTTTGAAGAAGTATGCAGTAAATTCATCAGGATCAAGTGCCTTCATATTATTAAAGGAAAACAACACCTCTTTGATTTCCCCATCTTCAATATCTCTGATCATATGATTTGCTTGTTGCTTAGTGATCTTCTTAAGTGACAGAGATCTTAATACTTCTCTTCTCTCTAATGAAGGAGTAAAGTTGCTAGTAGTACCTAAAAGTCTCTGGAAATAGTTAATAGCTTCACCCTTAATTGCTTCCTCTCCATCCACCATTCTACCATCAGCAGACTCAAGGTTTAAAATCTTCTTCTTGTTCCTTCTGCAGTTCATAGTTTTAAAGAAAAAAGCAATATTTTTGTCTTCATTACTCAGCCATAATATTCTAGATTTCTGTTTATATAGGATTTTCTCATTCTTTGCAGCCTCCAAGTAATCATTGAGTAGAAGTTTCTCCTCCTGTCTGAGTGTTGAATCTGAATGATTAAGGTTAAGTCTCCTTTGACAATTATCAAACAAATCTTTCTTTTCTCTAACTAAGGTCGATGGCTCACCTATTTCCAGATTTTTTTCTTTAAACACATCTTTTAGTTTCTTAAGTTTGAAGCAAATTTTGAACTGGTTAGATCCTTGAATAGGTCTGTGCCATACCTAGGTGACAATATGCAGAAATTCTTCTTTGTCGGCCCAAAAATTAAAGAACTTAAAAGGGCACTTCTTCCTATTCCCCTCCTCTCCAATCTTCACCAATGCAGGACTATGATTAGATACTCACGGGGGTAAGAATTCAACTTCTGCTCTGTCGAATTTCTGGATCCAAGCCTCATTTACAAGGGTTTTATCAAGTTTCTTAGAAACACAAGCACCTTCTTCTCTTCTACTGCTCCAAGTGAAGAAAAGTCCTGAGTATCTCAAATCAACAAGCTCAGCTTCTTGTACACAATCATCAAAATCTCCCATAGCTTGCACCCATCTGTTCAGTCCACCATGATTCTCATTGCAGCTTCTTATAGCAACATTAAAATCCCCAATAACTAACCAAGGGTAGGATTTAAAAAGTCCGGCATGGTAAACAAGATTTCTCCACAAGTCACTCATCTCATTTTCCTCATTTGAGCCATATACAAAGGATACACAAAATTTAGTTGTAGTGTCCAAATGTACCACATCACAGTGCACCACCTGATCAGTTTTCAATAGCTTAGTCACCATGATAGAGTTTGGATTCCACCCAATCCAAATCCTACCAAAAGTATGACTGTTATAGTTTGCCAAAAACTCCCATTGTCTAAAAATTTTATTTCTAACAGCTGAGATATTTACATTTTCCACCTTAGTTTCAACAATCCCCACTAAGTCAAGGTGATGTTCAAAAATTAATTTCTTTTCCGCTTCCTGCTTAGAGGATTTGTTAAGTCTTCTTATATTCCAGCAGGCTAACTTAATTATAGGAGAAGAGAAAGCCTGAATTTAAAGGGCTCGGTCCCTTTATCTTTCCTTTTCCTAGAGGACTTTTTCTTATCTTTTTTCTTCTTATTCTTCCCAGGTTGCTTATTTGCCTCCCCATGGGTATGATCACAGTTGGTTGCAGCATAGTCTAAATCCACCACCAAATTTCCTCCCTCAATTTCCAACCTCTCAAATCTGTTTAAGGATGTAGTAGGTATAGACAGTTGAGCTGAGACCTACACTCCCACATGTGAGATAGATGTCACTTGAGTTTCATCTTGTAGTCTATGAATGGGTTGCCTGAGTTTAGCAACATCAATTTTGCTGTTGCTGCTACTTCCAGGATCTAATGGAGGCTTCTCTTTTGACATGACTATCTCACTTGTTGGTTCCACTTCATTGGATATGATTTCCTTGCCATTGCCTTCATCAAAAGGTTGAGATTCCTTTTGGGCATGTTTGGGCTTCCAAATGATTTTAGTTACCATCTTAGGACATGTGGACTCAATATGGCCGAATATATGACAACTTTGGCATACTTTGGGCTTTCACTGATATTGAACTTGTATTTCCACCTTCTCATCTTTCCCATCAACATTCACCCTGAGATCAAAAGAGTCAATAAGCCTGGTTGTGGCTTGAATTTTCACACACACTCTAGCAAAGCTCAGTCTTTTCCTGGCTGGAGTTAGTGTGTCTGCATACAGTGGCTTGCCAATAGCACTAAAAATATAGCTAAGCCCCTCTTCATTCCAAAATTAGAGGGAAACATTGAATAGCTTAATCCACACCGAGAAAGCAGAGTGAACTTATTTGGCAAGGGTTATTTCTGGCTGCCATCTCTTGAGAATTAAAGGCCTCCCCGCAAACAACCAAGGCCCCCCATCAAAAACAGCAATCCTAGTCTCTTCACTCATGAACTTGAAAAAATAAAATCCTTTATCATTTGCTAGGACTTCTAACAATCCCATTCTATCCCATACTTTGTGGGCAAGGAAATTAAAAGAGGAGTGTGGGAGTTTCTTCTCAATAAAATACCCAACTAGGCAATTTTGTCATTCAAGGCTTCCTTTCATTCCTACCTCTTTCGGAGGTGATACCACAAGTCTCTCATTCTCTTTAGGGGTTCATAGTATTTGAGTTTCATCGATGGTAGCATACCTGCAATTTGGTTTCCCTTGAAGTTCTTTGAAACATCTCCATCCAGTCCAGCTTTAAGAACCTGGCCCCAAAATGGTATTGGGGAGTTGGGCTTTTGCGTCTGGCAGTCAATACCTTGTTGGAGTGAGGTATGTTCTGGCTTATGTTCTCTTATGTTCATGTTTTGGACAACATCCTATAATATGTGTCCCAACTCCCAAGGACCTATGCATAGGGTCCAAAACCCTTGTGTAATAATAGTTACACTTAGAGTTAATTGTATTAGAGGTCCTCAAAATATGAAATTTATTTCATTTTAGTCTCTAGTATTTCAATTGCATCATTTTAGTCCATAAAGTATTGAATATGTTTCTATATAGTCTTTTAAGCAGACAACGTCCAGATTGCTAACAATTTTTTATCATAAACTGGTCACGTAATACTTAAATATAGTCAAAAAATAATTTTGATATCTCTTAAACAAAATTTGGGTAGCTCTTGACAAATATTGTGTAATAGGGATAACTTTTGACCAAATTTTGGGTAACTTATGATCAAAATTGTATAATTTGGGTAGCTATTTTGAGTAAAAATTTGGTTAAGAATTATCTAAATTATTTTTTGTTCTTATTTAAGTATCACGTGACAAATTTATAATAACAAATCGTTAGTAATCTGAACGCTATTCACTTAAGGGGCTATATAGAAACATATTAAATACTTCGAGGATCAAAATGATGTAATTAAAATATTGGGGACCAACATGAGACAAATCTCATACTCTAAAGACCTCTAGTGCAATTAACCCTTACATTTAATTGAGAAACACCAGAATTACATAGGGCAGGGAGTCCTGTCGAGTCATACGTTGTGGTATGGATGGGACATGTTCGTCATTTCACCAAAAATGTAGTCACTGGGAATTCTAAGTATTCGGAAGGATTGCTCGAGAACTTTATGAACAACCTTAGTTCTTACTGCAAGCTAAAACCTTAGTTTTGATATGCATATATCGTGTAGTGCCTTCTCTTTTTCTTTTCATGTAGGGTAAATACGTGGTTGTACATGAAACAGAAAAAAAAATTCGAAAAATAATTTTTCTTAGAGCTCATATGATTATTAATATCATTAGTCCAAAGCCCAAATAAAACGAACAGCAGCAGCCCAGATAACATAAGCCAGATGGGCCCCCAAAGCTGGGATTAACTGGTAAGGAGGTTTCCTCTAAGTCCAGAGCCCAGTATCACAATAAAAGCCTAGTTTACAATTGCGGACGCTCTGTCTCAGCTGTCTGAGTTGGCTATATGTGGCTTGACAATGACAGGGTTGAACAAGGTTCAGGTAAAGGGTGCAAATGAACTAAACTGGGCCCATTACCAAATTGTTTGGTCTCAGCTCATTCATTTGTGGATAGTGATCGGATTTGACTCAAGCTCTTGATGAGTTTCAAATATCAAATTTGGGCTCATCCTGGCTTGCAAGAACCACACAAGGAAGCCCAATTCTAAGCTCTAATTAGTTAACCAGAATCAACTATCCTTGGGTTGCCTCTCCCAGAATCCAACAATCTTTAGCTTGAATCATTCTACACGACTTTTCCGAAAATGCATGCATCAACTCTAAAGGGTAGTTCAAATGGTAACACAAGAATTATAAATTTCGATTTATTGAGTTTGAATCTTGACAATTGTTCAGGAGATCATGCCATGAGAGATTTAATATCCTAGTTTCGGGGTGGATGGCTTGCATGTGACAGGACCGGTAAGAGAATTAGTCAAAATACTCGTAAACTAGTTCAGACACCCTTGATTGACCGTATAATAAAAAAAAATGCCCTACACTCTACCTTGTTCAAAATAGGGTGCAATTTAGGTGAGGCAATCCGAATCCAACTGTTCTTATTTGATATCAACCAGACATGTATGTTGTTCATGTTAGTGAATAATATCATTTTTCTAATACTATTCAAATGATAATTAATTGTAATCAACTAATTTCATATTCTATCATTTTTTCTGTTGTTCTCTCAACTACCAAATTTTTCATATTGCACCCTCAATTAACACTTTTGTTTTTACATTGCTCAATCACAAACATCTATTATTTTTTCGGACATAAATTGTTGATGTGTCAAAGTAAAGTGAAAAAAAATTGCATAGTTTGGAGGACAAAATGAAATAATTTTTCTTTAAATATATAACGAACGTTAATAATTGAGACAATGTAAAACTAATCGCATAATTGAAAGTGTAATATAAGAAATCTGATGGTTAAGATGACAAAGTGAAAAAATAATAGTTCAAAGGATGTAAGTGTAATTTATTCGACTTTATCCCTTCCTAAGGAGTAGGACAATTATTTCACATAAAATTCCCTGTGGAACCTTCCCCTACCCACCTTGTAGAACCGTTTGAATAGGCGTTAATTGATTCTTCCTTTCTAGTCCTATCCTTTCACATTTGTAGATAATATTGCATGTGGTGGTTGTAGTCCTAAATGTTTCCTCTTCTTTCATTTTCATTCTTGCATATCATATAGTTTATCATACATCCACATTATTCTTTAATCGATTGCTTACTGTTGGAAATAGTCCCTACCTTAGGTTGTTCCATGGTGGGTAGATTTTAAAATTGGCGTTAAATTATATTATGATTTTAGTGTCAGTTCGATTAATAGAAATAATCTCTTCACACATAAGAATAAAACCATGTTAGTATACAGTTAAACATGCCCCGGGTACAATATACAGTTAAACATAGTTCATGTAAATGATCAAAACCATGTTAGTCATTGGGTTGGGAAAAACAACAGCTTATTTTAAGAATCAGCCACCTTGTTTCTTTCCAATGGCGAGGCCTTGATATGTCATGCAATCATCATAAAAAATCTTAGACTGAACTAAGTTTTATGTCAAGTTTTGTTATTTTTTTTTTGGTTCAACAGTCAGAAATTAACTTACGCACACCTCAACTAATCTCCTCTCTAGTCCTATCAAAAACGGGTCATCCACGCCGAGACTATGGTCTAACGCCAAAGAGTAATCAAAATTCAAACTCTTGACGTCTAAATTTACGACTCGTCTCTATTACCCTTGAGCTATCATTTTTGTTATCCAAGAACTGACTTGTGTGGATAATAGCCATATTTGTATTGTGGTCCCGTACTGTAAGTAGTTGCTCTGTTTTTGTCATGAATGTGATACACCCCTTCTTCTTGATGTAGCAAGTGGCAATAAATTGTATGAAAATGACAAATTGTAACACTAGATGGTGTTGTGGTCAAAAAAAAATTGACACTCAGTCAGAGATGAGTTGTAAAATAGACATCTTGAATTCAAAACTTGTCAATTCCCTAATTTCAGAGTAGAGGGTTTGTCTTTGACCGAACCAGAAAGAAAATGCGTAAAATGGTCCGGACACCCCTAACCGTGATACCAAAAAAATTTAGGAAATTGACTTTGTTGGATGTCCCAAATGCTGGAGTTGTTCAGATCTTACTCTTGGCTAGAAAAATAAAACCATCACTTGATGAGTGTAAAGCTTTAAAGTTTTAATTGAATATAGTGTTCATAGCCTTTGTTAATTTGTTTCTCTAAAGCTCGATCTGAGTTGTTGGATGAATTACTTGAATATTTCCCAAGTTAAGCGCAATTTATAAGGAAGAGGGGCTCATCATAGCAGCTTCTGCTCTTCTCATCCTCTATACTTTTGAAAAAGCTGAAATCTTTAAAATGAGAGGTAAAAAAGGCTTCTATAAGTTGAAGAACATATTACTCTCTTTCTCTCTCTCTCTCTCTCTCGATCTCACACACACTGTGCTGAATGCAAGTAGAAGAGTAAGTATTTTTTTTTTTTGCAGGACAGGCCTAGGTCTGAATTGAAGTCTGCTATCGAATGAAGCTTTCAGATTCAAGTCAGAGACTAAATAACTTATCAATTGGTTCACCAGGCATGGTTTTCCATGTTTGGGCCTCAACTCTGCAAGCTGAACTGAAAGTTGCAGATCAGAGTTCAGAAGAGTACTAGGTGCATAACCATGAAGAAAATGCAGGATACTTAACGATTCATATGGTGCCCATCACAGTATTAATACTGCCACACCTTTGAATTTTGATCCTTGGAACTGTTGTACAGAATTTGGTATGGTATCCAAATTTATAAATAAACAAGAATTATGCACCTCGTTGATTTGAAACCAATTGTAAGTCAGCTATTATGTATTAATCTCACACTTTTTTTGTATCGTTGCATAGTATCGATAATAATTCTTCAATACTGTAGTCTTAACTTTAATATAGTGGTGCGATTTGAAGTAAAAGTCATTGCAACTTGCAAGTCTAGGCTTGCAAACCATGCATGGCATATGCCGGCAGCCCCAAATATAGGTAGAACCTCTCCAAAAGCTCTTTTGTACATTTACCATGGCTAATGTATAACTTGTTTGGTTATATTAGGGGTTGGTGGAATTATTGTACAACCCCTCCTCGGTGGGAGGCTATGTTGAATAGAGAGAGAGAGTGTGGAAGAGAGGCAAATTGTTTAGATGGGCAGTTAAACGCGAATTTATGTAGAAATTTTTTCGACATATGATAATTGGAGATAAGAGAGACAAATTTCTACTCGCCTATTATACATAATAATAGATATATCGAAGGTTATATTCATCGATTGGCATGAGTGTTTGTTTGCATATATTTTGGTTTATTATCTGTGCATTTTCAGCAAGTTGAAGAAATCATTAAGGGAACCGATGTGACCAGTTTGATGGGAGAAGTCAAATGCAATATAGATAATGTCCACTAAAAAAAAAAAGAGGCCTATGGTGCTGCCCTCTGCTCAGTCACTCAAGATATAAAGGAAGTGCCCTCGTTTAAGCAAACCACATGCATTTATGGGGTTTGGAAGCTCTTTGGGTGGGGTGGGGTGGGGTGGGATGGGCCTTACATAGTTGAAAAAAGAGGCTCATGCAACCCTATCTTGGTTTCTGCAAACTTTCATGGAGTTAAAAATAATTTTTAGTTTGACGATGCTGCCAAAAAACATCATTTCCATGGTAATCAACCTAGCTGATGATGATTGATCCATTCTTTTCGTGAAGAATGTGATGTGTGTCGTCTCATATATTTGTCCAATAGCTCCTTGATGGGTCCAATGAAAATTAGGATTCAGTAGAGAGTCATTGGGTGTATTCAATATTCTATCAGCTCAATTATTAGTATATTGTGCCTTGTAGTTACTGGCAGATTTTGGTGTAAAAATGCTAAGATCTATGATCCATTCAAGGATCCGAAAGTTCGAATCGGGACAGATGCAATATCTTGATTGCCATGAGAGTTCCTTGTAGCTTATGGTTCCATCACCATCCATTACAAGTTCAATTCTATTGGTAGTTCAAGTGGTAACAGAGACAAACGGTAAATTTAGACGTTCTGAGTTTGAATCTTGACAATTCCTTAATGTCTGGCCATAAAGGATATCTTTGTGAATACCCTAGTCACAGTATGAATTGTATGTCTTTGACCGAACTGGAGAAAGAATTAGTCGAGATGCGCACAAATTGGACACCCTGACTATTGAACCCAAAAAAAAAAAAAACAGATTCTGAATGTTTAAGCATGGTGACACACTGATATGGATTTGAAAGAACATCATGGCTTAAATTTATCCACTTATGATGCTCCTCACACTCATAAAGATCACAGCCCCCCCCCCCCCACAAAAAAAAAACCCAGAAAGAAAAGGAATTGAAAAAATAAGAAAACAAATTTATCTAGGTTCAAACCCAAATGCCAACTGGTATATATATATCATGAAATCACATACACATAAAACAACCACTTAAGGAGACTAGTGATGCCTGCAATACTCTGTTATGAAAGCACATTTAGTGATTGCAATGCCATTAAAGGAGACTAGTGATTGCTCTAATGTAATCATGTCCCTCTTGACATGTTTGTATGCTGAATCCTGTCTGTCTGTGATCTCATTATCTCCACATGAAAAAAGAAAAAGAAAACAAATTGAAGAAATGGGCGTGCAGGAAATGAAAAGGATTGATTTGCAGACTTTGGCTAGTCTTCTATAACTATGTTATTTGCGTCCAGTGTGTGACACTGCTTAATTAACCTACTTTTTACTTGATATTGACATCTTGTCTAATGACATTTAGACTAATAATAGTGAAAGCTAGCCCAAATTACAGCTTGGTAGATGACCTACCAATGACCTCCGTCGTGGTCTTAGCTGGTTCTCTCTCTCTCTCTCTCTCTCTCTCAACTTGATTTCCTGATCACCGATGTTTGACTATTCCCATATTATAATCCCAAAATTACGTTGACAACTACATCGTCTAGATAGTAATATTTGGGTGAAGTTAGACCTTAACATTTTTTTTAACATGATCTATGAGTATGGCATGGTACGATCGGGTTTAAATTTAAAGTTATCCGAATCGAGTTGTAAACTTGTGAACCAATTAAACGTACTTAACAAATAGATCAATATGAATCTAGCTAAATATGGTATAAATGCAATTAAATTATAAGTAAATATTAAAAGACTTTTGTCATGATGTGACATGACATAAAATTATGTAAACATATATGTTATCGGCCCAAGGTAAAATTTGAAAGATTTAGGTCAAATAGTTGATGTATTATTTTATTTTTTAACGGTCAAGAGTATTAGGATAATCTTACGTGTACCTTGATTAATTCTCTCTTTTATTCAGTCAAAGATAAGTCATCCACGTCGAAACTAGAATTCTCCTGAAGAATAATTTTTTTTTCATATTCTGATTTTAGGGAATTGTAAATATTTAAATTCTCATTTTTTTTACTATTTGAATTATGGAGTTTTTTTAAAAAAAAAAATAGTTGATAATTATGAGAAACATGAAAGACACCAAAAGTCACGTGAATTGATTGCAGTTTTGACCAAAAAGGGAAACACCCATTCCCAAGTCCTTATATCTTTCAACTAATTATTGTTTAGTTGGAATTAATGGACATTAAAGAAATGTCACTATGGAAGTCAAACAAGGAGGGTTGAGATCCACTTTGATTTGAAAACTGTTGACTTCTTGCCTTTGAATGTTATGTAATATATTTAATACTACTGTTAGGTACTTAATGACAGTAAGCATGATTTACTAGGAAGTAACAGCAAAATAAATGCCGCGAGTCCCCCAAATCCGTATATTATGGTATTTCACCATTTTTTTCCTGAGAAATGCTAGATAAATTTAAAAAATTGA
>CM042193.1:6596542-6622545 GCA_023539305.1 Ilex asprella
GTAGAGAGAGAGAGCATAAATATATTATATTAAATAGAGTAAAGAAACATTGAAGAACCACCAAGGCAGATACAGCGTGTGGGTGTGTCGAAGTAAACACAAGAAAAAATTGATTTATGTAGAACAATCTGAGGTTGGAAAAAAAGGAGTAAGAATTTTTTCTTTTGACAGATGTTGAATGCTAACTGGTAACTCAACTCAACTTCTTAAAAGAAGAAGAGGTGAGCACCACTATATACTCACACACACACCCAAAGACTCCCGATGTAGGAATCCCAGCCCCGATTAGGTCAGAGACCGACACCTCATGGCGCATCCCCGAAGCCAAGCCACGCCGAGAACGTTTGGGACACACGCACGTAATAGGCGTTTCGGACAAACACTATTTTTTTTTTTACAGATGTTGAATTCTAACTGATAATTCAACTCAACTCCTTAAAAGGAGAAGAGGTGAGCACCACTATATACTCACACACACACCCAACTTAAAGTACGAAACAAGTAAACTATGGAGAGGACAAAGAGAATATTATTTACACATTATTTTATAATAATATTTTATAATAATTGTAACAAAGTTACAAGAATATTTAGTCACACTCAACCCAACTTAAAACAGCTTATATTTACTAAATGTCAAGGGCCAATGAGGTTGCAAGATAATATAATACAACATTGGTAGAATTAGTCTCCAAATCCATTAAACCGATCTACATCTTCACCAATCAGGTTCGACCAATTATTTAAAAACTTTTTTTTTTGATAAATCACAGAAGTCTTGGGTTTAAAAGTTTCAAAAAACTCTTTCTTCTAATGATACAGTTTAAACTTGCTCTACAGGATCAATGTTTACCAATAGTTGAGGAATTTTTTATCAAACCGAAAAAAGAGAAAGAATGGTAATAATAATATTTTAAAAAATATTTTTTAATATCATACTATTTTTTTTAGGTCATTAGAAAATATAATGTGCAATGACTTTTCTTATTTTATCATTGTCTTAATTATTTTTAAGATTGATCATAAATAAATTAAATCAAAGATTTACGATTAAAATTCTTTTTTCATTATGCTACTTACATTTTTATATGCTATTAATTATAATCAGTCATATATATATATATATACATATATACATTTGGGTTAACTAATACTTGAAAATACAGTATAATGAAAATAATTTTAAAAAGAATGTTGATGGTTGTTAAATGAATTTATTTTAAACTGTTTAATAAATTTATTAAAATTTATCATGTTTTATATTTATTTTATATCATAAATGAACACTCCCTCTCACACAGCACGTGACTTACTTGGGATCACCTTAATACTGTCTCTCTCTCTCTCTCACACACACACAGCAGTTCCAACTGGGTAATTTATTGGGTATCACCGGAAGTACGTACTCCATAGAATACCTAAGAATTACAGTTGGGATCGGACTCTGCTGCCAGTGGTGTGAGGTTTATCATATCGTCTCCTGTTCAATATTCGGTAAAATGACTCGTATTATCATATTACTGTATTGAATATATAACATCTGTACTTATGAATCTATGATCACATTACTGTGTTGCACTGTACATATCCGCGGAAGAGAGGATAGTACTTCACGGGCGAGCTCTGTCGCCATTTGGATCCATTCTACTATACTAACAAACCCCGTGTCTCTTTCTCAGCATCCAAACCGAAGCCAGAGTGTGTATCTCTTTGTGTTTGTGCGAGACAGAGAGAGAAAGAAGAAAAAGAAATGGGGGAGAAGTAGATGGAGGAGCCGAAAGGATAAAAAGATGATTGCGCTTGTGGCGTAACAATTCGTGAAAACCGCACCATAATAGGCTGAAATTCAGGGTTTTGTTTTAGTCACGCTCTCACTCTCTGTATTTATAGGTACTGTTTCTTTCTGCAACTACTTTCGCTGTTGTTTTCTGTATTGCTTTAATGGGTTTGTTTTCTTAGTCAAAAGATTGTTTTTTTATCAGTTACCTATTCAATTGATCCCCCAATGGGTTTTGGATTTTCATTTCTGGGTTTGCTTATATGCTTTTAGCTTGAGGTAATTGAACTGCACTGAACGTCTTTTGAAATGAACTTTCTCTGTACTTTTACTTTGTGGGTAAGGAAGGAATTCAAACTCATAAGAAGGCATTTTATAATTAGATGGACAGATGTATCTGCTTTATCTTCGCTTTGTTTATGTATTTCAATTGCGCACTCTGTGTTACTAGTAGTGGAAATGTTTTTTTTTTGTGATTGATACATGGCGCAATAGTTTTTCTCAATTGATATATTTCCTCCTTGGTTTTGTGGATCTAACACAAAAAATTGGGATTAGATCTTGTAATAAGGCATCCATTTCTTTTCCCTCATGTTTTAGCTTGTTTCAGTGAACTTCTTCTGGGTTTCTTTTGCTATAGTTTGTTTGTGTGGGGTTTTCAGTTTAGAAGATGTCGAGGCCACTCCATCGAGGCGTATCTGGTGGGGGGCGATTCTCTGGTAATGGCCATGATTTCTGGGATGACTCTCAGATGAAAGATAAAACAGAGAAGGAAGACATGGACAAAAATTGTTCATCTTCTGATAACACCTATTTATCTGTCAGATTCCCTTTTCGATTTCTTTTTCAGGACAATTCATCTTCAAAACACAGTTTGAGTGAGAATGGTTTTGTATATGATCCCTTTAGCCCTGGAAATCTGAGAAGCCGGCACAAATTGACTTTGCTTTTTCTAAAGCTAAGTTTAGTTGTGATTGTGATTCTTTCTCTTATTGGATCGTGTTGGTGGACGATCTCAATAACAAGCTCGTCAAGGGGTCACATAATTCACGGATATAGGCGGCTTCAGGAACAACTCGTATCGGACTTACGGGACATTGGAGAGCTCTCCCTTGGTAGTGCAAGATTAAAAGAATTGGGATACTGTTCTGTGGAGTCTGAAAATTTTGTTCCATGCTTCAATGTTACTGAGAACCTTGCCTTGGGGTTTTCTAAAGCGGAAGAGCATGACCGTCACTGTGGGCATGGTTTGAGAGAAAATTGCTTGGTTCTTCCACCTGTCAATTACAAGATTCCTCTTAGGTGGCCCACTGGAAGAGATCTCATATGGGTTGCAAATGTCAAAATTACTGCACAGGAAGTACTCTCTTCCGGGAGTTTGACCAAGAGGTGGGTGGAAAGTGCTGGTTTCTTTTGTTAGGAAGCAAAATTCTATGAGGTGCTGAGAGTCTTTTGGTTTTTCTGTGTATGTGATTACAGGATGATGATGTTGGACGAAGAGCAGATCTCCTTTCGTTCAGCATCTCTGATGTTTGATGGTATTGAAGACTACTCACATCAAATTGCAGAAATGATTGGGCTTAGAAATGAATCTAACTTCATACAAGCTGGAGTAAGTGGATATTTCATTTTGTGCATTGCTCATTTTAATATGTCTTGTTTCTGTACTTTAGTTTCCTTCTCCCTAGTCTATTCTACTTTTAGTTTAACCATACCCATTGATCTTGGTGATTTACACACACTGCAATTAACATAGTTTAGAACATTGAACTCGATAGATATATTAGTCAAACGATCAAAGTTTGACCTTTTTCCATAGTCTATCTCCTTGCTTTGTTTTGAAGGGAGTTATATAATGACCAAGTTATTGGATTCCTCACATCACACTTTCAAGTTTTCTGCAATTATTTTATCCATCATCCATCCAATGCTTCTCAAATACTGATTGGGGCAAAAATAATATATGCATCTGGGCGTTTTTTGAGCCCTATCCTTGTGATGAATCCCAAAAACTAATGGCGTACGCTTTAATTTGTCTTTTCAGGTTAGAACCATCTTGGATATAGGATGTGGTTATGGTAGCTTTGGAGCTCATCTTTTCTCCAAGGATCTGTTAACTTTGTGTATAGCAGACTATGAGGCTTCAGGAAGTCAAGTTCAACTAACTCTTGAAAGAGGTCTTCCTGCAATGGTTGGTTCTTTTATGTCGGAGCAGTTGCCATATCCATCCCTTTCTTTTGAGATGATACATTGTACACGATGTGGCATCGACTGGGATCAGAAAGGTACTGGCTGTAAGCTTGTCTTGTTGACAATGATACTTCATGTAGGGTAGATGCATATCTCCACAAAGGAAGCATACTGACATAATTCAATGCTTCCCTCTTCTTCCCCCACACCTCCAATTGCATGCCTGTATCTGACTTGCAAATTAAAATGTAGCACCAGAGTGGTTAAAATGCATGTCTTGGTATTTTTGAGTATTCTTATTCATGTAGATAATACTCTGCTTTTTCCTTATTTTTTAATATGTAGGTATTCGATGTCTTGCACTCATTTCTAATGTTTTCTTCCTTTCTGTCAAAGTTAAAAAATGTAATGATGATGCATTACGCCACTGACCGCCCGATGAATGGGTAAGGTATTTTGTAATGTGAGTTGAGTTGAATTCAGTAGACTATCATGGGTATCTATTCAGAATAGTAAAGGCAAATCTTCTATTTCTATTGGGTTTGATATGCATTTCTGGATGAATGGTTAAATGACGTTGTTAAACCGATACATCTGATTATTTTCTGATTTTGTTAAGGTGCATCATGAGTAGTAAGGAAACAGTAGAAGCCAGTTCTCACTTATCACTTTTTATTTCAGAAATGTTTTCACTTCTCACATTGCTGAAGCAATTATTCTGAGTCCTTGTTGGCTTCTTCTTACCTTTGAGTCTGGATAATTTATATGTATACACATATATTCATTATGTCCCTTGGGGACCTGGGGTGCCTTGACTGTGGACTAGGGCTTTGTCGGTATAAGAAAAATCTTTTTCCTAGTGATTTTGCAATTCTTGTGCTCTGCTTCTGGTTATAGTTTGACCATACGAAACAAGTTCACGTAGTGTACTAATCCTTTATTCACGAAGATCACACAATAGTTGGTTTGTTTCTAGGCTTGCTAGTTGTGTCTATTGCCGGATCTGGATGTCATAGTTAACAATATTTGTCATTTGTTTTATGCTGCAGATGGTATTTTACTTATTGAAGTTGACCGAGTGTTGAGACCTGGTGGATACTTTGTCTGGACTTCACCACTTACCAATGCTCATCTTTCGGTTCGCAACAAAAAGAATCAGAAAAAATGGGATTTTGTGCATGTTTTTGCACAAAATCTCTGCTGGGATATGTTGTCGCAACAAGATGAAACTGTTGTCTGGAAAAAGACCACTAAAAGAAACTGCTATGTTTCTAGGTGGGATGGCCTTCATGATAAGTTTTGTTTTCTTTTTTAGAACTATTCATGTGTTATTTTTACCATGAGCAATAAGTTCATAGAAAATATATATAAATGGTCATAAGACGAGGAAAGTGTTGGTGATCCTATCTGTGTAATGAACTGCTTCTATTTATAGGAAACCCGGTTCTGGTCCTTCTATCTGCAGCAAGGGCCATGATTTTGAATCTCCATATTATCGACCACTCCAAGGATGCATAGGAGGAACACACAGTCACCGATGGATTCCTATTGAAGAAAGGGCAACCTGGCCTTCTAGGGCTAAACTAAATTCAAATGAACTTACAATTTACGGTAAACCTGTTATACTCAGCTTAGCTTGATTGTGAAACTTATTGAAGAAGTGTGTAGATTGACATGCTGGCACCACAAATGAACACATATGCCCAATAAGTTTTCTACCTTGTATGCATGTTAGTGAACGTGCTAATGATTCCTATATTTTATCAGGTCTACACTCAGAAGACCTTGTTGAGGATAACCTAAACTGGAACTCAGCAGTCCATAATTATTGGTCTCTGCTCTCACCGCTAATATTTTCAGATCATCCAAAGAGACCTGGTGATGAGGATCCTTCTCCACCTTTTAACATGCTCAGAAATGTGTTAGATATGAATGCCCATTTTGGTGGCTTCAATTCTGCTCTATTAGAAGCTGGAAAATCTGTGTGGGTCATGAATGTGGTCCCTACAAGTGGCCCCAACTACCTTCCCTTAATCCTTGACAGAGGATTTGTTGGTGTGTTACATGACTGGTAAATCCTATGATCCCTCTCAAGTCAAGATTTTTTTTTTTCGTGTACTGGGAATATCATTTTTGGTTTCACATTTTTTTGATGTAGAATTTGTAAGCATTGAGACCTGCCAATGTAAAATAATATACATCAGTCAATTGACGCACTCCCCATGAACTTGGTGACAGTGTTGTCAATTGTGCTTCGGACAGCACTGAGATGACGTGAAATTTCGAAATTGGTCTGGTAATTCAAGGAGCATTCCAATAAATGGGAAAAGGAAATGTAGATTATAAGAGCACTCTCGAACTTTTTAGCAACATTTCCAGTATTCTGCTTATGATTCAGTAATGACTCTGCACATTAGACTTACAGAAAAAAAAATGAAGAAGAAGAAGAAGAAGAAGAACAACCTCTGCACATTAGGTTAGTTATCTAAACAATCTAAAGTATTGAATGTTGAGGTACTCAACAGTAAGTGAAATTGTTGAAATATGCAAGATCAATTCTGGTGTCACACACCTGTGAAAAGAAAAATCAGAAATTATGGACAAGCCTCAGGTTTATCTTACATTTACTTTTGCCATACTTCAATAGCTGGGTGACTTTCGTGCATATGGCATTGGTTCGCCGTTGTGCTTTTACTGTTGTTCTATGATTTATATATCATTGTAATTATTCTTTTAGGTGTGAAGCATTTCCAACCTACCCTAGAACCTATGATCTGGTGCATGCTGAAGGACTCTTATCGCTTGAAGCTGGACTTCTATCACTTCAAATGGGTCAGAAGCGTAGGTGCACCATGCTAGATCTGTTCTCTGAGATTGATCGGTTACTTCGTCCAGAGGTACTTTGACCTTCTTTTACTTTTTCTACATTTCTCATTTAATAGACATGCATTATCTATGTATTCCAAAACATTAAAGGTTAGATGATTCCTGAGCAATTGATATCAGTTTGATCAAATAGATTTGATGGTTGTTGTGCCAGTGGAGCTATGAGGGGAAAAAAATTTGGTAGGCGAGTTTTGCGAAAATTAATGAAGTCTAATGGAAATGTAATATGACTTTGAGCTTTTATAAGGACCACTCAAGGAATTAATGTAGATGTTAACAAAATTAGTTATGAGATGTCACATATAGGTCACAGTGCTTATATTCTGCATGCAACTAATTGTACTACAGGCTGTGACATAACTGGTTAAATGTAATATGCATACATTGTATAACTAAACCAATGTAAAACAAACATATTAAACTAAATAAAAAACAACAACATTGCATTGTGTGTTGACATCCAGCACGTTCTTGTCAGCTATAGGGCATGCAACAATATCCTTATCCCACATGGGAATCCTTTGGATTTCCATTTTGTGCATCCCAACAAAGTGCTCTGTCATGTGTCCTCCAGTCCCCTTGCAATGGCCAAGTCTCCTTTCCCTCTTTGCATTAGGAGGGGAGTACAGGTTTCTTTCTCAGGGTTATTTCAAATGCCATAAACGTGCTCTAACTCTAAATGCCCGCTCATTTGTAGGAGCAGTGTCCAAGGAACCCAAACTAAGACTTGTCAAAGCCACAACTTGGGACCTGTAGTGTTGCTTTGTGATTCTCGGACCATTATCTAGTTACAACTTCGGATATTGTTGAAACACATATTAGTATTCTTTGGTATTATTATCATTTCCTTCTTTGGTATTTTTATCATTTCTAGCAAAAAATACCTCTATGCACTTGCAAGGCTTATGCTCTTACATGCAAGGTTTTTCTGTGGAGCTCAGTTTTATGTTGTTTGCTATTGTATAGTATGGTGGCCTTACTGTATTCAGTTTTCTTCTTCTATCCGTGCTTTAAGTTTTTGCTAATCCAGATAGGGTTGGTGCAGGGGTGGGTGATATTACAAGACACTGTGTTTCACATTGAATCAGCAAGAGCTCTCACTACACTGTTAAAATGGGATGCACGAGTTGTGGAGATTGAGAGTAACAGCGATGAGAAACTCCTGATCTGTCAGAAACCTTTCTCTAAGCGAGCAGCGAGCTAATTATGAAAAATTGCAAGGGAGGCAAGAATGGGAGATTAATTTAATATTCATATTCATTTTTGTGGATCTATACACTGATAGTCATAAAGTTCCACCGTTTAAGGAAGGATGGAATTAAAATTTATGGACAGAAGAAGAAAGCAAGAGGTGAAGGAAACAAATGATTTTTGCTTAGAAACCAGCACAACTCCTATGGAGCCGTAAGGCGAACATAGGGCCATGTAATTACTCAACTGAGGCAGAAGGTGAAAGGGAAGTCTGGAATACAACAAATACGATGAATTACTTGTGAAAATGTTTACACAATAAGCGACAACATTGTTTTCTGTAGTATATAGAATCCATGAATTTGGAGGATTTTTTTAGAGACCAATTTGTTTGTTTATTTTTTACAGCAGAAAGCACCATTCAAACATTCGTAGTAGTGTTCTTAATGTTGAAAATTGGTTCTTAAATGTCCTGCTTGTATACTCTTTCTAGTCTGGCTTAAAGGTGGTTTCACTTGCTTGGAGTAGTTCTCTTGGAGAGTTAGGACTTACCTGTTAAACATGCACCACCATAGCAAAGTGAAGTTCAACTACATCTTACTATTGGATTCATCCTACTATGTTGGGTGTGTGAGAGAACACGTGTGTGTGATGAAGAGATTGAGCGGGAATCTCAAAATTGTTAGATTAATATCAACTCTTAGGTCAGATTTAGACAAATTTAGAAACGATCTGAACCACGAAAAACAAGAATTATTTTATTTATTTTTTAAGATTTAAATTGTAAACTACTTTATTATATAGATATGTCAATTAATTTTTAGGTATATCTATATGTGATATTTTTTTTTATTCTATTAATTAGTATGATCAGTAGGTAAAATGACTAAGAACTTTCACACACACTTCAAATACGTTATGGACATATTTAGAAAAGTTGTTGACATGGGCTCAATTTTACAAATTTTAAGTTAGGAAAATTATGAAGACTTTGTTGCATAATCAAATAAGTGATTAATAATGAATTACTGATTAATTGTTAAAAAAATATTTTTTATAGCATTGATATTTGACAGTGAAATTATGAATGTTTTTATAAGTTTGAAAACTTGTCGGGGTCAATTATAAATAATTATAGTTAGTCTCCTTTTTTTGTGAAGAATTTTTACTATTTTTTTTTTGGTTGTTGCTTTTTGTTTATGTACACTATGTCCGTCGTTTGTATCAATAAATATTTAAATATCAAATATAATATAATAAATTTTAAAATATTTTCATTTTATCAATTACAGAAATAAAATTAAAATTTTCAGTTAGAGTGCATAAAAAAATTGAGATAGTTAAAATAATAAAAAGTAGGAGCCGGATTAATAAACCGACCTTAGCTCAGTTGGTAGAGCGGAGGACTGTAGTTGGTTTAATACCTTGTGGACATCCTTAGGTCGCTGGTTCGAATCCGGCAGGTCGGACTTTTTTTTTCCTCTCCCTCTCCCTCTCTCTCTCTCCCTCTCCCTGTCTGCCCTCCTCCGCCCTCCACTGTACTCAAACCACCAACAATCCAAACAGAAAATTTCCAATGGCATTTTGGCACCACCTCTTCACCACCTCCAGCACCAAAACCAAACTACTATCTCCACCAAAAACCCTTCTCACCACCACTCTAACCCTCACGCACCTCTTAAACTCTAAGCCTAAACCCCATTTCCTCTCTCTCTTTACCTCCCACTTCTCAACCTCATTCCTCATCACCAAAACCCCCAAGAAACACAAGAAAAAACGCGATAAAAATCCCAGCCCAAGAACCAAGCTGGTCCAACATCAATCCAATCTTATTCCCCACTTCGAAAACATCCACCTCCGCGATGCCCACTTCAGATTCCTCGTCAAAACCAAAGAATTCCTCGCCAAACAGCCCGAACATGTACTCCGCCTCGACGACGCCGGCAAACTCCACCGTGAATTGGGCTTCTCCCGCGGCCGGAAAGTCCTCCGCTTCATTCAACGCCACCCTTTAATTTTTGAAGCGTATAGGCACAGTGATGGTAAGTTCTGGTTCGGATTTACAGACTTTATGGAATCTTTGTTAGATCAAGAACGTAGAATTATGGATGAAATGGAAGAAAATAGAGTGGCCATTGTTAGGAAATTGCTAATGATGTCGGCAGAAAAAAGAATTCCCCTGAGCAAGATTTACCATAATAGATTGTTATTTGGTATTCCGGAGGATTTCAGGGACAGGGTGGTGAAGTATTCAAATTTTTTCAAGATTGTGGTTGAGCATAACGGGAAAAGAGTCCTTGAGCTTTTGAATTGGGACCCTTTATTGGCTGTGAGTGCATTGGAGAGAGAGTTTATGGTTGATGAGGATAAAGTGAAAAAGGCCTTCAAGTTTCCGGTGAAGCATGGGAAGGCATTGGATTTGGACGTGGATGATGAAAGGAAGTTGAATTTGTTGAATACATTGCCATTGGTGTCGCCTTATTCAGATGGGAGTAAGTTGGATTTGTGGACTTTGGAGGCAGAGAAGTATAGGGTCGGGATGATTCATGAGTTCTTGAGCTTGACATTGGAGAAGAGGGCTTCCATACATCATATTGTGGAGTTTAAAGAAGAGTTGAGTCTTACTAAGCATACTTATCAGATGCTTTTGAAGCAGCCGAGAACATTTTACTTGGCTGGCACGGAGATGAATTGGGTTGTTTTCTTAAAGGATGCTTATGAGGAAGATGGTGAATTGATGAATAAGGATCCACAGGTGGAGTTCAATGAGAAGTTGTGTAGATATGCAGATATGCAAGAGATGGAATCAGGAACTAAATTCAGTAAGAAATGAAATGGTCATTGAATTGAATGTTTTGCTCGATTATATTCGAGTGGGAGTTTCTGGACAACAGTTGCCAGATTGAAAGAGACAACAAATATCATTGAGCATACAAGAAGGGGCAGGGAAAATAAAATGGAGTGAGGCAACATTACAATGTGCGCATTTGAGGTATGGAAATTGATCCCTCACTTGTTATGTTTCTCATTGATGGATTTTGTTTATGTGTTGTTGCTGGATTATGTTGATGTCCGCTATGGAAAACCTTGAAGCTGACTTTAAGAATCCGTTTCTAGTGTATAAAAAAATAAAGTAGAAAATATGATATTCGGTTCTTTCTTTGAGTAACACTAAAGTTTATTTGTCTTGCTTCTGAGTTGTATGAAATCATTGTGGTTGCAATTTCTAAGGATTAGCGGTAAATATTTATCTTATGAAAATATTTAATTTAAATATGCAATATTACATGATCAAAATGAATAGGAAAGACAGACTCATATACCTGATCTCAACTGATTAAAACATAAGACTTGGTTTGGTTTGGTTAGGAGTAAATATTTATCTAGATGCCTGCCGAAACTTGCAGAGACTACTACTTTTTCAATAAGTTGTTTTGTCTTTATTTTAGTTAACTTTGATGTCTTTGCGGCTCTATGTTCAACTAATTATGGCAAATGGGATAACTTAGGACTGAGATGCAACTGAACCAGTGTCATTCTTTTTGAAAGCATGGCATCATGTTACTAGGAACATTGGTTTGGTGCAATGATCTTTTTACTTGTCAACCTGAGATTCATGAGTAGTGATTATGAGCGTTTACTGTCAACATCCGCTGATAGCCATTTTACCATTGAACTTCTCAAGCCATGGGATGGGGAATGTAGGTGTACGTGTGGGAATACTTTTTGCATGTGCGCATGCATGCACTGGTGTGAGCATATCTGTACATGTGTGTACCAGAGAGAGAGAGAGAGAGAGAGAGATGAATTGTGGATACTGCATACATGATACAAGCATGACATGGTGAATATGGTGCAGACTTCTTGAAGTAGTTCATGACTTTGTCGTGCTTTGAATAGATTAAGCCAGGATGACATCCTGTGGGGAATAAACATGGGTACTGTAGTGTACAGTGGATAGAGTTTTCTGGGGTCAGAGGGGACCAGGCTCCTGCCAATGGATAATACGTATGGGTCCACTTTACATTGCCACTCGGCTTTCATAATTGTAAAAGCGATGGCGCCATGCTACTTCATCTAGCTCATTGCTGGAGAAAACAATTGTGTATTGCTTAAGACTTAAGAAGATTACCCGTTAGACCTTTTTGAAGAAGGTCTGGGAGAGTCAGAGAGAGACAGACAGAGACTGTGATACTTGGATCTTCTGTGCTAGAATTGTATAAGATAAGAGCAGTTTCCTTCCTTCTTGGTATCTATATGTACATGTATGGCTGTGGGTGTGCGATGGTAATGCCTCTGGGACAAAATATCCTTACATTCACCTTTAACCAATCATAAATATACTATTGAAGTGTTATTTTGTGATTTTAATCTCAAATTTATCATCACCTTTTTTGGGGGATCAGACACATATAAAGCTGTATCTGATAAATGATGGGATCAATTTGTCAGCACAATATTGTTCATGATAAAAATGTCTGCTTTTGATGTCTTTGCAAGTTGGGGAATTCTGAGAGTAGATTATGTGTTACTCTTTAGTCTTTACTAATAATATTGCAGCAAATGCTGAAAAGTTTTAAGTAAATTTTATGCTGTGTGGAATTCTCTTTCTCTTCTCTTTTGGCTGCAAAAAATGCAAACCGTAACTTTGAGGAAGAGCAGAGGCTGAATCCCTAATTTTCAGCGCTAGAATTTTTGTAACTGCAAAAGAATAGGATCAGAGTCCACCCATTGGTATTTTCTGATCTATGTAATTAATTTCCTTTCGACTATTTTAAACCTAGTCCTCAATTCCATATCGAAATTATTACCTATTGCAGGATCATTAACTTTCCTCTCAGACTCAATTCCTTATCTAAATCATTACCCATTTAATCTTAACTTTCCTAACACAAGAAGATGCAGGCAAGACTGTCTATCAAATAGTTTTTAGATGCCATTTCTCATTTAACCAGAAGTTTATAGCTGGATTAGTAATTTTGATGCTTGGTACAGTGGCAGTGGATGATTTTTGCTTGCATGGTGTCATTTGTGATGCTACTGCAGTGGTGTAGTACACTTTTATTGCTGGTCACAAAGTAGAGGGGTTTCTTAGATGTGCCTCCAAGCTTCCAAACCCAGTGATAGAGGAAGCAGTCACAAAGAATGAAGGATGAAGGTGGTGAAGAGGATTTAGTTTACAGTTCAGTCGGATTCCTTGGGCTCCCTCTTCAGTTCACTGTATAGTGTGCCCAAAGCAGGAGGAAAAGTTTGAATTGGAAAGCTTCATGGAGTGGGATATCTAGGTTTTTTGTGGAGTCGTATTCAGCATCCAAAGTTCTGTATAAAGTGGTCTTCTATGTGCCCACTGCAGCCTTAGGTCTATTCTGTCTATGGACAATCTGGAGCTAGTGTCACATATTGCAGATGAGCTGAATAGACAGTCAAATCATTATTTGGTCCACCTTTTTCCTTCTGTCCTGTTCACTTTGTGTTTACATTTGTTGCACTTCTCACTGCCTTCTTTCCTTAACAAAGAAGAATTAATACAGAAAAAAGAGACAAAATAGTTGAACAATGTCTCCTAGGATTCAGGGAACAATCAGCTTCTTGCAGTATATTATGCTGTTGTCAGGTGTCACAAACTGTAACTTTACAATTTAATTCTATAGGAGTCAGACCCATGTTATCTCTTTTTAGATAAAACATATCTTTCTAACAAAATAAATCTGACGAGAGCGACTTAACACTCAAGAATTGCTCATGCAAGAAAACTTCTGCTTTAATGCCCTTCTCTGCAGGAGTTTCTTTTCACTGATAAAAGTATATGATCAGTTTTTTTCTCCTTTGATAGCTGAGCATTATATGCAGTCATGCACATTAACTGTTTTATGAGTTGTGCAATAAGTATCTAATCTTATCAAGTCGCAGTCACATTAGTGACTAACATTCGCTTTACAAGTGTATGGTATGTTGCAAGTGTCAACCCCATTTCTATGGCTGGGCAAATGATATACATTCAGCTTCCTGGAGATGTAGTTTCAGCTATATAATATCGGAGTTCCTATCTTCTAGGTTAGTTACTGCTACTTTCGGAAACAGTTAATTGTGTATGGTATGCCTCCGCCACTGTGAACGCCGTCTTTAAATTCCTCACAAATTTCTGCCAATTTTTAAAAACAGTAGCTTTTACAACGTAAGATGATGCAGTCATGATAAATTCGCTTTGTTTATTGGTTTTGATATGCCACATCATGTCAAATTCATATCTGATCTGGTGTTTTTGGAGGACCATGCAAACTTGCGAGCTTTAACAACAGAACTATCTGGCAGCAGTATGATTCTGCTTGTTCAATGTTTTTCCTCTTGGAGCTCTTGCTGTCTTTTTTATTTATCATAGATTAAATTCTTGGTCGTCTCTTATAATGGTGCCTCTTTTTTGACTTCTAAATGCAGTGGCTATAGAGATCAAAATCTGGTTCAAAGGATCACATGAAGCTGTGATACAATACCAATTATGAGGTCAGGACTTCAAAGTTGCATCCTCTCTTGCTTTATAAGTTTGTGATTTCTTTTCCCATCCCAAGTGTGGAACTTGGTGCTAAATGCTTCTCTAGTATTCTTTTCCTGTCCTGTTTCTTTCTTCGGTTTTGTTTTCCTGTCAAGTGAGATACAAAAACATTGCTCTTTGATACGTTTTCATGTTTTGCAAGTTTTTTCTATAAATGAGGACAAGCTGTTTACAGTTTCAGCTTATTTTTACCTGCACAAGTGCATATGACCTGAAACTCTTACTGCACTTCTCGAAGTATCTGGAATGAAGTCGCCCAGTCGTCCCAAGATCCACCCCCAGGAGAATACAACTACTTCACATTAGGGTGCAATGCCAAATGCTAATTATTGTCTCCCAGAACATATCCAATCTTAATCATATATTTGTGAGGCATTTAACCCGTGGATTGTATCATGCCATAGGAATTTCAATTGGCTTACTGACGCCGGAGTAGTCAGCACATAGTTCCTAGAATTCACTAAACCACTGACAACCCATGATTTGAATATGTTAGTCCCAAATACGGTGGATTTGCGATCTAAATCACCAAAAAATATACGACCCCAAATTCTAATACCAATCTTAAACCAATTCACAATACATATTAATTGACTATGTTTTTATAAATTTATAATCATATATTGTTTTTTTATAATAGATAAACAAAATGTAAGATAACTAGTAATTGACTTAGTGTTTATAGATGTTATATGATATATAATGTTGTATAGTAGTAACTAATAAAAATAATTTGCATTAGAGTTCCAAAATATATTATGACCTAAAATACTGTACCAGTTAAGTTTTCCTTCATCGTACTGCATACCTAAAAAAATATTGTATCGCATATTATTATCCGTACTATGTACCAAAGATACCCACGATCCAGGTAACATTCAGCAAGCCTAGCTTGAAAACAAACAATTAAATGAAAGTGAAAACAAATAAAGACCACTTCCAAAACAGAAACTTAAAAAAGCATTCATAACACTGCATTGTACCCTGCCAATAGGAAAAACAAAATTGAAACACTGAAGCCACAAATCCCTAGCTTGCAGCTACCATACAATGTGAAAATGAAAACCAAGAAAAATATCACCTCGTAAAAATTAACTTGGATTCTCAAACTAGTTTTCCCAAAAGTTTACAAGAAGTAAACACAGAGGACCAAAAAAACACATCTAAGACTTGATCTTCAGGGGAGAGTGGTGATGAGTTTGAGATTGGCTTCTTGACTTTTGCCTGCTTCTCTGTGCAACACTTCCACTGCTCCTATGCACACTTAAGGAAGATGATACACCTTGGCTCACCCTCTTCACGGCTTTTCTACGGCTGCTCCGACTGCCGTTCCCAAGTGCAGCTTTGGTAATGGCTTCTGTGGCTACCTCTCGTGCTTTCTGTGGATTGATGGGCTGTTTGTTCAGGTAAGCTAGTTTTGGGAGAAGACTGCAAACTGCCTTGCGCAACTGATCTTCGCTTATGTTGCTTTGGATTGGATTCCCCAAGAGATTCAGAGCTTGCAGAGAGTTGTAGTTTGCCACAAATTGGCCTAGCGCTTTTGATGTGGTCATCTTATTGAAGCTCAAGTCCACGATTGTCAGCTTCATAAGCCTATGAAGCCCCTCAACATCACTGATCTTGTTTCCAGCAAGATAGAGTTCCTTGATGAGTGTACAGTTTGACAACCCTGATACAATCAAGTCAGAACGCACTAGTTATGTGAAAAACCATTAAGGAGGGTAAGTTTTTTGGAAATCTTCTTCAGGTAAGTCAAAGGGAGATTAAATGCAAGGTCAAAGGTAACTAAAGATATTTACCCTGCCCAATTCTAGAGATTCGGTTGTAACTGAGATCGACTACCCGCAACCGAGTTAGTTCTCTGAGGCCTTCAATTGCGCTAATCTTGTTTCTAGACAAGTTGAGAGTGTGAAGACCCTTTGGCAGAGACCCTGGAGTTATATGAACTGCAATTTGGGGGTGGAAAGGGAGGGGATGTAGTGTTGGTGAGCAATCTACTTAATATTTTCCATATTCTTAATCACTTTTTAACAGCTACAGGGTTGATTACGGACCTATTAAGTTGCCTGATAAGTTGATAGAGCGAAGACTAGAGAAGCGTGCAATTGTGGGGATGACTTTTAACCCAATACCCGAGATGTGAGCCACAGTTGATGAAGAATTCAAAGACTGGATGGCACTGTTGGCCTGTAGAATTTCCTCTGGAACATTCATATTTGGATTCCGGGATGAATGACTTGTGCTTCTTTCAGGCGATTTGCCAGCATCAGGAGAGGGTGGGAAGGCAATTCCATCGTCCATGTGGTCTTCATCATCAACATAGAGTGGAGGTTGGCTTGAAAGCTCTTTGACCCACTCATCCACTCTAGTCAATGTAGACGATTCTGCAGACAAAGCAACCCACTGGTTCTGCGGCCACAAACCAGAGTCTCCATGGAAATCATCCCATTTACGGTGATCATTGTTGTTGCTGCCTTTATTAAAGGATTCCCCAGTAAATGAACCCAGGTCTACCAGCTTACCCAGCTTGATACCTCTTCTTGGTTCTAGAGTGTCTGAAGAGTACCCACCTTGCTGGTTGAAAGCAGGTTTGATTGGAAGTGGTTGTGGTTGTGGTTTTACAGTCCATGAACTGTGCAGGTTCCTGTGGCTCCAGAGGAACAATTTCCACCATAGTCGTCTACTTCTAGAGGGTAGTATTTGACTCGAGGAATGCTTCTTCAACATCACTCTGTCAGCACTGCAATAGGTCATTACAGAAACAGGACTTCCAAGATAGGGCGGAAGAACTTCCTTCCTGGCCCCCTCAGCTAATTTTTGCATATCTTCAAAAGATTCAGATGTTTGCAAAGGCAACTGATCGGCTATCTTCTTGAGCATATCCCATGTTTCCAGATCAGAGCAAGAGCGCTTAAGCTTTGGAGAAGCCCAAAACTCAGCTTTCCCAATCCCCGGATCACTAATATGGCCAGTATTTAGCAAGCCAAGGCCCTCCTCAGCATCTTTCTCTGTATTTTCCTCAAATCTCTCCTTCATCTCAGAATCAACCAAGTCATGAAAAATCATATCTTTATCAAGTGAGTGATCATTTTCCTCATTTGAGTTACCAACATGGGATTGAAGATCGGAATCAGAATTATCTCTTTTCATTGATAACTTCTCATCATGTTCATCTCCCCCTTCATAAGCCACCTCTTCAACTTCCTCTCCAACAGGACTTTCATGGCTCATTACCTTGACCTTGTACCTAGAACTCCCTGGAATAGCAAAAGGTACAGGGACACTAAATGAAGTTGATTTCAACTCATGGGTCTCAGAAGATTTCACCGGGCGTTCAATTCCCACTTGCAAGGTTTTGAGACCCTTGTTGAACTCAATAGCCTTTGAAGATACCTTATCATCCTATGAATACCCAAGGAGGTAAAGAAAGTTAGAAAAGAGAAACAGCAAATCTTTTAACTCCAAATCAGTGAAAATCGATAAACTATTTGATTGAGTGATTTCTCACCTTATCTTTCTTCTTGATCCCAACAAATGCACAGAAACAGTTGAAGTTTGTCATTGTAAATAACAGTTCACTTAAAATCCTCCAAATATGAGAAATCCAAAGCAGCACTCCTTGGTTTCTTTTTTCCTCCTCTACTTAACCCTTTATCCCCATCCACAACTCTATTCAAATGAAGCAAAAGAAAACAGAACTTTTAAGCTGACTGCAGAGTGAAATCTTGAGAACCAGAGTTCACATAGAACCAGAATTAGCCGTAATCAATGGGCAAACACCAAAGTAATGACAGAACCCAATCGGAGAAGTATAACGAAGAAAGATAATCTGAAACTGAAGCTTCAAGGCCTTTTACCCTTGCACTCGCCTTAGCCGATTTCAAGGAGAAAGAAGATGTCAACAAAGTGTCGGCCAGAGTGATATATACCGCAGCTTCTCTCCAGAAGCTTCACCAAAACATTTCCTGCACATATTAATACAGAGACGCACAATAAATAAATAAACACAATGCGTTTGTCAAAATTCCAGAGCCACATAAAAAAACTAGAGACTTTTACTCTGTATACAAAACTTCCACACAAAAAATTCAGCTGAATATGCACATTTTTCCAGGACCAAAAGAAATATTGAACAGGAATTTAAGGTAAAGTTAACCCAAATCGTCAGACATGGATCCTTGATCTCAGTGATGTTAAATATAGAGACGAATTTAGAAGAAACTAATGCAAAACGTAGTGGGTATTGATTTACCTAATGAAGCAAAAGTTTGCCAGATTGATAGACCCAATTCTACACGTGCAAAGTCGTATTTTTCCGGCTTCAAACCCGCTCAGATCAAAAACAATAACACCGAAGTTTGTGTGTAGCTCAGAGAGAGAGAGAGAGAGAAAGCGAAGGTGGTTAAGAGCGTGGTGGAAGGTGTGTGAGAGAGAGAGAGAGAGAGAGATAGCGGTTGAGAACGGCGTGGGGAGGGGAGGGGAGAGAGAGACGGTGGTTAAGAGCGCGGTGGGAGGTGAGGGTGGAATAGACTAGAAATAATTACGGTGGGAGATATCTAGTAAGGTATATACGCGCATGGAACACGGCCTTAGCCTGTACCTGCTAATATATCTGAGATAGCCCGTGCTTTATGCATAAATTATTGACATATTATAATTGGGAGGGGGAGTGAAAGTCAAGTTGGGTGAAATTTCCCTATTATCTAAAATCTTCGACAAACCTTAATATTAAATTATCAAGAAACTCAATTAAAAAAAATGAAAAAATTGTCAAGAATAATCAACTCTTATGCTCTTTGGTAAGAGCAATGTAAAATTGAAAAAATAGATTTTCCAGAATAACACTTTTTCTTCATTCTTTTTGGTACAATGAATGAAAAGTTTGAAGATTTAATTTTTTATTGTTTGGAATTGAAGGAAAAGTGGCAAAAATATACATATACATAATTTATAATTATACTCTTACTTATAAAAAAATTATTTTTTTATTATAAATAAAATTTTCAAGGTTTGAAATTGTTCAATGTCACTTTAATTAGTTATAAAAATAAATATGTATACCAAAAATAATAGCCAAAAAATATATGTGATACAATATTTAGAAGTATTTTTTGAGAATTGTGCAGGTTTTGAATTGGAATTGTGACATGATATTTTGAAGTATTAAGAATAAATCGTATCTAAATGTACGGTGTAATATAAATAATTTTGAGAGAGATGTTGGTGACTATTGAATGAATTTATTTGAGACTGTCGGATGATCTTATTAAAATTTGTCATATTTTATATTATAAAGAAAAACAAATGGTGGGCTAGAGGGAAATATTTTTAGATTCCATGGAAAAATCCCTCAACACCTCGTAATTATGGTGGTAGCTAGTGTAAAATATTTCTATTTCACAAATGACGTGTGTCGTCTTACAACAATTTTTGTATTTATTCTTCATGGAACGATAAAAAAAAAAAAGAAAAAAAAATAATGCAGATTTTATAAGGGGGGTCTAGAGAGAGAGCACTCAACTTCATTATGTACCACGTGTTGGTTACTGCAAGTACGTGGTACCATTTACCATAGAACTGCTATGCTGTCTAAATTATAACTCAAATTTCTCAATCTAAATGCATATGCACCTCATGTATATTATTTGTGGGTCCCAAAAAATCAGTTCTTTTATCCAATGTACGATGCACAACCATTATCGTTGAAAGATTTGGATTTTAATTTGAATAACATATATTTCTCTTCTAGATGTACTAAGATCGAATAAATATTCAATAATGATATGTATACCATTTTATCTATAATAGTGTTATACTGATTAGGATTTTTTATTAAGTTTTTTATCTCAATTAACTTGACAAAAGTTTTCAGTATCAAATAAATATGTCTCGTTAATATTTAATTATAAAAATTTCACATCACTTAAGATAAAAAATTTGATGAATGTAACATTATTATTTTATCTTATACCATTTAATGTGTCTTGATGTCAACTCAATGAAATTCACTAATTTAATGGTTTTATTTTTATTAAAATTTTGACTAAAATCAAGTGTGGTATATGCTTTATAAGTATCAGAAATTGAACTAATAAGAATAAGTATTACACTTCATTTTAACTGAAAGATTGAGATAGTTATAATCATTAAATTAGTGAGTTTTATTGAGTTCGATAAATATTTAATGGTTTATATTGAGGTGGTGAACAAAAATAATTTAGAGAGATAGTGTGTAATAACATTGTTGATATTTACATGCTTGAAAGGTATCACTTGACACTTTTAGGTACCAATGAGTTTTTGGTTCATTGATACTCTTTGTCTTATAAAAATATTGTCTTTTGAGGTCAAATGTTCAAATTTCCCTTCTTCTTCTCCCTCCCAAAAAAAAAAAAAAAACTTGACACTTTTAGGTGGTCTAAGCCTATTTATTGCTCACCTTCACGTTCAAGAGTCGTGTAAGTAGAGAGATCTTTCTTAGAGGTAAGAAAGTGGTTCCTTCTAACCTTTGGTATAGTAGCCAAGTCCTCTTCTCTCTCTTTTAGTAGGAATAGACAAGTTTCACTTTTACCCTTAATAGGAATCCAAATGCGAATGTTTATTTTCATAGAGAATTAATTCGAATGAGTTGAGAGATCAACTTAACACATATTATAAAATTTTCTATCAAAGTTTACTATGGGTTCATAGTCAATTTTGCTCGAGTTCAATTTTTTTAACTTAATTTAAATTCAAGTTACCTTAAGATTGAAATTAGGTTCAATTCTCTAATTAAATTTTTAATTCGATATTTAGACTAAGCATTTCATGATGAAATTAGGTGGAGCTAAAGTTTCAATACCTTAATTCATTCAACCATTGTATCGAGAAGAAGATTACAGTATTGAAAAAATATTCAATATTGGACTACCTTGCGGTACAAATTATTTATTTATTTATTCACGGAATTGATTTGTCCGAATTAAACGGTGGTCTTCCGTACCCCTTTAATTGCCGGAATGCTTCTGGGGGGCCCGCAGCACATGTGGACTAGGTTGGAATTGCCCCCACACATGAACAACTATAAACAACCGTTCCATGTGGCCATGTGTACGTCCTCGTCGATGTCGTCTACGATTCAATCTTTCCACTAGATCTCCGTCCGGTGAACAACCCAACGGTAAACGACAACGGAGGACGGTTAACATACAAAAATATTTACTTACAAACAACGGTGATGTAATGTTACTGAAAGCGATGTTAATTAGGATTGGGTTGTACAAGTTAAAGGACAGTTGTTTGGTTGGGTCGGGTCTTGGGAGTGCGCTGGGTCCACGTTGTTTCCAGTCACCGTCTCACATTAGTGTTTTGTTGATAGTGTGGTGACGGATTACTCTAAAAGAGTCTATAGTTATGACTACTCAAATATTTTATATCGAGAGAGACTCTCATGGTCACGCCCAAGAGAGTTACTATCTGCTGGTCGGCCATTTCTCCCATTTCTGTTATAAAATAATAATAATAATAATATTGATAGTAATGTCACAAGAATTGTCATAAATCAAAATCAATAATTTTATGGGAAGATCTTTTTTTTTTTTTTTTCCAGTTAATTCTCCTTTTAAGCTAATCGATTAGCTCACCTGGTTACAACTTAGGCTAGACAGTGCAGCTTGTCCTCACAATGGATGGTTAATCCTCCGGAGCAGCTACGAAGACTTGTACAGAAAGAAGTAAGAGAGGGTATTGGTTGATTTTTTTGTTTAGTTTTTTAGTTTCTTCTTGTTGTTTTTATGCTGGGTGTTTCTTGTTTGACCAAAAAAAAAATCAATAAGTTGATGGGAAGATGAAAGTTAATTCTCCTTTTATCGTTTTTCTAAAAAAAAAAAAAGTTTACCCAAATATAATAATTTTAATTTTTTTTTGAATTTATTTAATTTAATTTTTTGAAATTATTTTAAAACAAAATTTCAAAGCTTTTTCATTAAAAATGGTATTTTGAAAACATGCTTTTATGAAGAAAAAAAACCCGATAATTTGATAAATAAAGTTAATGCTATGGTATTTAAGTAAAAAAGTTACAAAAAATAGACTAATAAAAAACTCAGATTCATGTGCATCACACGGTAGATATCACAATTTGAATTTCGTCTAATTCATAATTTCCATAGGAAATATCATGAGTAATTGTGGAAAATGATCCATGTGCATCACACGGTACATGCGTGCCTGTTTTTGTTTAAATAAACATTATCGATTGGCGTGAATTCATGTTGTGTTTAAAGTTAGGGGATGTAACTGACATAAAAGCATTATAAATGACCAGAACAACAATTTGGTGAAATGACGAGGCAGAAGTTGTAAATATTCCTGCCTGCCGGCAGCTTGTTACAAATATTCATCCCAATACCAATAAATTGAATCACAAACTTGTCATTGTGACCCGAAATGTTTCCGCTTCTATTGACAAATTCTCATGCATGTTGTTAACAAACGTCATGGAACGTGATTCGACGAACATATCATTGAAAGACACGTGTATTAAAAATTGTTCCATTAAGCGAATCATGTATCCCAAATATACTCAAATTGAGAAAGTACTCAATACGTTGATCATAGTCAGATCAAAGAACATCCTTGTAGTTGTTGGACTCTAGTATGTTTGGGGGGGGGGTGTCATGCCCTTTGCCCGAATTGGGTAGTTGGCTCTACTCGGACAAAGAGACCCACTAATGTCATTCGAAACAAATAATGGAATAAGTGATAGAAAATTATTAGCTACATCATCACCCCAAAATAAAGATCAAAACTAGGTCTCATGGACAACGAAAATTAGGCATGACTATTGCTTATATGAACTAGTGGAGAGACGTCTGAAATGACTCTGCATTGAATGCTCAACGCACATGATTAAATGCCCAATTCCGAACAGAGTAATCATTACAATAATTGACCCTGAGCGTCTATTGTTTGTCACTAAGCATTGTAAATATACGGCTCGATGTTACTCTATGAGAAAATGACCACTAACATAACGGCTCTGCCGTAGACATGGATTAGCAAGAGGATTTTATTCCAAAAAGATTGTCAACCATGTTGGTTGGACGTGACCCAAGGGGTCTATGTCAACCTCCCTCAAGGTATAAATAACTAAAATAGTTGGGTCTCAGTTACACATATGTAATTCATTTTATACAGTATCACTTATACTTTCTCTCTCTCACACCAACTACCTTAGGCATCGGAGAGAATACACCGGATTCTCATTTGATCCCTTCTTAACCTTGTTCCTTGTTTAAAAAAATTCCATGTGTGATCTATCCAAATGTTGTCATCTCGACAATTTCACAAAATTCACTCTGTGCAAAACGAATAAGCTATTTTTATAATTGGAATACGTGATGTTATAAAACTTAGGCTTAAGTTTAAATAATATAATATTATGTATAGTCAAGAACAAATTTTGGACTTCAATTTTTTTTTCATCCCATCTTGTCTTTCTTCCGTGGTTGGATTATGATGTTATACTCGGTAAACTATGCCCATTATTTTTACCATAAGTTCAAGTACAAAATTCCACAGCTATCGCAAGCACTTACGTCAAATAATGTGTTTTCGGACTCCTTCTATGTGTCTTATCACCAAGAAGTTTAGCCCAACTTAGCTAGAGAGAAAAATGCGATTGACTTTATCGTTATATTACGCTATGAGATTATGATTCACCACCAACATCTCAATTATTTTTGGATACTTCCCAAAAAGAAGTGGGTGACAAAAAACTTACTCAAAAAGAAGTGGGACAAAAACCTACTCAAGATTGGTGGGTTTAACAATTTGCTTACCATTTCTAAGTGGATTCACTCGGCATTTTTTTGGAAATTCACTGACATTACTCTTTTACTAATTGTGGGAACCACACTGTCCCCTACTAATGTACAGCAGAAGGATAGCGGCAACTGCCTAACACGTATTCGAATATCCTTGATAAAAACCCATATCTCCCACGATGGATCGTCCTCATTGGTATATCGTAAGATTACTTGGAAGTTATCACTCTCTACACTTGCTCAAAAATAAAAATGTTATTCTCAAACCTTTGTCATATATAAATGAAAGGGCATCTTTGTAAATGACCAAATGAAGATATCATTAATGATCTTCTTTTTTTGTGGGTCCTACAAACTTATAAATTATGTAAACAAACATGGTCAAGAATAGGAAATAAAAAATAACTTATGATTTCTTATACTATGGGAGTGAAATGGATTAGAAATGATACTCCAATTCCATTCAACCTACGACACAAAGCAAGGATGCCCTATTGTTAATTCTGAACATTTTATAGTTATGGTACCAGATTGTGACAAGCTGAAATAAGTTCTCTCTCTCTTTTCTGACTGCCTTGGGCATGGAGCAACCTTAAAACCCTGGGCCAGCTGTTCCACCCTTCGAGGTGCCTATAAATCAGCGAAGGGATTAGTCACTGCGCCGGCAGTGGATACCCTGATTTACACCAAAAAAACTTCTTGTCATTTATGTCTCTTCATATGAAACTTAGAAAAAAAATATAATATAAAAATGTTAAGTTACAGTAGTAATTATAAAATAAAATAAGGGTGATATAATAATTTTGGACTTTTAATTGACGATGCATTATGTCGTTAGCAAGCGGTGGCCGACGAGACATTTTCCCCTAAATATCTTGGGAAGCGAAAATGACATGTTTGAAACTCGTTCAGTAAAATTCTCCCGAAAGGTAGACATTTACCCTACCCAATCCAATGAAGTTTTGACAAACAGAATCATTTTAGATTGAAAGTTGAGATTTATGGCAGTTACTTAATCATTGGTGTTACAAATTGACACAAATAGAGTCCTAACCCCACCAAGTTGAATATAAGCATCATTTTTATTTTATAGTTACTTTTAGTATGGTACTAAACTCAATGTGGTAATCATTTTTAACAAATCATTAGAACCAAAAGTCCCGTAAACTGAAAGAGGATTGTATCCCTTTTCCACTGGTAAAAATATGTGCACTTAATTTTTTAAATATTGTATCCTAAATTATAATCGATGGATAAATTTGTGTGTCTTATTAATTCACTAATCTTTTCATCCATATTCATGAAAAGTGGAAGTCATTCTCTTAGCAGTAATGCGAAGGAGTTCCTTGGTGGGGGGGACTGCCACACCTAAGAAAGTGCCTCTCCTTTTTGTGACCATGCATGCATAATTGAGTGGGTATTTGATAACTTTACCTTACTTGAAATCACCCTTTTTACTCAAAAAAGACCCACTTTCCAGATTTTCAAAATCCCTTCGTGACATAAAAGTTGCATTTTTCGTCACCCTGTCATAACAAGCAAATTCAAAGAGAATACATATATTTTTTACAAGTTTCTTATTATAGATAATAATCTTATGCAC
>CM042193.1:6627545-6663321 GCA_023539305.1 Ilex asprella
GTATATTATGTTAAATTAGAGATTATTATAGCTACTTAACTAGTATATATATTCATATATATATAAACAGACTTTACATTATGTATTGTATCTGTCTATAACCTTGGAAACAAACAATTAGTACATGTGGTATATATTTTATACATGTTATGAGACAGGTTCCTATCATGCTTATTGACTAAGGTGATGGGTGATATTTTGCACCTGTGAAATTAATTGATATTTTATTAATCTGGATTATAGATTTGTAAATAGGTGTATCAAAAACCTAATCGCGTCTCATCCTTGAGAGACCGGGATGGGGCGTGACAGTTTTTATGTGAAATATTTCAAATATTTGTCAAACATAATATTTACTAGCAAGTGATAGAATGTGATTAGAGAAAGTCTTGCAACAATTCTTCATGTCATTGGGATGTTTGAATGATTTCAGAGACATGAGAATGAGCAATATACAATTTTTTAGTGTCCAAACGAAAACCCAAATGTGTACTATGTTGCAAGTGTGATATTATAAGTAAAACTTGGCAATTAAATTAGCTTCTGCTAGGGTTGTGCTATCTTGGATTTTTGGTTTCCACTACCACCCCAATGCACTATTTTTTTTTTTTAAAAAAAATTGATAGATAACCCAATAAACAAGATAGTCAGCGCAAGCCTGAACATTTTCAAAAAAAAAATAGAGCAATCCAAAAAGTGTATTTATAGCTGGGTTTCATCTAATTATCATTTATTACAACTGTCACAACAACCGTTAATAATAATAGACAATGTCAATTTTTATGTATTTCTCTATATAAAGATAATATTTTATTATGGTTGATAAATTAAAAGGCTCAATTTAATTTAGAGATTCACAATTTATTTTATTTTATTATATAGATATTTAGTTTCATCGACTAAGCTAAGAGATCCATTGGGCAATTAGCTACTGGGCTTAAGCCCACTCCAACTAAATCACTTAACCACTAACTATGTTTGACCAACAAAAAGCTTTGAGCAATGGGCAATTAACCATTTATTCTTCAGGGTTTTGGGGTGCAGTACTGCTACGTTGACTAAATTTTGTGATTAAATTCAGAGTTCAAATGACATGACAATTAACTTAAATTTTTTTACTGAGTGTCATATTATTCGGCCCAATAAAAGACGCACAACCAGTCCAAACAGGTCAATGCATACATCTAAAGAGCCCAAGAATAATGTGGGGGCCTTGAATTGAGCCCGTTAATAGTCATTAGAGGCCGCTCGAATGCAGAGTCCCACTACAACAATCGAAGACTTGGGCCTTCTTGATCGCCCAATAACTTCACCTGAGTTTTGATAAATAATTGAGTTGAGCTTTACAAGTTTAAGCGGAGCTTATTGGACTTATTTTTTAAAAAAATTTAAAAAATTATTAAAATTCCTCTCGTTTATAAAAATGAACCAAGTCTAAAAGGAGTCGAACTTGAGCCAAACCGGAATACCTCGACTATTTCACATATAAACTGAGTGTAAAATAATATTGATTTATTTTTTTAAACGAGTTGAGTCCAAAATGAACAAAATTTGAAATGAGTTGAGCCCAAACAACGCGACTACTTTTTGAATATAAAAAATTGTTTAAGTTTGGTTCATTTTCTAAACTAGTAGAGCCCAAAACGAACCGAATTCAAAATGAGTTGAGTTCTAATAACATAATTATTTTAAATATAAACAAGCCTAAAAAATTATTTAAGCCATGTTCGTGTTTTAAACGAACCAAGCCTAAAACGAACTGAATTTAAAATGAGTTGAGCTCGAATAAATAATTCGATTATTTTGTATACAAACAAGTTTAAAAAATTATTTAAACTCTCTCTATTTTATAAACAAATAAACTCAAAACGAATCGAATTTAAAATAAGACAAATTCGAATAATTTAACTCAATTATCAACTCTACACCAACGACCAAGTTAAGTATATTGTATAGTTCCTTATCCATCTTCTCCTCTTGCACTAATTCGATGTGGAAAGATTTCAGCCAGACAAAGCCAATGAAACGTGGGACTCTTTGAAAAAATCTGCAAGTTTAAACCATCGATGATTTCAAGATCTTCAGTGCTCTTTACATTAGAAAATATGTTTTTCCAAAATTTATCCATATATAAAAAATAAATTAAATTACAGGGGATAAGGCTTGGAAAGCCTCCACCATTTCCTATATTTTTTTTAAAAGATGTATAATAAAAAATCCAAGTTTATGACCTTAAAATCTTAAGTATAATGGTGATAAAAAAAATAATAGTAGGATAATGTTTATTTCATATTTAAAGGTGAAATAAGTAGATTTAATTATGTTAGTGAAAATTAAAAACAGAAATAAATTCGTGAAAGTAGTAAGTATAAGTAGCAGGCGGCCAGCATTACAAAACGATGTTTAACGTCTTAATCGTATCTTATTATTATCAGATCAGGTTTTTATTGTCTCCCTTGTGAGCCTTCACGCTAACATGCGCTGGGCTTTCCTCCTTCCACACGGTCCTTGTTCCCCCTCTCCTCTGATTTAGGGTTTCTCAGTGGATCCTAATTGCATCTCTATATCAGACCATCGTCCTCGTCATGGGGAGAATGCGGGTATGGGGAGCAGGGTTGGTCCTGTTGGTGGTGGTTGTTGGGAGGCTAACGTTTGCAGAACCCGTTAGGGTTACGTTACCTTCCGTTTGCCCTTCGCATTCCGTTAAAGACTCGATCTTTGGGTTTTCAGATTCAATATGTCCCTTGAATGGGGTGGAACCTTTCGATGTCGTCGGTGTTATTGAGGTATGTAAAGCTCAGCTCCACGCGCATACCTACTTGTATATTTATTTGTCAAAATACTCACATATGAGTGCCTACAGTTATTGTTGTTTTGGATAATATTTTTTATTTTTTATGAATATAGTTTATATGTGATGAATAAGGCTAAATAGATTCTCTTTTATTTTTAGTTTTTTTTTTTTTATGACTTTGGATTGGGTGGAATTCATGTTCTTCTTTGGGGAGAACATGTGAGAATAAACCTGGACACTTGGGAACTATAAGTTTGTGGATATTTAAGAGCCATGTTGATTTGGGTAGTGAATTTATACGTAGGGGGGTAGCATTTCTTCTACTCTAGAATGTATGGAATTACTGGTCACTTTTATTGCTCTTACTTTTTGAAGAAATGTGAAAAAATTGATGTATTCTTTGGTAGTTATCTGACTTGGTACATTATGTTTAGAATGGAGTCAGAGGGTTTGTTGGAGTGCTGGAGTGTGTTTTTGTAGTTTGAGGAAACTTACTTGGGGAAAATTGGAATTTTTCTTAGCCACCGCACGGTCTCTTTCTTTGCGTAGTTGATGCCCTAAACCGTAATCCTTTTCCAAAAGCATAAATGGCCACACTCTTACCAATCTTTCTTGTTAAAAACAAGCCATATAATAGCTCGTAAAAGTTCTTTTTGTTCCTTCCTTGCCAAACTTCATTTAGTGTCAAACGCGAGTATTATCCACCCTTGTTGTGGATCAAAACGTGGTTGTTATATCCACATGTTACTTGAGATGCTTAAGTCTTTCCCAACCCAGTGCAAAGAGATCCACACTGATACAGGTTGCCGGAAGTATGAATACAATCATGGTAAGTCATATTTCTATGCATAATGAATAAAAGAACATGTTGCCGAGTTATAGTGTGCATTGCTAAACAAATGATGCGGATGGAACCTTGAACTTAAGAGGTATAAGAAGCCAAAATCCCTTGGTCATACCTATACAACCTACAACTAACTTGCGAAAATTGTGATGGGTATCTCAATTGCGATTGTGAGTTGGATTGCCCCAACATGATTGTTAGAGTTGTGAATGACGTAGAGGGGGGTGAATAGGCCTTAAGGACTCACATTGAAAATTAATACTCAATTAAAACTTAATTCACTCGGTTATCAATTAATGTGCAAAACCCCACAATTTGATTTATCAAACCCTTTGAAGGATGAACGTGTGCAAATGCCCAAATTCAATTATTCAAGATTTGGTTCCAGAAAAAAAAAATCAATCAAGATCATGCATAATCCACACTTTATCCCTCCAAAACCTTTCCACCAATTTAACAACTACAAGGAGTCTTAAATTCTAAGAATCATTTAATCAATCACCTATGGGGTGTAAAACTTGTAAGTATCTAAAGAGTAGGGCAGAGAGAAGCGCAACTGTAACATAAGTAATTTTTATATGGAAACCCTTGCGAAAACCACAAGACTACCACTATAAACAAACTTAAATCTCAAGTTCGAAGACTCATACGTCAATCAATTACAATGGCTTGATGCTCTTTCCCTTGAATCTTCACTGCGGAGTCAGCCTTTCTAGGCAACAAACCAAGCTCAACGATTTGCCCAAAGAATTGTCATTGTTCTCTTGGAAACCTTCTTGGATATCTGTCTCCGCTATGTTTTTTTTTGGTTTCTACTAGATCTCTCTAAGCCTTCAAGATTAAAGGTCAAAGCACAAGATGATCTTGGTCAATTTGTAGTCTTTGGATGTTAAGGAGACTAGGTTTTGTTCTTGGCTCTCTATAAACTCTATGATAACTCAACTATGAGTGATACATAAGCTTTTGCAAGTTCACATAACCATTACAAAATACAGCAGGAAAGATTGGAGGAGAGACCCTAAAGACACCAGAAAAGACCCAAAAGATAGTGTACATGACCATTTTCATCGTGTAGAGGGCTTACCTTGGTCAGAAAACACAGTCCTTTATGTATAGGTTTTGAAAATAGAGTTTAATTGAGGCAAAAAAACTCAAATTTGCGAGTTGTTGGCCAACGGTCGTTGGGCGGTTGCTACTGGAATGACAAGACAAACAATTTCAGTCCTCCAGTTGAGCAGCCTAGATAGCAGTGACCACTGTCCTGTTTTCTCTTTCCTTCAAATTTCTCTTAGTGTTTAGAGACTACTTGAGCCGTATGTTAGCGAGCTTTCAACGGTCCCTATTGATTATTAAGCCTAAAACGCAGCAAAATCTTGCTCTATTAAGCACTAAGGGGCATTGCTCAACAATATCCTATTATATGATTTATTTAGTTTTTTTCAAAACAAACTTTGTATTTTAAAAAGCTTTTTCAATAAAAAAGAACAAGAGTCTTGTATGGAGCACATTCTAAATCAAATTCTTATTAATCTGAGTGAACCAAACTAAAAACAACAAGATAACTAGGTATCTAGATCATATATCTTTCTTTCCTTAAGTTTTGATACATTCTGGGACGTCTTCAAATGTTGCTTTGTAGCTTTGGAGACTTAATCTTCCTTCTTTGCTTCAGTCTTCAACTTCATGGCATCGTGATCATGGATTTAGTTAAGATATTTACAAGTGATCTCATGAAATTTGTTAAGTGTAGAAGATTAACACAATATATTAGAGAGGAACATAGAGGTCAAAAGTTTGACCTAGTTTTCATATATTATTGTATTTATAGTTAACTTACAATAATAAGAATTATGCATATTACCTTAACACTATTAACAATTTACACATACTACACAAACACTATTATTATTTCCCTTCAAGTTGGACTATATATATCATATAATTCAAGCTTGGAATAAATCGTTGTAAGACGTGTACGACTCAATGCTTTGGTAAACATATCTGTAAGCTGATCTTCAGATTTCATAAATAGAGTCGTAATCTCTCTAGCTATTATCTTGTCCCGAATAAAGTGACAATCAACCTCAATATGTTTGGTTCTCTCGTGAAACATTAGATTGACAGCGATATGGATAGTTACCTGGTTGTCACAGAACAACTGTGAAAGAGGTTGAACTGGAAACTCAATTTTCTGGAGGAACTGTAGTAGTCAAGTCAACTCACTTGTCGTATACGCAATTGTCCTATACTCAGTCTCAGCATTGGATCTTGTTACCACAGATTGTTTCTTACTTTTCTATGAGACAACGTTACCTCCTAAGAAAGTACGATAACTCGTGGTTGATCTCCGATCAGAAGGAGAGTCATCCTAATCAGCATCTGAGAAAATTTTCACTCTAAGATGTCCATTAGCTCGATATAACAGCCAAAGTCCAAGAGCTTGTTTGAGATATCGTAGAACACGAGTAACTGCCTCCAAATGTGGTATTCTAGGACATTCCATGAATTGACTTGCTATACTGACTGCATAGAAAATATTCGGTTGAGTAATGGTGGGATAATTAAGCTTTCCAACCAATCTGTGATATCGACCCGAATTCTCAAACAGTGTACCATCATCCATCAGTATTTTTGATTTGGATCCATAGGAACATCAATCAGTCTACCACCCAACAAATTTGCTTCATCTAGCATGTCAAATACATATTTTCTTTGCGATAAACAAATACGCTGTTTAGATCGAGTCACTTCAATTCTTAAGAAATACTTGAGTTTTTTCAAATCCGTAGTAGAAAATTGATCTTGCAAGAAGATTTTTAACTTTGCAATCCTCTAAGAATTATTTTCAATAATCACAATATCATCTACATAGACCACTAATAGAACATATCCAACCTCTGTCTGTATGTGAAACACAGAATAGTCTGTCTGACATCGAAGCAGACCAAATTCTAAAACTACATTTGAAAACTTACCAAACCAATCTCTCGGAGACTGCTTCAAGCGATACAAAAATTTTTTTAACCGACATACACTCTTACCATACTCCCCTTGAGTAGTAAACCTAGGTGACTACTCCGTGTATACCTCTTTAGTCAAGTTATCATGTAGAAAGACATTCTTGACATCTAACTGAAACAAGGGTCAATCAAGATTAGCAACTAAAGAAATCAAGATACGAACAGAAGAAATTTTGGCAACAGGAGAAAAAGTCTCCCCATAATCAATACCATATGTCTGAGTAAAGCCTTTTACAGCAAGTCGGGCTTTGAGACGCTCCATAGAACCATCCGGATGAAACTTAACAGTATACACCCAACGACAATCAACAGTTCGTTTACCAGGAGGTAAAAGAACGAGATCCGATGTCCTATTATGATGCCAGACATCCATCTCATCTTTCATAGTTTTCTGTTAACCCGGATCAGATAATGCATCCTGTAAATGCTTAAGAATAGATACAGTAAATAATTGAGAGGTAAAACAAGAGAAGACAGGAGACAAGACATCATGTGAAACAAAATGAGCAATGGAATGATTAGTAACACACGAACGAGTATTTTTTCGAAGAATAATTGGTAAAGGGTCTAAATTACCTGATGGACCAGGATCAGAAGCCGACAAAGAAGACGGTACGGGCCCCTCAGTTGATGGTTGAGGACAACGAGAGTATACACGAAGAGGTAAAGTAGATGGTAACACAGTGGACAGTAGAATATCTGATGAGGGATGAGATGGTGGTACAAGAGATGACCCAAAGTCCAGATTCTAAGGTTGAGAAGGTGCTGAAAAATATGCAATAGATTCTTTAAACGTGACATCAGCACTAGTAAAGTATTATCACTGAGAAGGACTGTAGTAGCGATACCCTTTCTGTGCACGGGAATAACCAAGAAATACACATTTAGTAGTTCGAGGGTCAAGTTTATCAAACTCAAGACCCAAATTGTGAACATAATAGACACATCCAAAAACCTTAAGAGAGGAAAAATAAGGGCTTAACAGGAAAAAAAATAGAATACGGACTTTGCCCATTTAACACAGAGGATGGCATACGATTAATAAGATGACAAGCAGTAAGAACATCACTTCAAAAATATCGGGGAATATTCATATGAAATGACAGAGCACAGGTGATTTTCAACAAATGACGGTTCTTGCGTTCAACAACACCGTTCTGTGGAAATGTGTAAGCACAGGAAGACTGATGAATAATGTCAGATTTACTAAGATAAGCTGAAAAAGGATCAGATTCATATTCCTGAGCATTATCAGAATGTAAAATACGTATAAGACAACCATACTGAGTTTTTATTTCCTTGCGAAAGGTCTCAAATATAGAGAATAATTCAGACTAAGCTTTCATAAAAAATAACCAAGTCACACGAGAATAGTCATCTACAAATGACATAAAATTAGAATATTTATTCGATGAAATATTTTTTATTTGACCTCATACATCAGAATGTACCAACTCAAATGGACTAGACACACTATTATTGATTCTAGACTGAAATGATACATGGTGATATTTACTAAGTTGACAAGTTTCACAAGACAAATGCAATATACAACTAATACTGGGAACTAGACGCTTTAGATTTTAGAGAGGGGGATGTTTAAGACGACAATGCCATTGAAAAAGAGACAACGAGGTCTGTAAAGCCCGAGTAGGTGAATCAAAATCAAAGTAATATAGGCCACCAACTTCATATTCCGTACCAATCTTCCTCTTTGTCTTGAAATCCTGAAAGACACAGTAAGAAGGATAAAATGTTACAGAACAATTGAGACAACGGGTAATCTTACTAATGAAAAATAAACTAAAAGAAAATTAAGGAACAAATAACATGGAAAAGAGGGATATATCAGGACTCAAGTGAGTAGTTGTTAGACTTGAAATTTTAAAACAAGTACCATTAGCAAGAGTAACACTACGTGTCGAAGTAGTAGACTGATAAGTAGAAAAAATATCAGACGCACCAGTTACGTGGTCAGAAGTGTCAGAGTCAATAATTCAGGGACTACAAGTGGAGCACAATAAACAAGTGGAAGCAATACCTTACTAGGCAAAAGTAGCAGTGGAGGGAGATGGGATAGTATGTTGCTGGGACAGGAATTGAGCATACTCCTCTCGTGTAATAGTAACTAACTCAGTGTCTTGCTTGAGTTTCATAAGTGCAGCAAATAGAAAAAGAAAATCACTAGATCACTGAACTGGACAAGAATCATTTACTGTACTGCTGAATCGAAGAAGAGAAGATTGCTGGATCACTAAACCGGACTGAAGAACCTAACTGGAATGCTGAACTTGACCAAAAAAGTTTACTAGACTGCTGAACCGGACCAAATAAGTCCGCTGGACCATTGTACTAGGCCAAAAAGGTCCACTGGACCGTTGAATCGGACCAAAAAAGTATACTGGACTGCTGAACCGGAGACAAAACAGATGGATCCTGCTAAACCGGTCTAAAACTGACTAAACCAGACTAGTTGGAGGTCCTGGACCGCTGAACCGGGCTGGAAAACCGGGTTAGAACACTGAACCGGACCGCTTGGAGATCCTAGACTGCTAAACCGGACTGGGTCTTGGGCTTAAAATAATTTAAGACCTGAGCTTGGCTCGATCTGATCCAGACCCGACCCACGGGTTACCTCTCTCCTTATTCTCTGATTAGAATTCCAAGGGAACCCTCTGGTCTTCAACGGTGCCAGACAGCACCACGACCACCACAACCACACCACCACCACGATCGATCACGCCACCACACCACCATGCGACCACTTTGACTGCACCTCGACTACTTTGATTGCGTTTCGACCACCACACCGAACGACAAACCACCAAGATGGACACCACAACGGCGCTACACTACAACAGAGAAATCACAGTATACCACCACAACTACACCACCACGACGAACACCAAACGAAGGTAGACGATGACCAATAGTACCACACTACTAACAACGACGACAAACGATGGTCAACAGTACAACGCCACCATCACTAGTGACAACACCACCAACGAATCAACTACCACAACTGTATCACCACCACCACCACCACCACTGTAGTTCGACGATCAACGGTACACAGGCACAACAACTGTACTACCACCACCACCACTGATATGATTAATTTATTCAAAATATATTTAGAATTAAACTTGTTCTAATACCATGTTAAGTGTAGAAGATTAATACAATATATTAGAGAGGAACAGAGAGGTCAAAAGTTTGACCAAGTTCTCATATATCATTGTATTTATAGTTAACTTACAATAATAAGACTTACACATACTACCCTAACACTATTTACAATTTACACATACTACGCTAACACTATTAACAAAATTAACTAATTATAAAATCAATTTCCTAACATTAGTAATTTTTCATTTTGTAGTTCCATTGGCTTTCATTTAAGTTAATTGCATGCTCCGCATCAATTTCATAAAATGATAGGTATTAATCAGATAGAGGCCATAGTCATGAATGGGGAACTCAAATTTCATAGGCATATGATGTTAATTCTTTTACATTGCACAAACTCGTGTTGGGTTTGCATGGCTGTTGCCCGGGATTGAGACTTGACAAAAACTTTTTCCAAATTTGGGAATTGTACGCCAGCCATAGTTGATATGACTTTATGAGATAATCTCTTCTTATCAATGCTTAGTTTATTATTTTAGCCCTCTTTGCATCATCCTAACTATCGGATGCCCTCCTGAAATGAGAAACCATGCTACAAATAAGGAACCCTGATGCAAATAGAAGCTTCATAGGAAGCCAGTTTGACTGCCTAAGACTCGCTTGAATTGAATCCGTTTAGTGGGATTCCAGCATTTTGTTGCTGCACAGGGGTTGATAACAGCCTAACCTTCACTGAGCTTGATGCTGCGATCTATCAGCTCCTACAACTTGTCCCTGCTTTCTTGTACAAAGTTTGGAACCACAGAAACCTTGGTTGGGTGTTATGTCTGCTTGTTTGCCTGTTTTTTCGAAGTATTTTGACAAGGTCTAAAAGAAAAAAGAGCAGTTTTTAACCATTATTTTTAAAACTGGACTCGATCAGACAATTTAATTACCAAAACATAATTTCCTTAATTGTTCAGTTTTAAAATTTGAGGCTCTTGTTTTTTTATTTTCCTGATAGGAAACTACCAATATAATTGATGATATAAGTGGAAGGATGCATGAGAGGACCATTGACTACTGAACTATATGCAAAACATTCATTTTTCTGATCAAATAATGTGTTCTGATCGAATGTGTTTTTAGCCTTTCCTTTCTGATCAAGAACATGCTTTCTTTAGCCCAAAGTTAACCCTACGATTCTTTCGTGGGTATAAGATTTGGTATGCTTTGTTTGTTTGATTCTTATTGTAGATTTGGGCCAATTTACAGCTGTCTTACCTGTAGCGAAACTTGTACGTTTGTCATCTGTGTTTAACTCATTGCAATGTTGGGAGGGAGAGTCCATGAGCAAGCTTGAGAGCAGGGAATGGGAGTAGGGAAGAGTATGTTTTTCTTCTTGCATCAATCCTTCTATTGTAGATCATCAAGCTAATAAGTTTTTTTAGCTTCGAGAGTGCAGTGAGGAGAATGCCTATTGGAGACAAGAAATATCAAGCTATCCCTTCTTCTAGCTCTGCACCTCTCCTTACCTTTGCTTAACTTCAATTTTCAGCTCAGAAATCACTCGCTTGCTTCCACTTGAAATTTCTATTCTGTTTCTACTTCATGGAGAAAATGAGCTGCCTCCACACATTCATGTGGTGTGACTCAATTGTTAAAGATGTGATATTAGCACGAATGCTGCAATTCTAGGACAGATGATGCTAAAAAAGCCAATTGTCGCATGATTTTAGGGGCCATGCTTGACCACCGGATTCGGATCCGTTAAACTCATGATTTTTCCAAATAAACTTTTTACGCATTCATGTGTAAAATTACCTCTGATCCCCTGGAGTTGAAAGGTTTGTCTGGAACGCCTTTGCAGTTGCAGAAACTCCAGTTGTTGTACTCAAATTTCTTTGTGTTTTCATAATCATTTTTCAAGGGTCTTGGTTCAGCCATAGTTGCTAGTTAAATAAATAACATGGAAAAGTGGAATATAAATTGATTTCTGTTTTGGCTAATCATTTTTAGGTTGATGTAAACGGCTCCATGATTATCTCATGATGCAAGTGGCAGCAGACTAGATGTTGCTAAGCCCCGCCTCACCTTTTGTTTTCCTTGTGTAAATTCTTAAGATGATTGACGTTGACAGGGTTTCCATTTATGATAGATGATTCACATGCATAATTGTTGCATTGGGAAGTTGAATTTCCTCATTTCACATGCTCTGCAAAATTTTAATGGTATTTAATTATTCTTGTTTTCAAGGGAGATGAGGCCTCACTGCAGAGGGCATTGAATATGGTTTACAAGAGTGCTCATGACAATGTTGCTGTGCTCTTCTATGCGTCTTGGTGCCCATTCTCTGGGACTTTCAAACCAAGCTTCTCCATCATGTCTTCCTTGTATCCTTCCATCCCCCATTTGACAGTTGAAGAATCAGTCATAAGACCGAGGTATGGACACCAACATCTTTGTATTGTCAATAACGTGTCGACACTTGGGAATAACATTGATAAACTATTTTCAGCATTCTATCAAAATACGGAGTCCATGGGTTTCCTACACTTTTCCTTTTAAATTCTACCATGCGTGTGCGCTACCATGGCTCCCGAAGCCTTGGCTCTCTCATCGCGTTCTATGGTGATGTTACCGGTAAGGCCTCTTTCCTAGAACTATGGGCTTCTATTTATTTTGAATCATATAAATCTTGGTACCAGTTTTTAATCTCTCTCTCTTAATTTCCGTCATTTGTTTTTTGCATTTCATAAATTCTGATTCTCTGAATGCTAAGTTAATACAAGAATGGTTTGATTTCTTGCTGAACGGAATTTCTTTATTATTTGAGTAGGAAATGTTTGTTAGTTTGTGGCCTCCAACACAATCAGGATATTGATATTTGATGCTTTTTTAGACATGGTTTGCATATGTTATCTTGATTCTTGTCACTTAAAAATCATTTGATATATGTATCACATTTCTGGTTAGTGATGATTGTATTTTGCCTGTGTAAAATTCTTCCCCATATATTCCTATCAAAAAAATATGTTCTTCCTCATATATGAAGTTATTTATATCTGCCACCTCCCCTTCCCCCACGAAAGAAAAAAACTATGAAAAGAACGGAAAAATTAACTCATGAAACCATATATGAAGTTTTTCCTCATATGTGAAGTTCCTATGGCAGCACATGCAAGACAGAGAGTAGAAAGAGGAGCTGCATCAGTCCTCCTCCATTCTTTGTATAGTATATATGATATTTGTTTTCAGTGAGCTTAAAATAGTTATTTTATCTAGGGTTTTTTATTGATAAATGGTTTTATTGGGGGTATAGGTATTGACACGGCATCGGTGGATGGAACATCCCTGGAGCAAATTGGACATTCATCGGATCATGATAAACATTATGATAGTGAGCAGGAAACCTGTCCATTCTCGTGGGCTAGATCTCCCGAGAATTTACTTCGGCAGGAGACTTATTTGATCTTGGCAACCATTTTTGTATTGCTGAGGCTGTTTTATGTCATTTTCCCTTTGCTTCGTCTATTTGCTCAATTTGCTTGGAGAAGGTACAGTGTGTATGTAAGCTTGAGGAGCTTTTGGGAGCATCCTCAGGCCTACCTGAATCGAGCAATACAGCTATTCAATTCCCTAAAGGAGCCTTGCAAGAGAAGCAATTTACAGGAAGGGGCGAAGAACGCAAAGGCATGGGCTTCCAAGTCTTTGGCTTCAGTTTCATTTGGGGATGCAAGCACCAGCCCTGTTGTTCCTTAGGCTGAACCTGATCACCGACTTTGTACCCATTGACAACAGCTATATATGTCTAACCCAAAAGGGTTTGCTGCAGTATCCTTTTAGTTGGTGAGGAAGTTCTTTTCGAATTATCATAACAACCTGAATAAGGTTTTGTTTGGGGTTCAACATGGGCTGAGAAAGCGGAAAAAAAGTTCATATCTTAATGCTGAAGCTACCTGCTTCATTTTCATGTAATTTAGACTAGAGCTTGTTCTCATGATTCAGGAGATAGAAATGCCTTTAATTTGTATATACCTTCCAACGAACAGCCTCTACTTCTGAATTTCTATCCTTGTTTTGTCATTTCCCACCTGCTGTCTATTGTACGGGCTTGCTTTTAAATAATATTCCATAATTTTCTATCATTATCTATTAAACTTGTATTGAACCATTTCGAATATGGAAATTCATCACCTGTTATTGTTGTTGTCCGGTTGGTAGTATGCTAGGCTTTTTAGAAATCGTCTTTTTCATTGTTGTGGTATCTCCGTAGTGCCTTGTTGCCTATCGGAAGTTCTACCGTAGTGCCTTGTTGCCTATCTGAAGTTCTACCGCCGTTGATCGGAGGGATGGAGATGGTTTTCCAAAACATGTCGATGAACATTGAACTCAATCTGCCATTTAAATGCAAGACAGGATGACAATATTACAGAGAAAATGAAAATATAACACAAGCTTATAAATTATATCCAGAGCCTTGGATTTTGTCGTTAGAAACTAAAAGCTACATTATTGCAGATAGACAATAGACGTCAGAGTTGAGTATGAATTACGTAAATATTATTAGCAGAACATGAATCTATTGTTCTTAAAAACTAAAAAAAAATGACACGAACTTGACTTAACCCAACATAACTCATTGTTAGCTCTGCTCGTGACAATGATACCCATATACATAATGACATTCCATCTGTTGGAGCTAGAGGTGACTGTTGGTACCATGATTTTCCATTTGCTTAGAGCTTAGAGAAAGGGTAAAGGAGATGATTGTTGGGACCATCAGCGGCTTTTTCTGCGTGATTGTGGAAGGGGATAGGGTACGTTTAGTCACGGCTGTGGTTGATGATGCCCGTGCCAGACTTCTCTGCCGGTCCCACCAATTAGTCATGCTGGGTGGAGGACACGACAAATTACATCTAGATTTTCTGAACTCTGTTACTAAATCACACAGACCTCCTCACGTATAACATATTACATTAACACCTCTCAAGATTTTTACGCGTGTAACACATAAATCTCTACTGTTAAGCGTTGTTTGAAACACCCTCAAATTTGATCATGTCACATATTTTAAGAATGTAATTTCCAAAATACCCTTATAGAATTAATTAGTATTAACTCACTCAGTCAATTATTTACCTAATCATTCAAACAATTCATAATCAATAATAATTTTAATTCAAAACTAACCAGTAATATCCTTTTCCCCCTTTCTTCACCAGCATTGGCGCTGCCCCTTCTCTCTTACCTCACTATCTCACCATTGTCACCACCAAAATTTATCTCCTCCAAATCTAGATCTATATCCATCCAAAACTTAACGACAAACACATTCCAAAATTTCAAACGAAGTGCAAATTTTCCACCCAAGCCCATTCTAAATCCAAAAAACAATACATTTGGTTATAGCTACACACAAACCAAATGCCATACTTGAAGGGGTCCATGTGTTTTAAGGACAAAGGTCAAGGGGTCTAAATGTAATTCATCCTATCAATTAAGAGAAATAAATTAGAGTTAACGTGATCTAAATTAGTGAGAGAAGAATGGTATTTGGATCTAACATAATTTATTGACTCAATTATTCATAACTATTGAATTGACAATATACTCCAAAATTTGTTGAGACTCACAAAAAATTTAATAATATTAATTAATTAGATCAACAAATTATATCAACAAATTAAATATAAATAACATTACTATGAGTGAAAACACCATCATTCCTAATTTCAACAAACACATTCTGAAGAAAAAGAATGGGAATAAAACAAGGTTGTCCATTACACCTTGTGATGGTGATGTTTTTGTCATGCCCTACTACTAAACTTAAAATTGATAGGTTTTCTCTTTTTAAATATCTTTCTTGAATGAAGCCAACGTTGACAAAAACTGCTGGTTGTTATTGTTGTGTGTGAATCCAGAAAATTAATCTCAGGTATTCTCACACCCCTCAGAGACGAGTGTGAACCCACCCCCTTTCTATAAAAATATGTGTCCATGATAACATCACCTTTTCTGACTAAAAAATAAATAAAATAAAATCACCTTTAATTCTTTTATTCTAACCACCTTCAGATCAAGTGTGAAAAAAATGATTATCAGTGTCTTCAGTCTAACAGGAGGTATTTCTTTTCGATTTCCTCAAATGCACAAGTAGTATATTTTCTATTCGTAATTTTGAAAAAAATGATTACAATAGTTTTGTATTCACTCGTTTATAAAATTGGTGATTTAAGAAGGACCCTGAATCCTCTAATTTTGCTGAAATGAATTATTGAAAAATTTAAATATATCCAACAAAATAAGAGATTTATAATAATGGTACCATTTACTAAATTTTTTACCAAATTAAACGAATTTGATGAACTGCATGTGGGAAACCGGACCAAACGATATGACAGTGGTCATCGGTTATGATTTTAGTCAATGTCAGTCCATGTGGCCGACAGACCCTACCTACTTAACCTCATTCTCTCCTCTCCCCACAACAATCCTGAGGCCACTCTCTTCCCAACCTCCACAACGTGCGGCCCAGATTTCATCATTCCCACCCCAACAGTTTTAAGAATTCACACAATTCAAGACAGATTCTTAACCGTCTATCGTACCCACAAAACATTTTTTTGACTCCAAATCTAACGGCCGATTCCAAAAGTGCTCTGCGCACCGAGCAAATAATAAAATATTAATGTAATATTATTAATTAATAATAAATATTAAATAAATAAGATCTACTTGAATAATTATTAATTTATATCAAAAAAGTGTGAGTAATTATTTATTGAAGGGTTTGTTATTAATTTTTATAAAATTTATTTATTTATTTATTTTAATATTATTAATTAATAATATCACTTCAGTTTTATAATGGAATTTTTTAGGACCCTCTGCCTCTTGAAAAAGCAGTTACCGAAGTCGCAACAAAAACGAAGGTGTCTTTAAAGAGACAGAGAGCGAGAGAAAAAGAACTAGTCTTGAGAAAGAGAGAGAGAGAGAGAAGAGACGGCTATGGAGGAAAGACAACAACAAGTTTACTTGGCTAGACTCGCAGAGCAAGCTGAGAGATATGATGGTATTGCTTTATATATTACAATTATTTTTCCCCGAAAATAAAATGATGTATAGGGATAGATTTACTCAAGTGTATAGACCTTGTATTTTTTCCTTATTTATTTGTTAATTTTCTGGGGTTTATTGGCACTGTTCTATGGTGTGTATATTTTCTATGGTTGCAGAATGGGAAGAATACTACTGGGTTGTGTTTAGATTGTACTGATTAGGCTTGTGTATGTGTTTATGTAGTTGAAAATTTTCAAAAGCTTGCGTTTTAATGTGATCTTTGTTCTTCTTGATTAATTAATTTTATGGTACTAATTACCAATTGACATGAAATCTTTAAAATAATGAATGAATTTTTTGGGTGATATCTCAGGATCTCGATTTAGGGATAGTTCCAGGTGGGGACTGAATTTTGCATAACTAATTGTGATTTGATGATTAATTTTCCCAGTGTAAACCGTATACTCTGTTCTTGCTTTTATTTTAGATTTTTGTCATTCTTTTGGCAAAACTTTTGGAGGGTAGTATGTGCTAAATTGGGTTTCTTTATATAGTTTCAACTCTATGAAAATTCATCCCCATGTTCACCATGGTCTAAAAATAGTATAAGTTCATCCCCATTTCGGGTTCAGCTTGAGTTCTGTAACACACCAAAAATTTTATGAAAGGATTTCATAATTAAAACATAATGGTTTCGAATAATATTATTGTGGCTTGAATAACAGCTTGAATAATTTCCACTGGGTACGTTTAGCTTTTGCAACAAGTGGATATATCTCATCATAGCTCTTGGTTCAAGATTTTAATACGACACGATTCAGCAAGCGGGTTTATCAAGTGGAGGAACAGTTTTGTGGGACATGGGTTTTGAGATATTGTCGAATTGTTGTAAGGCTAAAGTAAGGAGGAGAGGGAGGATTTCGACCAAGGTGTTGTCCTTTTGTGCAAACATAGGTCTTACAAGACTCTCGATTCCTCTCACCTCTCATCTATTCACATATTGGACCCATGCCTTATAAATCTACATCACCATTTAACAACTTTTTATACATTGAACATACAAATTTCAGTCAATCCTTTTTTTTTTTGTGTGTGTGTGCATATTTTTAGAGATGATTCTTACATGTCACAACTGCCCGTGACACTTAGATCCAGCGCAAGTTCTGTTAAGTTCTCTCTCTTAGGGTTTCTCTCTTGCTTTTAGATCAATCTGTCTCTCCATTTCAAAACATGTTTCTGCCTCTATTAGTGGAGTTTTCACCTTTTCTTGCATTGTAACACTCATAAATTAGCAAATTTTACCAACTTTGGATGAAATGAGGATGTTATGAGAGATGTAGGCTAAAACCAGAATTGTAAATCATAGATGAATATTTTTTTGAGACCATAAGTTAAGAGAAGACAAATTATATTGACTTCGATGGATTGAATATGTTTACAGACGTAGTACTGTACAAGTGAGGAAGGGTGATTTGATATTTAACAATGATAATGCCAGAGAAAGTGAAAGACCGAAATTAATTCCGAATGAATTTGTAAAATAGAGTTTGCGGTTTAATAACTGACCTTTGATAGAGCACAATGGAATACCATGATTCATGTAGCCGATAATAAATAATTGATACGATTTTGTTGAGTTGAGTTAAAATGTAATAAATGTGCCTTTGAATTAAGTGCGTGCAAGTCTTTGTATGCAAATTGCTAGACTAGAGGGATGAGCTTAACGGATAAACATTTAACACAAGTATCTGCTAATAGAAAGTAAAAGCTTTTTCTTTTTTAAGTTGAAATATTCTGTTGGTATTTCTGTTTTTAATGCTTTTTGGTTGCAGACTGCATTCATTACATTTCTGAATTAAACATATAAGTACATGCAGAAGTTTGAAGGAACTACCCCTTATTTTTTCAGCATGCTTTATATTATGTCATATTCAATTTTGTTTTCTTTCATCTACTTTGTCCCCAGAGATGGTTGAAGCAATGAATCAAGTTGCAAAATTGGATGTGGAACTGACCGTGGAGGAGAGGAATCTGGTGTCAGTTGGGTATAAGAATGTGATTGGGGCAAGAAGGGCATCGTGGCGAATTTTGTCATCTATTGAACAGAAGGAGGAGAGTAAGGGGCATGACCAAAATGTGAAAAGGATCAGGGATTACAGACACAGGGTTGAAGATGAGCTTGCAAAGATATGCAGTGACATATTGTCAGTAATTGATGAGCACCTGCTCCCATCTTCCTCTACAGGAGAATCAACCGTTTTCTACCATAAGATGTGAGAGTATTTCTTTTCTTTACTCTCGTTCCTTTTTCCCCTTGACTTTGGTGATCAAGGGATTTTCTGGTGGAAAATGCTTTATTATAGGATGTCTACTTCAAGTTGCTGCTAAAGGGTGAGATAGCTCTGACTGCAGTTAAAGTCTCCCCAAATTAGCTATAGATTCGGTTTTAAGTTGGATGAAATGTTTTTAACTGTCCACCCCAAAACATTTAAGACTTCGGCAGTTGGATGTTGATTATGTTGGTGTAGATTCTAATGAGAAAAGGCTTGTTTTGCCTGTACATAGCATGACTTGTGGTTGTGGGGCCTTTTTGATCGACTGGATGACTTCTGTACATGAGTTTCTCTTATACTTTTGCTGATCTTTTTTCACACTTGTATTAGATGAGGGAAGCATGCATTTTCCTTTCTAATGTAATTCTTTTCTTCCTTATATTCTACATTATCCCTTGTTGAGTTTATTGGTTTTGATTAATTAGCTTGTACCAACCCTTTCAAAGACTCACGTTTTCTTACTTTTTTTTCCCACTGTTTCAGGAAGGGAGACTACTGCCGTTATTTAGCTGAGTTTAAAGCAGGAAATGATCGTAAAGAGGTGGCAGATCAGTCACTCAAGGCTTATGAGGTATCTCTTGTTCTTATTTTCTTTTACCAATGATTTTATTACATACTATGTTTTCTTTTCGTTGTGATAATTTTTATTAGTTCATTTGTCACTCTTGTCTGCATTGTCACATTCACCGCTAGAGGGTTTATGGACTAAATATTTTTAATGCAGGCTGCCACTAATACTGCTTCCTCAGATCTGCCCCCTACTCATCCAATTAGACTTGGGTTGGCTTTGAACTTCTCTGTCTTTTACTATGAGATATTGAACTCTCCTGAAAGGTTGACATCTGTCTTCCTCTCTCTTATGTAAAATTTTTCCTCCAACAGGATTATTAATTGAAATGCATAGCTGTTTGTGTTTTTCTCTTCTGTCTCCTTATTTGGTAATATTATTGCTGATTTTGTGTTCATTGTATTGCTGCCTATTAATCTTCTATTTACAAATTGTCTGTGTTTCATAGGGCTTGCCACCTGGCTAAGCATGCTTTTGATGAGGCTATTGCAGAACTTGACAGCCTCAACGAAGAATCTTACAAGGATAGCACTCTCATTATGCAGCTTCTTAGGGATAATCTCACGCTGTGGACCTCAGACCTTCCAGAAGAGGGAGGTAAATGCTGACTCACATTTGATCTTTTTGTGGGCTTCTAATTCTGTTTGTCTACTATTGATTCCTTATGCTATGGTTTCGTTACTCAGACAAAGGTTTAAAGAGACAAGTCTAGGGCTGCAGTAGGTTGGTCTGGCTATAAGATCATTATAATAGGGTCCTATTTTAAAAGAAGATATCCATGCCACACGCCCTGCCTTATGTTGAGCATTCCACAATATAACTAAGAGACACAAGCAAAAACAAAGACGTGGATGGTTGTTAACTGTGAACCTGATTGGAATAACAGCAATAGAACATACTACCTGAGCTAGTCATGCAAAGGAATTTTTTAGATTAATTTTCATTCTAACTGAGTTATGTTTTTGTTTGGCAGGTGAACAATCCAAGGGTGATGAACCTTGAAAGGAGGTAAGATTTGACTGCAGTACTGATGTATTTGCTTTGACAAAATATTTAATGTGCGGGATTTTCCACCAGTAATTCATATGTATACATTGACAATTATGTAATGCATGGGATGTCTGATGGTGGTGTCCTGGTAGAGGCATCGGCTCAAATTAGAGTATGATAACCGGTGTTTTTTGTTCTCTCTCTAGAATATAACAAAACGAATACCTTCTCAGAAAATTTTGTGGCTTGATATGATGATATCATATTGTTATCTTCAAATAGAGCATGCTGAGGATTCTTTTCAACATTGTTTTGGCGTCCTCCTTGCTACTTGTTATGAGTATGACATACAAAATGGTTTTTGCAGTGTCTGTTGGAGTAGAAGACATCAGAATTCGTCGAGACAGTGGGCTTCATGATGAAGAGGTGGTGTTTTCATGTGGAAATCATTGTGTTATTCATATGAATATAGGGTTAGGGACATTTGGCTTGTATTTCATCCGCATTCCATGCTTTCCCAAGATTATCTTTGTGTTCAAATTATAATGATACCATTCACTATTGCGACTGTGATGTGAATTCCTTTAAGGTGCAGCTTCAGCTTTCTTTTCAAGTTTTCCATGTTTGGCCTTGGTTGTAAACACGAGTCCAAAGAATATGTGATTATAATGGTTATCAATCACACAAAAAATTTGGAGTTTTCATCTGTGATTTCGATTTCTGATATGTTCAATGTCTAACATATTTGTGACAGGTCAAATATGAACTGATAACAAGTGATCAACTTCGAATCTAAAAAAGTTCTCTCAAAACGTTGAGAAGACTATTTGTCACTTATTTTGGAGGTTATAAGCGGGTTATAACCAACAAAGCGAACTAAATGAAGAGGAAAAAAATAGAAAAAACAAAGAGAACTAACTAAAGCAAAAAAATTAAATCTGGAAAGTTTTGCAAGAGGACGGAAAAAGAACTACATCTCTATGCAATGGCATAACGGTTGTTGCTAATATAACTAGTGGAGACTCGATTTCTTCTCTTTCTTGTTGCTTTGTTTGACATCTCAGTGAATGTTCTGCTATTCTCTTTATGAAAGTCCTCATCAACCTGAACACTTTCTTGATTGTCTTCTCCTTAGCACCTTTGGAAGCCATTCCCAAAAAACGTTCCATTGTGATGCCCATTTCTTCATTATCATCGGGTGAGAAATTGTCATCATGAACTTCACAAACTTCCCTTGGGTTTGATAAGCAGAGAGTAATAGGGCATGTGTTCCTGCGTGTTTTTCTTTTTCGGTTCTGCTAGCAAATAAAGTGGCGCTTGCAACGTGTATTTTGATCATATTCCTCAATGGTGATGTTGAAATCTTTGTAATCTGCACCTGCCATTGCCAAAGCTTCCAACGAAACTGCCATACTTTCTATACAAAAAGAACGAAAGGAAAGCTTAGCAAAATGACTTTTTTGAACAGAATCGAAACAGATTTTTGGTGCCAATTTCTCATAAATATAGGAAGCTGGTTAGAAATCTACTTCCGAATCAAAAAGTAAAGGAGAGGTACGAGGAAAGAATTACAAAACTCATCAGGACTTCCTGTTCAGTCCTTCCACCAGCAGTACTGTGCACACACAACTTAGCATTATATCAAAATATCTACATAAAGCCCAAAGAGGAGGCAAATTCTCCAATACCAATAAATGATAACATAATACGATAGCTCAAGAAAATTTCTCTTTCAATTTAAATTTTCATTTTTTCTATGTAGATAAGATAAGCCAACAATTTTTTGATAGGAATATAAATCAACAATTTAAAGTCAAGGGCGGCAACCCAAATTCAAGCCATATGCCAAAATATTAGATGAGACCCCATAACAAAATAATTATTCAAATACTAATATTATTTATCTAATTTTTTTTTCTTATTTTTGTATTCAATTTTTAGTATATAATTACATTAATTCAAGTTGAATTTGTATACTAAATATAATAAAGTTTGTTATTAGTTAAAAATATAAAAAAAAAAGAATTAAAATTTATTATTATAGCAAAATAATTTTTCAAATGATGAAGGCTAGTAGAATTTTATATAGTAAAATATGCCAACCTACTTTGTTTTTATTTTATTTTTTTGTGTTTGATGTATGTTGTAAAAAAAACTAAATAGTAACTACGAAAATTTGTATGGTCAAATTTGTATTATATATAAGTCAATATTTAGCAGATTTATTTCATATTTAGTTGAATTTATATTGACATGTTTATTTGATAAACTTAACAAGTTTATTTATTTATCACTCGTATCTATTAAGGCTAAACCTAAAATCTTATAAAAATTTATCATTGAGTTCACACTTTGTACCTAAAATTGCATTAAAATTAGAGGCACTAAATTTTTCTTAATTGATTCTAATTTTTTTTAACCCCAAACATATAGAGACAAAAATTATTATTTAATATAATAAAATCTATTTTTTGACTTCTCAAATTTTATGTTTAGTATAGCTATATAGCTACAAGAATTTTAGAGGATGGTTATAAAATAAAACCAGATCTTTGTATTGAGTTTTGTCAACATCTACCACTATACTCATACCGCCGGCTGAACCCACTCTGCACATCAATCTAGGATACAAGTATCTTCATTTTCACTTCATTTTGTTTATACCAGATTGAAACTTTGTTTCAACTTGCAATAATAGGCTGAAGATCTTCTGCTATAATAGGAGCTGCCGCTGTTCATTTTTAAGAGCAAAGGAGCCAGACCCCTTGCAATAACACAAATTCCAGAACAAGCAGATATATAGCTTCACAAGAATCAACGAATTTACAAGCTCAAACTTGCAATTCAAGGACAAATCCTACCTACCCTTTATTCATTACTTACAATCTTCTCACACTTGCGTTCTTTTATTCTGCAAATCCTTAGCAAAAAATCACATTGTTATCGATTCTCATCAGTCACTGTAGAGATATATTAGCATTTTATATACCAATAAATTTGTTAATTCAAACTGTCTTTTGTTTATTTGAATCTAATATCAATTTCTCCACTCGTGACCATCAATTCCTATCCTCTCGCAGATCCAAAATATAATGAAATAATGGTGGCTGAGTAGATAAATCTACAAAAAACCAGAATACAAAAAATGTACCAAAGAAAGGGAACCCAGAAAAGAAGAACACCAAAATCTGGGTAACAAGATCCACAAGTCTTTGGATGAGGTTTTATATATGCCTCCAGAACAAAGCCATCAAGAAATCGATCATCAGATCTATAACCTTGCAGCCGAAAGAAGAGGCAATACAAAATTAAAAAAAAAAAGTATAAGAAAGATGAAAACTTTAAAGGTTTTTACAAACATCATGCAAACAGCAGAAGCTCTTCAGCACTACAATGCGTCCATCATGACAGAGAGTAGTGCGACTGCAACTAGTGGCTGGGAAGCAACTGGTTTGCTACAGATATATACAGAAGAAATGAGGTCTAAACCCTAATTCCTGGCTCCTTTAGGGTTAGCATTTTGGACAGTTATATCCCCTGCTTTAGGGGCTCATCCTAACTAGGTGTCCAACTTGGGTAGGATAAGGGATCAATCAAAGCTCAATCCAAAGATTCGAAACTTTCTATCCAAGTTTAATCCAATCCAAGTTCAACTCTAGCAACTCCAACCCGGGTTTAACCCATGATTGAATTTGGGGGAATCTCATATTACATAATGGGTTAATCTTAGATTGCATAATTAGGATTGTAATTCGAGTTAAGCTTGAATTAAAATCGAGTTTTTTTGTCCAACAAAACTCAAGTTGAACAAAAGTAGGTTTTAATTTTGTATCCATAATTTAACTTATATTTTATAACTTCTATTAATCAAAACTAATTAGAAAACAAAAAAAATTAAATTTTACATTTATAATAGGCTTAAAACATTCGCAAATGCCATAATATGTCATACATACGTATGTTTGTTTGCAATTTTTTCAAATTTAAAGTTGAATTTAATTTTAAAAATTCAAGTTGGGTTTGATTTTAACCCGTCAATTCGAAGTCCCAACTTTGTGTGTTGCTCAAATTTAATTTGAGTTGAAATGTTTTTGATTGAACCTGACATAAATATTAAAAACCTCAACTCAAGTACTAAAAAAATATGAGTTTGAGTTTGACTTAAACCCGTTGCATCACTAAAACTCATGCCTCCTTATCATTACAATAAGGGAAAATTGGAAGAAGACACACCAAATTAGACTTAATTGTAAAAAAATACATAGAAAAAAATGTTGGGTAATTAAGTCCTTAATTTTGATACGTATTTGTCACTAAATACATTATTTAAATTTTACTAATTTTTTTGTGACATTTTTGTCTTCTATTGATCAATGGATATATTCTTTGAAAAATGGTGCATTAAACATCTTCTAATTAAGGACTTAAGTATATATATATATACTTGTTGTTAAATCTCTTATATAAATTTTGAATTATTTTTAATGTACCTTAATTCATGCGTATTTTATTTTTTAAAATGATTTTGTTTTCAAATTATATATAATTCACCTTGATTCATGCATTTTTTTTTTTTGAAAAGTGATTTTATTTTAAAATTAATTTAATATCTAAATAGTGCAGTTTGAATTAATAGTAATACTAAATCCAAAATAACAACATAATCTCCAACACGATCACCAGGATAAGCACTACGGTATTGACATTTTACTATTTGGTATTATATCTAAAAGTAAAAAGATACCAAAAAAGTGATAGCTTCAACTTAAAAAATAATAACTCTAACCAAAATGTGGTTAACTTCATCCAAAATATAATAACTTCACTCCAAAAAATGTTAAGGGTACCCAAAATACGGTGACCCTTCAAAATATTCTAAGAGATATATCCAAAACATTTGCTTTGACTCTTTCTTTGATGTCGCTTTGGCCACCATCTGTTCAACGATGGTTCAGAGAGGACACCTTAGATTTGCAATGAGGTTTATTTGTGTTTTGCAATCGGTCGAGAACATTTGATATGGTACTGAAAAATGGAATGTCGATAACACTATAGAACAAACTTAGTGTCAGAGGGTCATATACAGTACTAGTGACCATGACCTGAAGAACTCAACTTGAATTGTACCATATTCCTTCGGCAGGCATCAATATGTGCAAGACTCCAAAACTGAACGGTAGATCCAGACGGGCTTGCAAAATAAAAATCTCTGAGGCAAAATCTAAAAAAGGGTTGTGCATATGAAGCCAACAATTTTACAGTTACAATGTGCATATTTTAGCATATTGTACTTGTTTTCACCTCTTCTTTTTCGCTCCTTCTACTCATTCTTTTCTCTGTCCTTACATGTTGGTCTGCACTGATCAAGTTACTCGAATGAGTCATCGTCGCATCGATCAGCGGCAACAATATATATCCTAGTGATCGTATTTTATAGAATATAGCAGTTTCAATGTAGATGATTTGCTTTTAACCGGATTGGGGAGGGAATTAGCATAAGATGGCCTGGACAACCTTGATTGTTGAACAAAAAAGAAAAAAGAATAGAGCAGTAGATTTTTGTTGTTATCAGCACAATACTTTCTTAAGCAACAAATAGACGCATATTACATTCGGGTTGAATATGTTTTAATGATTACAACATCCGAAGAAGCATGCAAAATTTTGAAATTACCAAGGTTTAAATTTAGTCATATGGATTTGGGTATAGGCTTAGCGAATTCAGATGATAAAACAGACGTTAGACCCGTCAAATAAATACATCGATACGAACTTGGCTAAATGCGATATGAATTAGCTAAATATATCTTGTACATGACTTATTCATGGCACGAACTCAACTATAACTGCTATACAATATTATTAATGGGTCGGGCAGTATTGAGAAAATGTGACACAACACGACCTAAACGTAACAAACCGAGACAACACAAGCAATTGACGACAAAACCTAAATCCAAGACACCATGTTTAAGTTTGAATTAGTCTAGTTTAGTGTCTTAGACTCGGATATAAATTCACGAAAGTATTATTACAAATAGTCTGATCAAGTCTCAAACTGCTAGTTCAGAAGAAAACACCACCTATATAAGTGTTAGCTAGAGGGGATTGTTTCAGTGTGACATGCCTGCACTTCAAAGCTCTGCAATGGCTAGTACTCCTTCAACTACTGCCAGCCTTTCACCTAAACAATTTTCGCCTACTCAGCTCTCCATCATGGGGGAACCAAAGCGTAGTCGCGCCCGAGAATCAGCCAGTAGCTTTTGTGTTCCTCCATCCAACTTCCAAAAGGTTAGTCTCACTATGGCTATTCTGGACTTCATTATCGTCTGCTATTATGTTAGACAAGACTCTGTTAAGTTGAGTTGAGTTTAATTTTGCTTTTTTTTTGGGAAATATACTTGAGTTGAGTATAGTATCCTGTCTGCTATATATTTTATCGACTAATAATATCGTGTTACTTGGCTCTTTTGTCACAAAGATTGTTGCCGAGTTCATAGGTACCTATATTCTCATGTTTGCTGGCTGTGGAGCTGCTCTTACTGATAGGGAAAGGGCACTTACAATTCTGGGCATAGCAATGGTCTGGGGTTTGGTGCTGATGGCGCTGATATATGCACTTGGTCATGTCTCCGGTGCCCATTTCAACCCTGCAGTGACTCTTGCCTTTGCTGCTTCAAGCAGATTACCATTATTACATGTGAGACTTCAACAAACCACTCTCTTCTACCATGAATCCACAGGGATGATAAAAATGACTAAATAACACTAATAAGGGATGTTTGGATTCTCGAGCCTAAATAACACTGATAAAGGATGTTTGGATTCTAGAGAAGAGAGGAGTTGTGGTAGCCCTTCGACCACCTCTAATATATGTGGAATTTTTCAATTTAATCCCTAATATGAGTAGGATTGTGGTGCAGGTGCCCTTGTATGTTTTACCTCAGCTGTTGGGTTCTACACTTGCATGCCTCACCCTGAGAGTACTGTTCAATGACCAAGGGGATATAAAGCCGACAGTCACTCAGTACTCCAGTTCAACTACTGATCTTGAAGCCATTACATGGGAATTCATAATCACTTTTTTCCTAATGTTCAACATCTGTGGTGCAGCGACTGATGATAGAGCGGTATGAATAAGTCCTTCACCGGAAAAAATGAATATGTTCCTCAAATAAGTTGCTCTTTTAACAACACTAAGATACTGACTTATTGCTTCTCACCGATAAAAAACAGAACAAAGCGCTCTCTGGAGTTGCAATTGGAGCTACAGTGTGGTTTAATGTCCTGATTGCCGGGTAAATGAACTCAGTTCCAAAGTTAATAAATAGCCATTGTTATGTCTATAAAATCTGCATATTCTATATCGTCACTACCATCATCGTTCTGCCACTAATGTGTCTCCTCAAATTAACCACCCCAACTCGAAAATAATTTTATGAATGTAATATTTTGATCTTATTTTTTCTGCAGGCCTATTACCGGAGCTTCTATGAATCCTGCGAGGAGTATAGGCCCTGCTATAGTTTCTGGTGTTTATAAAAATCTCTGGGTCTTTGTCATAGCCCCCATCCTTGGAGCCATGGCTGCGACCTTGGTGTACAGTGTTCTCCGGCTTCCAAAGCCTGAAAGAAGTGAGGAGAACACCAAAAGCACGTACAATGATCTATTTCTACGATCAGAGGTCTAGAACAGTCATGTGTTGCCTATCAAATGCTGGAAAGAACCAGGGAAAGTATATGGAGAAATGCCTAACTGAATCTCACTTGGCAAAGGAGAGTAAAATTTATTTCACAATTTAGCTCCAAAGGGGACCCGTGAACTGAATTTTTTTTTTCCATCTGTATCCTAGAGAGAAAATAATCTACATATGGATCTCACAGAATACAATATTCCAATTGTCGATTTCAATCTAAAATACGGGAAATGTCTGATTGAAAACCTCCAGAAAACATTTGCAAATGTGGGGATGCAGAATACATTCAACAGGTCACTGAAACAGTGAGGATTAAATCTAGCAGTTAATTTGCAACTCAAACTGTACAGCCGTGTCAAACATACTGTCTTCTACCCATGGAATCATTCAGTGATGTAAGAAGGTAAGGCAAACATGATAACTGCATATTGCAACACTAATATCTGCCTAATTAACAAAATAAAAAAGGTATAAACTCAGTTTATTAGAGGACTAAACATCCTTTTTTTGGCACTCTCATCTTCCCTCATGAGAACAATATTTACTATACAGCAGAGCTACAGAAATTCTACATGTTAGGAGACAAGGACACAGAGGAGCTGCCTGCTCCAATTTGAAACTTCAAACACAAAGGAAGTCAACTGTTTGATCAGACCAGTTAAAGGATCGTGTGATGAATGAAGATGTACATGGGATGACCTCTCGTTCCAGTGGCCCATAGGGTTAGGAGACATCTCAACTCTTCAACACCAGACTGGTTGCCTTGTCACAATAAATGTCTAACTGTCATGAAGATTAAGAACTTGATCATTTTCTTAGCTGAAACAACTCATTACAGATGTAAACATAATTCCAAACACACAGCATCATTACAAATATATTGAATAGCTTTAATATCGATTCTGGTTCATTTAAAATCCTCTGATTTGAGCATTTCCTACATTCATGCAAGATCAAAGCCTACAACTCCAATATAATCACAACAGCAAGCAGAGACTGGTCATTATTAACAATGGTGAAAAATATAATAGATACTGTCCTAGCCTAGTAAAGTTCGTCACCAATCATAGTTATTTACCCAGTTTGAGAAAGCCGCGCCCAGTTCATTAGCTGGTGAGACTGCGGGTGCCTCTGCAAGTAAGAACTGGTTCCAATGCCATTGTCTTCACCAACAAACGACTCTGAATAATTTGAATTTGAGGGAGACCACACTGGAACGACACCTCCGTCCCTTTCTCTCCTGCTACTACTTGAAGATTCTGCAGTTGAATCTTCAGAATTCCTGCGCCCTATTGTTAAATTAAATTGTGGCAGAGTGTTGTTGCTTCGAACAGTTTGTATAGAAGCTTGGTTAAATGTTTCTCTCATTGGTTGTCGATCTACATTAACATTTGTTGGCACTTCTGCTCTACTATCTTCTGCTGAATTTCGAATATCCACAGAAGTTTCTTCCTCTTCAACCCTCAGCAGAGAAGAAGTCATACTTGGGACCATCTGATCCCCATATCGTCTAATTGCAGTAGTAGGATTGTTCCTGACAGTTTCCTGATCCATTTCCATTTGTGTGTCTTGAGGAAACGCAATGGTAGCTGACTCAGAGGAGTCTCCAAGCCCTTCTTCAGTTCCATTCTCAATTGCAGCTCTAGAAGCTGCCTCATGCTGCCACATCTGCAAAAGTGCTTCTTGCAACCTGTCTTTTGCAGCATCAATTTCAACAAGGGGAAGAGGGTAATTGGACCCCAGCTCAATTCCAGCAGCTTCTAGTACAGATACCGGTGCATCCCAAGGGTGGTGTATCCAGTCAGTAGGTAGTCTAGCCAGTTCAGGAAGCCATCGGCGTACATATTCTCCATTGGGATCAAATTTGTAACCTTCAAACTGTAATAGAACAATAACTAACACGAACATCTTTTTGCCAAAAATGTAGATCCTTTAAGGAATTATAAACAATTGAACTCATGGGGCAAACAGATGCAGAATTATCACCCAAATGCATTCTAAACTTTTTTTGAGATCTGCTGGAAGCTGCAACTTAAAAAGTAGTTTAAGAAAAATCAATATAAGCTTGCAGCAAAAAACTTTTTTCCTCTCTGTTACGCAATTTTGTATGCTACAGGTCATTATATTAGCAACCATGAGAACATGGGTTCAAGTATGAGTGCTACCACTTTGAGCTGTTGATGCCTAAGGTTAAGTATGGATCTAGTTTACCAGCACCTCACATTGAAGGCACTAAAAGCCAAAACAATGTTAACGACCTTTTTCTAGTTTGGGTTGTCTGTTAATAGGTTGAAAGGTAACTACCATAAAAACTTCAACAAATTGGAAGTGTAAAGTATAAGGTACCAAAAAGGCTACAGTACCTAGACATTGCACTACAAAACCTTGGGTTGACATGTCAAAATCCCAGTCCATCCAAAAGGAACCACAACAAAGTGAATTTTCCATAAGACAGTGTTCAGATTTCATGTGACACTTTACAAACATTTAACATCTTGGTGCCAAAGCAATAGCAGTTGTCCTCAATCCAAACAGGACCCCAACCAACTGCTAACAAGAAGCAAGATACAATCTTGAGCCACACTCGTACAATTCCAACTTATATATGCATTAATAAACAGAGAATAGTGGCCCACAAAAAAATTGGGGAGTGAAGAGTCCACATCACATGTAAAATCTGTGTTGTGGGGCACTAACACTTTCACCTGAATCATTTACCTACAAATGAAACACTAAGAGATAGGGAAAGTATATTAAGCCAAGCAGAATAAAAGATTTTTCAAAGCACTGAGCCACTAATGGGATGGGAAGTGTTGGAATCAAGGCTTTTGAACAGCTGAGTTACTAATGCTACAACCAAACTGCACTTGCAGTATATTTAGAGTACAGACAGATTAGTTTACAATTACTTAAACTTGGACAACTTGTGCAGGTTATCAACTAGGAAAGAGCAGTCACATATGCAAACAGCAAACTTTAATAAAACAAATCTCAGCCTGAAATTTTTTAGAAGTCGTGATCTTTACCTGTGGATTATCTATGCGGTCAAACTCTCGACCATCAGGAAGAGTACCAGAAATATACTGCCAACCAAGAGCATCACTCTCAAGATCTGCATCCAATAGGGTATCCCAGAAGTACTTCATTCCCCATCTCCAGGGAAGCTGCAGCACTTTCACAAAGAAGCTAGACACTACAACCCGTATTCGATCATGTAGCCAACCAGTGGCCCACAGCTCTCTCATGCCAGCATCCACCAATGGATAACCAGTTCTACCTTGTCTCCATGCTTTAAAATAACTCTCATCCACCACCCAAGGGAAAAACTTTAGGTGCCCAAGAAGAGGCCTTTCATGGCTGTAAGGATGGTTAAAACTCATGTATCTTGAATACTCTCTGAGACCAATAGACTTAAGGAACAAGTTGACACTCTCTTCCCCAGCTTTGTTCCCTTCGTTGGCCCATAAAACTTGCTTGATGCGAACATGGTGGAATACCTTTCGCACACTCACTTCACCAAAATGTAAATGGGGAGAGAGAAATGAAGTTGTAGCACTATCAGCCTTCCTACGGTTCTTATAGTACTCAATCAATGGTCCATTGATGAAGGTTGTTAGTGCCTTATCAGCATTACTCCATCCGGGCGACCATGCCCGACCAAGAAGTGCATTGCTTCCCTTCTCTAGTTCGTCTTCGAATACAAGTGTTTCTGAAGGACACCTAGACACATCACCTGAAATAATGCAGGTAATGTTTCAGTGCATATTGCATAAAACAATTTTTAGGAAAAAGAAATAGTGGGATAGAGAGAAGAATGACAGCTTGAAAGACTATGGTTTAAGCTCTATGGACTTCTATTGAATCAACGCATAGAATATACACCAGACTATAAGACTACATAATTGTGAAATGAGACTTTGAATAATGTCTTCCATAGATAAATATGCTACAAGAAAGCTGGTATACCCACCTCATGGATGTCTATATAAATTACAACAAACACAAAACATTCTGCTACAAAATTGCTATAGTCACACAATAGTTTCAAAAAGATGTAATGAGGGAGCTAGGGTCTCTTCTATCTCTGCTGCAAAATGATTTTTTTGGGGGCAGGGGAGGGGGTGTAGAGTATTATATTCGTCATACCATCACAAAAGTAAGGTTCAATTTGATAATAAAATTTAATGTAATACAATGCTTAGCCTTGTTTCGTATAATGTATGAAACTAATTTAATATGAGAAATATGCAATAAAAACTGTTGAAGGGAACGGACCTGAGATTATCCTCTTAGGTGGAAGAAGAGGAGCCTCAGGATCGTATGGCATACTAAGGCATCTTTCCCAGAAAGCTGCAAATGTTGTGAAGGGATGACCTTGGTCATCATTAACTTCCCATGGTTCATAGAGCAAGTCTGCATTGAAGGATCGCACAGCTATGCCTTGAGCGGTTAAAACTTCTTTTGCCCGGTGATCCCTAACGAGCGACAAGGGGTCTAAAACATGGAAAAAAGAAACGTAATTCAAACCACTGAGGACTAGATAAGATTCACAAAACTGACTTTGTTCCTTAAGCTATGGAACAAGGCAAAAAGAGGTCACAGCAGCAGCTTGAATCCTATAAGAGCAAACGCTTAAATATATCAGAGTCCTGAAATCAAATAAATCAAGCTTCCTTCTTTCATTTCATAGAAAAATTGGAAACAGGTGGATACAGAATCTGATCAATTTAGAGGATGATAACAAGGCCATCCTGTCAAATAAAAATAAATTTTCTTGAGCATGCTAGAATCCCAATATTATACATGACTTATGTCCTATGCATCTAGCCTCAGAAAATTAGTGTCAGAAATTGAAGAATTCAATTAACCAATAAGCAAAAGTGCAGCTTGGAAACGACCAACTCATTCAATAATTAATATTCTTATACTAGGCAACAAGTATCATAAGCAGCAATCTAGGAATTAATAGGTTAAACAAACAGGATTAAAAGAATATAAAAATACCCATTGATTACCACCTAGAAAAGCTGGGAAAAGCACAAAGAAATAATTAAAAAATCAGAACTTAAAAAAAGTCAATACACATAAACATAAAGAAAATGAGGAAATACCACCAAGGTTAGGAAACTAAAACTGACCATATAAGTGGTTGAAGAAGAGCTGATTAGCCCCAGTAGATTTGATAACCTCAAGGAGAGAAGAAACACAATCTGTAGATCTCTTGGTGATCAGAGAAGTGCCAAGGCTCCTCAAGGATGAATCAAGGTGGTCCAAACTCTGTTTAAGCCACCACCTTGACACCCTCCCAGGATAGTAGTGACCCTCCTCCTCAGGTGCCCATATAAACACCGGAACCACTGCTCCTGCTCTCACACCAGCAGCTAGTGCTGGGTTGTCTTCCACCCTCAGATCTCTCCTGAACCAAACTATCCCACACCCACCACCTGGCATCTCCCAATATTTCTAAAATCCAAATAACCCTCCTTATTTACATACCACTCCTTTATGTATCTCTATTGGAGAACAACAGTGTAGAGTATCTACTCTTGTGCTTTTTGGTATTCTATTCTTTGTAATTTTAATCACCATGAAAGAATGATTTTAGAAGATAAACTTGGAAAAGTGGGTCTGATGAATGGATGGTCCACTTATCTTTAACTTCTCTGTGTATTAGACATTTTAAGTCTCCCAGGTTTTTGGTGAATCTTGTTTTCCTGTAGTTGTTATTAGCCCAATTGCACACACAAAGAGAGAGAGTGGTTGATTGGGGGGGGGGGGGGCGGTTGGAAGAAATTGATAGACAAATTGCAGCCACAAATTTTGTTTTGAATATTTTTACTTCTATATCTACTTTTGTTATGCTATGCAACAAAACAAATCCCACTCTCTAGTGACTTCACAAATCCTCTCTCTTTGACAGGGTGGAAAAAATTGAATGGCAATTGGGCTTCAGCCTAACGTACACCAACACATATATTTGTACATATCTGTGATTTTCCTGCATTATTGCCATCTAAAATGTGCTCATATTGTCTTATGGGACACCCTGAAAATGAAATTACAGTGTGATCCTTGTCAAATATGTTGTCTTTGCTATGTTTCATAAGGGCAAGTTTGGGATTTCACATCTCCCTTATTTTGGTTGCAGTTGATTCTGGGCACCCTTTTGCTACTTGGAGGTTTTATTGTGACATTACACACACCAAGTTGGGGTGGATGGGGAAGCTCAGAAGTTGGAAGGGGACAGGAAGCATAGAAGAGATAGGAGATAGTAGATAGGTTTGTGCTGACCAACTTGGATCTGGCCTTTTTTGGTGAAGTGGGCCCTTTCTTCTTTTCTTAAGGGCTCATCAAAATGCTTAGATTCCATTCAAATGTCACTGTTAAAAGTGATTGTAACGCGGGCCTCGCTCATTTGCCCTTCCAAACGCCCCCATGCTGATCAATATTCGTAGATAAATTGATGTAATCATTCAAATATTAGGATTTGGTAATTAATCGTCATGTTAATTTAATTATGTTCGTTTTCAAAATAAATAACGGATTCGATCATGGATCTCATGATCTAGGCAATAAAATCTTATCGGGATGATTTCTAGAGACTTTTTTTTATTTCCACCCTTTTTTTTAATAATAGAAAAATAAAATAAAAAATATGCCACTAGCCTTAGCACCAAACACCATCCCTCCGACCTCCACTTTTTATATCCTCCTCTCACTTCTTTCCCTAACAAGCGATCCAATGTGTCAAATATAAGTGAGGCCAATAATGTGGGTTTTCCCCCCTTAAAATTTCGGATTTCGGTTGTCAATTTTGTTGATTAGACACTAGAGTCAAATTCAATAGGTAAGGTTTTGTGCGAATTATATTTTACACTCTAATGCTCTGATTAGTAAAAAAAATTGAAAGTACGAGGGATACACTTTCTATTCTTCAAAGAAGGAAATTATAAATGATACAATTTTCTTATTTTGTGTTTGATTGGAAGGATAGAAAATAAAAATGACTAATTTTTTTTGTTAAGATTAGGGGTGACAATCGAGTCGTATCGTATCAGATTCGTGAAGTCATTACAGGTTTGTGTCAAACATTAGTCACACCTAACTCAACTCATTTAACTAATTATGTCTTGTCGAGTTATAAGTTGACATGCTTATTTTCGTTTCGTGATCGCGTTCGAGTTAATCAAGTTCGTGTCATAATATTCGTGTCAAGTTCGAATGGTGTCATCGTGTCAGTTAAAAAATTTCACTCATAATTAAGATCGAAAAAATATTTTTTTAATTCAAAATTTTTATTTTTATTTTTATTTTTTCATTTTTTATTTTTAAATTTTTTTAAATATATATAT
>CM042193.1:6690085-6702253 GCA_023539305.1 Ilex asprella
TCTGAGTGTAATTCTTCACCCATAAGAACTATATTGCCTTGGCGCCCGAATAAATTTGAACCTCTGTTCCACTCACGAATTTTCAGAGACCTCCTGAGATTGCACGCTTCAGGAACTCATTTCTAGGGTTTTCGCTTCAAATCGTTCGATCTCTCAGTTCGAACTCTTGAACTAAGGTTTTGAAAACCGCTTTCTAGGGTTTGATCCGTTGAGTTCCCGAGAACTCTCAATCTTCGATATTGAACTGCAATGGCTAGCGAGAGATTTGACACCGAATTTATGTGGATTTCTTTCACTTGGAGCACTGAAATTAGAAATTCTTTTTCAGCGTTGAGACATTCAAAAATTGTGTTGGAGTGTGTACACGGTTGCATTTCTATTGAATCGCTCTAAACTTTGAGATTCGAAGTTACATTGCTACCTAGAGCAGGGCTTTCTCCTTTCGATAGGGTTTCAAGGCTTGAAGCTGGATCAGGTCAAGTCGTTCTCAGGATCTGCCAAAACTACATCGATCTCCTCGAGTGTGTTCCCGGATTCGGCTTTATCTGGAAGTTTGGCGAATGCTCACTGCAGGTTTTTTTATGAAACTTTTCTTGAATTACCAGGGATTCACACAAATTGTATATATTTGATGACTTGAGTTGTCGATTCGTTTTTGAACAGTGAAATGGATCAAAAGTTGGCTTCTGAAACAAAAAAAAAACTGATTGAATATTGGTTTTATAATGAGCTCTCTATTGCTGTGTGCGTGTTTTCACCCATGTTTTTGCAGGTATTAAGACTTTTAGGCTACAAATATGAGGCTTAGTATCAAATCTTTTCCATGCAAATTTTGAATTCTGTAATGATTGGGCCTGAACAGTGTATTAACCAACAATTTTGATTGTACAGGATTGTAAGCTGAAGACATTGACAGAGGACACTCATTTAGTAAAAGAAGAATTGCAATTTTGGTAGCATGAGGGCAGCTAAGCAGTGGTTAAGGCAGAAATTAAAAAGGCGGCTGGATGCTCCAAAGCAACCGGTAAGCCAGTAGACCTCACCTTAATCTTGTTAATCCTTAATTTCTTTGGCCATTCACTTATTATCAATTGGAGTGCATGATTACTGTTTTAGGTTACCGTATTTTCCTTTATTGTTTCTCTCTTGAATCTCAATATCTCCATACCAAAAGAAAAAAAAAACAAAGAATTGATCATGACAGACAGGAACTGTAGTGTGGCATTCTTGGATCGAGAAATTAAGTTTATGGAACTCACGTGAACTTTCGGATGTAATTTGCAGTAAATTCATCACAACAAACACAAGTGTCTCCAAAAATGGGACTGACAAATAAAGCTTCACTAGTCTATTTTTTTTTTTCTTACATAGTTCACTAGTCTATAAGGTTGACTGATTGTACTGTAATATGCAAATTATCCTAATACAACCTTTCTTACAACTCATACAATTAGATAAGATAATGATTTATCACATTATAGTGAATGACTAGCAATCTTACGTGAACTCTCAAAGTAATGAGGTGATATGCCAGCCTTAATGATGGCTCTCAATGGTGACATAGGCTTTATGCAGTGACTTATGAAGGACAGTTAAAGAAGCTTGGTTTACGGAAGAAAGAATTCTTGTACAAAATGATTTTAACATGGTGGTTGTGGAGAGGGCTCTTAATCAAACTGAGCTACTTGAGCTTGGTTTGAATTCGACTGGTTCAAGTTTTTTAAACGAGCCCGAACATAAACAGTTTTTTAGGCTCTTTTAGAAAACAAGCTCGGTTCAAACTCGACATGCTCGATTCTTTTATGTGCAAATATTCGGGCTCGGCTTGAGTTCGATTTTTTTTTTGGCTCGTTCAGGCTCGGCTCGTTTCCTAAATGAGTCGAACTTGAACAATTTTTTATGCTCGATTAAGAAACAAGTTTTTCAAGCTCGGCTCGAACTCGGTTCGAGCTCGTTCGACTAATAGCCCTAGTTGTGGAGCATGGTGGATCAAATTCAAGGAAGAGTTGAAATCCCAATGGAGTTCAAGTCAGAGAGAGATTCTTAAGGTTTACATGTAAGTTTAATGACAAATTGAAAGGAGAGGAAAAGGAACATAATCCTGTTATACTAATGTCACTATGGGATATATTGGGCTCTGTGATGGACTCTCCTGTCTGTCAACAATCAGTATTAAAGCAGGAAATATTGCTTTTCAATCTCATTGAAGCCACTAGGTCCTAAGAATGGAAGGCTGAACGATCAGAATAGCATTCGCAAGGCTGAGCGACCATCCCCCTAGGTCCTAAGAAAGGAACTGAGCTGACATTGGTGAAGCCACCACGTGGTCTAAGTCACACTGGTGAAACCACTACATGGTCCAAGTCACATACAAAGTTAATCTGACCTTGTGTCACAAAACTACATAGTTTTATACGCAGAAGTGCGGTTGCATCATTGTAAACAGAAGTAGTTACATCATGGTGGTCTCAATTAAATGCAACCCTGAAAGCACAACCCGAACAACCCAAAAAACAAAGGAAAATGCCATTTAGAACTAATTTATAACTGTTGGATTGAAAATGGGTTCCATCTAACATTGACACTTACAACTAAACTAATGACTACATTCAATTAGGTCCTTATAACATTGCTCTAAATAAAAAAGAAAAAACAGATGCATACACACAAAATCAGTAAATAGATTGGCACACAATGATTAAATATAATTGGATTGTAATCTCTTGGAATTGTAGATCAAGCTGGCTCACCGTTATGAGTTATAAAACACACCCAATACAAAATTTTCATGCAAGAATATATGGTCCAAGTGAAGGTGGGTGAGGTGGATTATGTCAAGCTCATAAAAAACGTAGAATTGTCTTGTGACATTATGTACAATAGATTTGAGTAGAAGTTTTTTAGTATTTACACAACTTCATTTAGAATACATCATCAAAGTTGAAACAAATAAAGATGGAATTTAGCAGTCCAACACTTATTTACATATCTCATGCATGATTACTAATGCCTTGGATTCACACCAAGGATAGTTTGTTTTTATATTTTGACATAAACAAAGTAGTCTCTTTGTTTTCCTCTCTTCTATTGACCCCCACCATCCTCTGTGACGGCCAATTTTTCCTTTTCTCACGAGAGGGGGAGGAACAAAAGTTATCAAAGTGAGGCTTTAGATTTCTAGATGCACATGTCACCAATACTGAACACTGCAGCATATTGAGTTAGTATTACCTAACACCTTATTTGACACTAGACAATCCTCAACACAAGTGACTCAGCCTTTGCTTGAACAAGGTCGGAGGGCTTTGGTCTAGTGGGTGCATAAATTTGCAGTTTGGACATGCAGGAGAAGACTTGCACATTATCACCAACATATGACACTTCTTGCACACAGCTGTTATCATCTCTTGGTGATCGCCTTGATCAAATGTTAACCATGATGGCAAACGCGTAAGGCCTCCCATGTTGTTATTTCGATTGGAGTTTGTGAACTGATCAAGGGAATCGTTTGAGGTACTATTGCTACCAGAATTATGCTTCATACGACTGTTGGCAACATGGTTCTTTTCAACTGTCAAAATCAAGTTGAAAAAATAAGTTTCTAACCATCTTGTTAGTTTATAACAAGCAGAAACCAGTTAATTAAAATGGAACAATATATGGTACTGTTGTTAAGTTTACCTGTCCCGCATGGTAGATTTAGCTCAAGGTCTAAGCTCATGTGACTTGGACTTGGCGGCTCTGGACTTGCCCTTGGATCCCTTGATGACCTTGTGTGGGTTCTTGTGTTATAGTAGTATATTTTCCCAGACTGCACCCAAAAAGAGGGAATTTTAGGGTCTTAAACTAACCTACCATATTACTCTAGCTTAAGTGGACATGACCATGTAGTTATATGAATAGTTTCCTGAGAAAATAGGACATTACTGGGATCAGGTTTTAAGTCATACCTGGATGTCGAGGCATCGCTGCCATTCTAAAGGTAATGGAGTCTCGTGGTTTAGGTCAGTGTTGAATACCGATTTCATGCTTTTAGCTTTTTGTGGCTTCTCGGAAACCTCTTCTGCTTGTGACTCCTCCCGTTTCCTTTTCGTCATAGAATCTTCGGCCTCTGGAATTAAAATTCTTCGAGTTGGTAAAAGGAAACCATGAGTGATCAAACTCAAAGATGATCACCACTCCTCTCTCTCTCACGTATGGAATGGTGAAAATGTTATGCGTGATTATATAGGAGAGAGAGTGAGCTATATGGAAGAGCAAACAACTTAAAGGAGAATCTAAAAGGGCAAAACTTTAAATGTGGAACTAATAGGCCCATCTCTCTGTGACGTACTCTTGAAGTGGAGTTGGCTTTGCAATTACTATACAGATCCAAGACGTTCTTAAAAGCATGGATGTTGAGTCCTAACCAACGCTCAGTCAAATATTCACCATGCGGCTCATAGATATTCTATCGGCTCATCTGATCTCTGATTGAACCGGAGTTAGTACTACTAAACACAGAGACAGCCATATCATTTTTTACATGTCGATTTAACCTACAATTTCTTTTCATCATCTACATGTCCAAGTTAACCAACTAATTTTTCTAGAAGTTTAAACTATGAAAAAGGCGCAGCACAAAAAAATTTATGCGTTGACAGTCTCATTGCGTGTAGTTAGATTTTTAGTCAAGTATATGCAAGTTTATAATCCCCAATGTGAGGACAAGATTCAAGAGTACTTCCTCTTGCTCGGATAGTGCTATAACTACAAATGGCTCTAAAAAGTTAATGTAGTATAAGTATTTATATAGAATGACGACATTGATTTGATAATGAATTAGGTTGTGTTATATCAAAATTTTTAATTTATTCATGACAAATCTATAATAGTTGTATGATTTGTTTAGTGATTTTGACGGGCCAACTTGGCTATTGTATGATTAAACTTATTTTTGTTAACTTTGTGTTGATTCATGTTGAGATAGCCGATTGTGTCAAATTTTCGGCCGTTAAAAGGTGGATGTGATCGGGGCTTAGCTTATTTGGCTCCGCTATTTTTGTCAAGGAAGCCAAGCCGAAACAAGGATCTTTGGACGTTATTAAATGTAGTTGTATAGGCGGTGCGTTAAGAGAGAGAGAGAGAGAGAGAGAGAGAGAGAGATGTGCAATTGTCATTTAATGGTGGGAGTCTATGTACAGTTGAAGAAGGTCCTGAATGCCTATCGATCTTTAATGGATGTCATAACTCCAACTCCCACCATTGTGTCACTCAAAGAACTACAACTTTAAAAACTCTCAACACCCTCCGCTATTAAATAAACCACGTCCCATGAGCTATAGATTTACTCATCCATTGAACAACAAAAACTTTAAAAGCTCACAATGGCCTCAGGTATTAAAAACCACCACATTTTTATGAGCTAGAAATCTCTTCCTCTCTCTGAAGCAAACCAAATGTCTTCAAATGAACTTTAATATCTAAGGTTGGCGGTTAGCTTAATGGCCATTGCTTTCGTTGTTAGACTTTAAGGTCGTAGGTTCGAATTTCGTTGTTTCTTCATATAATTGTGCGTTATGAAAAAAAAGTTTGATGTCCAAAACTCCAATTATTCATCATGAATTGAAGTCGGTCCTTTGTTCTCTGCATATACATGCATAAAACTACGCTGATACCCTTTCTGATCTAATAAGAGTGTTATACGTTCACTGGTGCTGCATAAATGCACGTACACAGCATATGATCCAACAATAATAGTCCTTGTATTATATCTACTTAATACATTACAATCGTAGGATTGAAAGTTAACCCATTTCAATCGTGAGAATTTCCGTTAATTTAATGATTGAAGTGCATTAGACCCTCAAAATAGATTCTCAAATCAAGCCTTAATAGTGTTGCTGTGCCAAGTGCGAGCATTGAGAAAAGAGGGTGCTAAAATTGCAAGATCTGTGATGGGGTAGATTTCTTTGAATGAAAGGAGCGGGGAGTTAAGACGCCTTGCAGGTTATGCTTGGTTCAATGAGGGTGTTCTCTAGCTATGCAACTACATACATTTTGAAAGGCAACATTCAGCAAGTTACAGAGCTGCTTGACACGACAACAAACCCATCTTCACTGATAGACTCAATTGAGTAGGGTTTAAACCATTTTTCCAAATCTGAGGGTATTTTTGTAAGGAACTCAGTTATGTTGAATATTGAAATTGATGCATAGGGAAATAGGGAGAAAAACCAATGCCGGAGAGAGAGAGAGAGAGAGAGAGTTTAAGCCCACACCTGCCTTCATTAACTGATCTTGAATTCGCTTTAAATGCAGAATTCAAGGATCAGCATTGAAACACCTCGCTTTCTACAAACATCTTTCTTCGTCACTCTCACCAGCGGTTTCTGTTAAATGCCCCGACCCACCTCGTCTTCCCTTCATTTACGCCCCTGTTCTCTCCCTCCCTCCCTCCCTCCCTCTGTGTCTGCGCATGCTTGCGTACATGTAGGAACTCAGCAGTACAGTAGATTTATCACTAAGACTGCTTGAAGCCACTCTAAGCATTTCCAATCATGACTCAAATTTTTACTCAAATTTAAATTAATATTTGAGTAAAAAATTTAATTTAATATAAATGACTCCAATGAACAAACTCAAATTTAAAGAATGAGAGACCCAAATTTAAATGAGGGTAAACCCAAATTTAAAAGGAGTAAGAATGACCATTGAATTTTAAAAGATAGTGAAATCTCACAATTAAAGATTTGAGTCTTTCTTGATTTGAGTAAAAATATGACTTTTTTCTTGATTTGGTATAAATTTAAGAGTTGGAACAAGTTTTTTAGACTTTTTATTCAAATATAAATTTGAGTTGAAATTTGAGTAAGGGTTGGAGATGCCCTTACAAGTAATACTACTTGAACCTAATTTGAGAATTTAATTTATTGTAGTTATTGTATTAATTATGAATTTTAAAGTACATCCAAACCGTTATTAGATTAATTATAAATTTAAAGTACATCCAACGATCATAATGAATTAAATTCTTAAATTAAGTGCAATTAACATTTAAACCTTTACTTAAGGGAATTATGGGAATGGTCCTTTTTCATGCATAAAACAGATGGAGGTTGAACCACAATCAATGAAATTGTATAAAATAGACCATTGTAGTGGTTAGGTAAATTGTTGTGGTTTGAGTTATAATTTCTTTGACGTTCGAGTCAATTATGTGCGAGTCTTGGAGCTTATTATGGATGGCTAATACACTTGGGCTTAAGTATTGTAAAAAATTGAATTGTATTAGTGTTTGACGTATTCTCAGATTATGAGCATGCCAAAGTTTAGATTGACTTAAAATCCAAACACATCAGACCTTATCTATTCGAACCAACGTGAAGTTCTAAAATTGTGATTGTTCAGATGAATGTAGCAATGTGTAAGGTTATCTCTACGTTCTTTTTTATGTCTTGGGGTTCAAGGACTTTAAACAATTAAAAAGGTAGGTTGACTATGTGTAGAGTTTTTTATTTTGTGATTGATCGTGTGATCTCTTCTCAGTGACATGACTTTTGCAATTTATAGAAATGGTTTTCAACCGTCGATTCATTTTTTTGACCATTACTTGTGAGCATGACCTTATGTTTTGAGATACGTAAATGTGTGTTGAATTGTTTCCAACTCTTCTAAGAGCAATTTCAACCCATTATCTATTTCCTATTTTTTTTTAGCTATTTTAGCTAGTCAAACACTAAAAAAACTCTCCAACCTACTCTCTATTTCCCATTTCACCCATTTGGAGAGTCATTTAGTCTCTCTAAATTCTCTCTCAATCTCTCTATATATATGTTGTAATTCCCTTTAAATTATGAAAAGTTGGTGAAAGGTGGAGTAGTAAGTTAAAATAGAGGGCATGATTATAATGATCTTGTAAAAGTGAAACTCTGAAATAAATAATGTAATATTTAAATATATTTTGAGTAGTTAAAATGGAGAGTTGGATTGGAATTGTTCTAACCGCTCTGTTAATCGTGAATTTTAACAAACTTTCTTGTGACAGTTAGATTCCTTCTACATGTCACTTTTTTGATCTTGCTATTTTTTGGGTGTAAACAATTAGATAATACCAATTAATTTAGTATACACGGAAAAAATATGAGAGTAAATATGGGATAAAAATATTATAAGTTGTAATCCTATATTTGGTAGTAACTCACTGAATTACAATTAGGATGATAGAGTGATAATTACATATTGATAAAAAAAACCCTCCAATTTAGTCCAATTATTCATGTTTTATCTATTTGGTGGACAACATAATATGTTTGTATGAACCAGAGGTGGTATTATAATCGGGTCAATTGTATGAGTAGAGTGTGTTATTCGTAGAAGTATTTGAAATAAGACAATATTGTTTTTGACAACTAAATGCAATATAAGGTTGAATTAGAGAATTTTAATTTGTTATGATTTTATAATCTAAGGATCAAAGTATTGTTTTGGTCACCCAGAAAACAAAAACTTTTCAACATGTTTTGGAAACATTTCGACTGTTTCGAAAACATAATGAAAAAAATACAAAATTTAAGAATTATTTTTCTAAAACATTAGTTAAATATAATAAAATATCTTAAAATATTTTGAAACATTTTGAAATAATTGTGCAAATGCATTTAAACATTACAAAAACGCTTCAAATCATTGTGAAACACCTTGAAGTTTTAAAATTTTGATTCTATTACTGATTTGGTTCGGTCTCTTAAAAAATAAAAACGTTTCGAATGTTTTGAAACAAAAGTTTGATCATTACTACAATCCACCATTTAATATTGCAACCAAACGATCCAGTTGCTTTCATTAAATAGAATTGTTATTCTTATACACTATACAGAGAGTACTAGTCGAATTATTAAGCAATATTGTAGGAGGATATTTATAAAGTGAACGACGGATTATGTGAAATTCTCTTTCCTTGTACATCATCACCGCCTCATCCTTTAAATATTTTTCCATGAAAGGGTATGAGAGAAAGCGAAAAGATACGAGAATGACCACAAATAAATAAATAGACAATGATAAATGAAAGGCAAAACACAATGTACAGAAAGAAAAAGATTTTACAAAAAAATAGCGACATTAAATCTAGCATAAGAAAAGAAGAACCAAGTGCTTGACCCCCCACAAGGAGATGCCAGGTGCATATCGAGTACTGAGGAAAAGGGCTTCGCAGTGGGGGATTGAATCAAGCCCACATTACACCTAAGAATGTTGAAAGAACATAGTGAATTGCAGCACGCCTGGTCTCTTAAGAGTAGGTCATTCTTGTCAATATTGAGAGCCCTTGAGTTCTGTTTTTTTTTTTAATTAGGAAAGTTATTTATAAGTTGGTTGGTCGTTGTTCGATTCAATCTAACTGTATCCTTTGTGTTTTCCGTAACATAATCAAGCTATCGTCTAATTAGGATTCTATTTTTCGAATTATCGAAAATTCCTTTTGGACGGTACTACTACTACTACAATGCTTCAATCCGCTCCTTTATCAGCTCGGACTATTGTCCGGACTTTATTATGCTTTGCTGACAGCCAAACACCCAAACTGGAGTATTCTAAATTCGCTAATCAAATGTAATATTAATAATATTTATTCAAAAGTTGCCATTTGTTTTATCTTGCCAAACGTTTTCAACCTACAAAAAAACTGACAAAAAAAAAAAAACTCATCGAAATCTCACTGGTGAAACCCCCACACAGTTCTGCTTTGGGGAATGGCTTCCTTTTAGCATCATTAAATGTGGAATGCATTCAAGAAAACTGATAAAAAGGAAAAAAAAATGCTATTTCTGCTTACTTTGAAGACTTACTCTACGACACTGATAAAAGGCCGTCTTGCATTATCACCTTACAAGACTGCCTTGATGTACGTTGCTTCATAGTGCTGGATTGTTATAATTGTTGAACAAAAAAATGAATTTTTGTTCACTTTGAGCTTAATTTTAAATGAAACTCACTCATTGTTTTGAGTAATTTTTTTGTGGATTTATAGAGTAGAACATAATATATTTATTTGCCCAAATCCAGTGAGAGGTGAATGAAAAAATATGTTCAAAAAAGTGACCTTTTTTGAATGTGGAAATAGAGATTGAGATAATGTGAGATTTGATACTAATCCCATATTGATTGGGCAAGAAAAATTTGATAAACATATATATCCCAAGTTTATCGTAAGAGTTGGTGCTACAACTCAAATAATGCAGAATCTAAGAGTAGGTTGTCGCAAAGTAATAATAGACTATGAAAGTTTGATATCGATCCTTAGGGAATTGTGAAAATTTGAGACGCAAGAAAAAAAAAAAAAAGTGTTTCGAAAGTTGTTTGAGAAAAGGGTTTGTTCAAAAGATCAGGGATTGATTAATAGAAATAATAAAGTATTAGAGATATCCTTTCAAATTCACATAGCAATTTCTATGATTTAATTTTTGAACTCAGTTGAGAATTAGCTGAGTGTGATTCGAATTGGAATATTTTGTGGTGATAATACAAAAACATCAAAAATTATACTCAATAAATTTTCCCAAAAAACTTAGGAATTCACCTGCAGATTATAAGTATTTAAAGTGCCTGGAGTCTACGATAAATTAAGTTCTCTAGCAAATAAACCTTAAATTTATTGCTAACAACAAATCAATTATTTTATGAAAATCTTATTAAAATATCAAGCATGGAATAATCAGTAATTTGACTCATATGAAATTTCAAACATTTGATGTACGTGTCACAATGAATCAATATGTATTTAAAAGAAAACTTATCCTATTAATAAACCAAGCTCTTATGAAAACCTTAAAAGAAAACTTATCTAGATCTTATAAAAACATTACTCCAATACAAGAACTGAATTAAAAGAATAAATCAAGCAGTAAAAATATTGGATAAAAAACAAATACTGTATTTCATTGAAAGTATATTTCCTAACTTTATTTGGACTTTTAGCAAGTCATAAGAAAAATACACAAAAACTAGAAAAGAAAAGACTAAAAAAAGAATAATCAGTTCTCAACATGTGAGAGTTTTTATTTATACGAAAGTCTAGGTATGGGTAGAAGATCTAGGGTTAACTTAAGAGAAAAAAAATCTTTTTAAGTCAAATCTCGTCCATCAAATCTTGGGGCATGGGTACCAAAAATCATAATAAATAATTTGTTGTATCGATATCATCCTCTCTACAATAATATCAGTCCTATGAATTTAAAGCATCCTACAGAGAGAAACTAAAAATGCAGTAGTCAGAATTAAAATGTGAAGCCACTTGACCAGTGGAAGAAACCTCTTAATTTATACACCAACTTTTTTGGTGGATCAACTAATTGATCTGATGTCCCATAAACATAACCATTCATTTTAATACTGGTCAGAGCTTACAGGTATTGATGGTCCCATTTTGGAGTAGACCACTGGTTATCAGTGGTCCTATCTACCTGTCCAAATGTTCTACAGTACCTGCCTAGGGCTGTGAACAGTTGATAGTCACTGTTGGTTGCTGGTTGCAGTTGTCTGGGGCAAGCATTTATATATGTGTGTGTGTGAGGAGGATCACATTCATATGTCATTAGGTTTACTCTTCAAATTTATTTTTGGTAGGTTTGCCTGAGATTTCCCCCGAACATCTTTGTTGAGATCAATAACAGAGTCAATCTTGGATTCTGTATTCAGTATGCTCTCACTATGCCTAATGGAGCAAGGCAAAAGAGAAGCAAGATTCTTCAACTTTCTTAGAAGATACAAACTTCAACTTGAATTTCCTACACAATTAACACATTTTTTTAGAGGAGTATAAATTTCTAAACCTACAGGAGGAGGAATGGTCCCGCTACATAGTGAGATTAGATCCTACATCAGTCATGCGTTGGGATTAGGGATGTCAATGGACCGAAGCGGGGGTGGGGGGTGTAGTCTCCATCCCCGTACCCGCTTAAAAAAATTTCGTCCATCCCCGGTCCACCCCCGTTAGCGGGTATAATTTTCATTCCCATCCCCGTCCGTGGGTAAATTTTTAATCCCTGTCCCCGCCGAAGCTCAAGCTAATTAAATCCAATATTTTAAATAATTCAACAATTTTTTAAATAATCTAACACAACATAATATAACATAACATATTTGAATAAAACACAAACAACAAATGTCCAAAATACTACTTCAAAATAC
>CM042193.1:6722450-6735312 GCA_023539305.1 Ilex asprella
GACGTTCTCGACTCACAAAAAAAAAAATAAAAAAACTTCACATCCGATCCAAGAGGCCAACCATATATGTAGATAGCACATGTATTAACCAATTGATGGCTGTGTTGCAATGCTGGGTTCTACAGTGGCTGCTCATCTCAACCATCAATGTCCTGCCCGGTCCAGCACCACCCTAGCAAGCACATCAACAAGCTCAACGTTAGCACCCTACAGCTTCTCTCGGAACGGACACTGGCCTTAATTTCCCTAAGGTATAAGGCAAACGATAAATTTTATACTACATAAAGTTTCATAAACAATATTTTTTGAGAAGTGATGATGTTTCCGGTTTTGTAGTGTGAAATGTGTTTGAGCAGCTTCATCAATCATGATGGTGTGTTTTCACGTTTTGACCGTATAATGGAGATTTTGAGGACGTTGTCAGCGAGGAGTGAAGTGGCTGGTGTTTGGCTTTGAGGGTGAGAGAGAGAGAGAGTCATTTTGTTAATACTAATTATAATGAGCGATTGACGGACAATTTTACTCAAACCAAATACGAATTTAAAAATACACGTCACGTGTGGTGAATAATTAATGAATTGGGTTTTTGTAAGACACAAATAATCAGTTTAACTGTTATTTTTGAAGAATTCTTTTGTTATAGTTTGATCTAGTATTATATGAATTGTTTTACAATTGAATAGTTTTTAAATTTTTTATTTTCCAAAAGTTTTTTTTTTTTAATTTTGCTACAATTTGAATCATATAGTTTTTTTTAATGGGAATCAATATATAATAAAAAATTATGATACAATACGACTTGATTTACACTACTGTGCAATACGATTCCACACAATGTCACCAAGTATTCGGTGGGACTATATGGAGTCAATTGTGTGCATGTTTCATGTGTATGGGGGGATTGTATTGAGTCACCAGACTTTTTCCGAAGTCTATTGTCGGGATTGTGAAAGACTGGCTTATAAATAAGTGCTTCGATCCATTCCATGTTCAACATCTTAAAAACATCGAAAAAAAACAAAATGGGTTCTCTAACGTTAGAGAAGGCTAGTTTCCTTGTTCCCTTGTTTACAATATACACATGTTTATCCACTGCCAATGTTGCTTTTGCTTCTATTCAAGAAGCCAGTGCTCTCCGCAAGTGGAAAGCCAGCCTTCAGAATGACTCTCGACTGACTTCATGGATTCTTCTTCATAATAATGCTTCCAATTCTTCTAGCCATCCAAGTCCTAGTGCTAGCCCATGTACTTGGTATGGAGTTTCCTGCAATAACCATGGAGTCGTGGTCAGATTCAACCTCACAACTTCAAGTATACATGGTACGCTCTATGAATTTCCATTCTCATCTCTCCCCAATCTTTCATACCTTGAAATCAGTTTGAATAATCTCTCTGGTATAATTCCTTCTCAAATAGGTCAACTCTCCAATCTCATCTATCTTGATTTGTCTTTCAATCAACTTTCCGGAATAATTCCTTTAGAAATCCGTCAGATAAAATATCTTCAGACCATTCGCTATCCAAAAATAATTTAAACGGCTCCATCCCCCGAGAAATCGGCCAACTAAAATCTCTTGTTGAAATTTCTTTGTCGATCAATCAACTTTCAGGAATAATCCCACCAGAAATTTGCCAATTAAAAAATCTTACGATTCTTTTCCTGTACAAAAATAATTTAAACAGGCCTATACCAAGAGATATAGGCCGGCTAAAATCTCTTAATTATCTTGCTTTGAACATCAACAATCTTAGTGGCTACATTCCTACTTCTCTCTGTAATTTGAGCAAATTGACTTATTTATATCTGTATCAAAATAATCTTTCTGGTCCTATTCCCCAAGAATTGGGAAACCTGACATTGGTTGTACTAGAAATGGCCGATAATCAGCTCTTTCGCCACATTCCAAAAAACATTTGCCAAGGTGGAAAACTGAGATACTTCGCAGTTCTCAACAACCTACTCAATGGTCCAATCCCCAAAAGCTTTAGAAACTGCTCAAGCTTATTCAGAGTCCACCTCAATGAAAATCAACTCACAGGAAATATGTTTGAAGATTTTGGTGTCTATCCAGATTTGGACTTCATTGATCTAAGTAACAATGACTTTCATGGCGAACTCACTAGTAACTGGGGTAGGTGTAAACAACTGAAAACCTTGAAGATCACAGGAAACAACATCACAGGTGGCATACCACCAGAGTTGGCAAATTCAACTCTAGTACACGTGCTCCATCTTTCTTCAAATCATTTAGTTGGAGAAATTCCAAAGGAATTTGGAAAGTTGACTTCTCTGTTGGAGTTGCATTTGAATGACAACCAGCTTTTTGGTGGCATACCTCCAAAACTAGGATCTCTAAATCATCTGTTGTCATTGGACCTATCCAAAAATAGATTGAGTGGGCTGGTGCCAGGATCTCTAGTGGGTTGCTTGCAACTGCATTACTTGAACTTGAGCAACAAGAAGTTTTCCCAGGAAATTCAAGATCAGATGGGTAAGTTAGTTCATTTATCTGTGCTCGATTTGAGTTATAATTCGCTTACAGGGAAGATACCATCGCAAATAAAAAGTTTGCAGAGTTTGGAAGAATTGAATTTCTCCCACAATAAGCTCTCTGGGATTATTCCAACCGATTTTGAAGACATGCATGGCTTGTTGCATATTGACATATCCTACAATGAGTTGCAAGGTCCCATCCCCCACAATATAGCCTTTTTGAATGCTTCTATAGAAGCAGTGCAAGGAAACAAAGGTTTGTGTGGCAACATTACAGGATTGCTACTCTGCAAAAACTCTCCCTGGGTCCACAAAGATATTCAAAAGAGGAGCCGCAGACTCGTTCTCATAATCGTACTCCCTCTTCTTGGAGCACTTCTATCTTTATGTGCATTCGTTGGCCTTCTGGTTACTGTAGAAAAAAGAAAGAGAAGTTCACAAGTCGAACAGAGTGAGGTGCAAAATAGAGGTCTATTTGCAATAACAACTTTTGATGGGAGAGCAATGTATGATGAAATCTTAAAAGCCACAAATGATTTTGATGCCACAAATTGCATAGGACAGGGAGGATATGGAGTTGTTTACAAAGCAAATCTGCCACCAGATAACGTAGTAGCTGTGAAGAAGCTTCACCCCTCATCTGAGATGGTAGATCGTAAAGGATTTCTTAGTGAGGTAAGAGCACTGACAGAAGTAAGGCACCGGAATATCGTGAAATTTTAAGGTTTCTGTGAACATGCTCGACATTCATTTTTGGTCTATGAGTATCTTGAAAGGGGTAACTTGGCCACAATGTTGAGTACAGAAGATGAAGCTAAGAAATTAGACTGGCCTAAGAGGGGTGAATATTGTTAAGGGTGTGGCTCATGCTTTGTCATACCTGCACCATGATTGCTCACCACCTATTGTTCATCGAGACATCACAAGTAGCAACATTTTGCTGGATACCGAGTACGAGGCTCGTGTCTCAGATTTTGGCACTGCTAAGCTTCTGAAAGTAGACTCATCCAATTGGAGCACGCTTGTGGGCACATATGGTTATGTTGCACCAGGTAATATATTTAGTTTTGCACTTCCACTATCATAAACTTACATAAAACATAAATGCATGATCACTTGTTGATTTTCTTTTCAGAGTTTGCTTACACAATGAAGGTGACTGAGAAGTGCGATGTGTTTAGCTTCGGTGTCTTAACACTAGAAGTGATGAAAGGAACACATCCAGGTGATTACATCACTTCTTTGGTTTCTCAATCAGCTGAGAACATACTGCTGGAGGATTTATTGGACCACCGCCTTCCACCTCCCTCAATTGAAGTTGGGGAAGCACTGCTATATGTTATAAGATTGGGTAGAGAATGTTTATATGTCAATCCACAATTCAGACCATCCATGCATACTGTTGCTCAGCAGTTGTCAATCCGAATAACATCTTCTTAGAGGCATCTTGAATGGTCGTATTGCTGCTAGTTAAATAATGATATGACATTATATAGTTGCAAATGCTTGTTTAATATATTGTTTGGTGTCTTTGTAGCTTTCAACATTTTTAGACTTTGAAAACACAAAAAAACTTCCAGCATTTCTATTCTTGTGATATGTTAGCATCTATGCATTATTTGATACTGTTCGCATTTGCCTAACCTAAGCAATTATTGTGGACAAAGATTTTTTTTTTTTGGTCAGATCATCCGGTATCCGAAAGCCATTTTGAGCTCCGATTAATCCGGATTCGAGCCGGGTAGGACCACAAGGGCGGCAAAGCTCTCCCTACCGAGTGCAGTTGCGTTCCCAAGACTCGAACTCAAGACTTTGGTTAAGTTAGAACAGATCCTCACCAACTGATCTAACTCTCGTTGGTTGGACAGAGATTTTGGTTGAAACTAACATTGGCCTAGTTTATTTGGTCACACTCGATTTTATTAAGATACTATTAATTAAAAAATCAAGGGATCAATTCTATCTCTCCACTTTTTTGGGTTGTCTCGTGCTCTCTCTTGACTGCTTTGTGAATAGATGTTATCCTGTAATTGATGGATTGTTTTATGACAATTTGTTGAATTATTACCAGCAAATGACCAGACTCTTTATCTCACTGGATAGGGAACACTGTAAGTTAAAATCGAAGGCGAAGGTAAAATCCATCAATTCGTAATCGTCGTCTGCCTAAAAATATCCACTTGCTCGGTCCAAACAATCACTAACACAGCATTATTGAGTATTCCAATTTGCACTGTCAAGTGTAGAGAGGGAAACATATGGTGGGGCTCTTGACAAAAGTTTACTGGTCCCTACATAGCGAGGGACAAATGCCCAAGTCCGCACGTCAGAGTTGAAACATATCTAGCAAGTTAAGATTGATTAATTTTTGCTAAAAATTCAAAATCGATACGATTCGTTAACACCAATTAAAAAGATTTAATTAGTGTCAAATGCGAATAACATAAATTTTACATCATAGACTCATTTTTATTTATATTATATGAATAAAAAATCTGTTTTTAATTTTTAATCAGGTATTTTATGTATTATTAAAAAATTAGAGGATTTTTTTTACTAGGTTGTGCTACCATAAAGATCAAAGGGATTTTTGGTCCGTTTAGTGCCTACCTGTGGTAAACTTGATTGAGAGAGAAAAGGTTATAGCTTTGAATATTTAGTTCACATATTATTTGTACTAATCCAAATGGCCAGCAGGAAGACTTCCATAGCCTAATGTTGGGATTGTGAAAGATTGGCTTATCAATAAGAGCTTCGATCCAGTCCATGTCATGCATAAAAAAAAAAAAAAATTTGGTTCTCTAACGTTAGAGAAGACTAGTTTCCTTGCTCACAATATCTATATGTTTCTCAACAGCCAATGTTATTTCTGCTTCTGCAGAAGAAGCCAGTGCTATCCTTAAATGGAAAGCTAGCCTTCAGAATAACTCTCAGCTAGCTTCATGGACTCTTCTTCCTAATAATGCCACCAATTCTTTCATCCATTCAAAGCCTGGTACCAGCCCATGTAGTTGGTATGGAGTTTCCTGCAATAACCATGCTCTGGTATAAATGGTATGCTCTATGACTTGGTATTCTCTCTCTCCAATCTTTCATACCTTGAAACTAGTGTGAATAATCTCCCTCGTATATTTCCACCTCAAATAGGACAACTCTCCAACATCATCTATCTTGATTTGTCTGGCAATCAACTTTCTAGAATAATCCCACAAAAAATTTGACAACTAAAAAATCTTCGCTCGGCCGAAAATAATTTGAATGGCCCTATTCCCCAAGAAATAGGCCAATTAAACTCACTTACTTATATTACATTGGCTTTTCTTGGAAGATTACCACGGAGGGGACAGACTCAAAATATCAGTTGGTAGAGACATGCATTAAAAGAGAAACGCGTAATGAAGATCAAAAGGGATCCACATAAGGTGGGGCTTGTTTTACTGGTGCTTACTTAAAAATTGAAAGGGACCAATGCCTAAATAGACACGCCAGCATTGAAACGCGTTATGAAATTAATAAGTCACGATTGACTGACTAATCTTTAATAAAAACACGCAAATGACAACATTTTTGGCACAAATAATAAATAAGTCAGTATAATATCAATTACAAACAATTTAATTTTAACACGGCATACTCGGTTGATTGGTATTACATGAAGAGAATAAATGGTTCTTTCATATTTTTATTGGGTACAATAAGAATTGTTATACAATTAAAGGGTTTTTATTTTTTATTTTTTGGGTTTTGCTAGCATAAAGATTTGGTGGATTTTTAATTCATGTAGAGCCAATGGGTGTGTTTGAAATAAATAAAGGAATGTAATCTTGGATTTCTTATTCACTTGTTAACGTAAAAAAGACATGATTAATCAAATTAATTTGATTAAAATTAATTAATATCTTATACTTTTTCAAAATAAGTGTATTCAACACGACACGATTATTCTCCTTACGTTGTCCGGTATCAAATGCACATTGTTAGCTGCCAATGGCAATGACTTTGACCGTAAAGTCTAGGGGTGATTAGCCTTACTTTCTTAGCCTCTGATTTTAACTGGAGTCGTGGAAAATTTCCGACAGGAAGACATGCATACTATGGGGGTGATTATATCTTTGGGAATCTTATTGTGCTCTCATGGACTTTTTGTCACCGCTCTGTGGACTTTTTTTTTTCTATTCTGTAATAGATGGGGTGGTCTAAGTTACTAATGGGACTATTTATTGAGACCTCGGAGATCATGACACGTGTCCTCGACCTCCTTTAGTGAGACATCGGGGATCATGACACGTGTCCTCGGAGTTTACACCTCGGAGGCAGGGCGTCTTTGGTCCTGTTTGTCAGACGCGTGTCCCTCGGTATTTGTTTATCCCATTGAGGCCAAGGTAGTACGACCATCGGTCCCAAGGGGGAAAGTGTGTGCCTTCTGACTCCTTAAGACAACTGTCGTCTGGAGGATTTGACAATCTAGTCATCATGAGGGAGTTTTGTTCAGACGAGTTAGGTGAGTCAGAAGAATGAGACATAAGACCTATAAAAGGTCAATACGTGGCATCAAGTGTCAGAGAAGGTGATGATAAAGATTGCAAAAACTGCTGGAACAACGCTGACACAAGCAAACATTTAATAAATCCCTCTTCTGATGGGACCCCGTGATGGGCTTTGGGGCCCGAGGAGTAATAGCCTTAAATGCTCTTTTGCTAGGACATTTAATACCCCAGTACCGAGGGAGGAACATTAATTGTTCTTCCTCAGGGCATTTATGAGATCTAGCACCGAGCAGGGACTATTGAGTCCTCGGCGGACCGAGCAATCAATACCAGGAAATTTCCTATGATGAATCATGGGCACACTGCTCCATTCCTGACAATACCTACTGATCAGATCACTAGCAATGATGAGCATTCAGAGGTATAAATACCCCACAAAAACATGCAACAAAGGTACGCAAAACCTCCCCACTACAGCCATACAGTGTTTTCTTCTTCCTCTCTCACATATACTGACTTGATCGTCGGAGGGGATACGCCGAAAAACACTCTGGTGCCCTTCTAATCCTTTTTTCTGTGGTTCAGGTATCGTTAGCATCCTTCCAGGTCCGGTCAGGCGACCCCAAGAACAATACATCACCACTCTTTAGGTCCCTTTTGGCCCTCTCAACCTATTCCAGGTGGTGCAAACGACCATACTCTGGACCAATTCGTGTTTACCAAGGAAGAGATATGTTCCCGTATATATTGTGCATAAATTTGCCCGCACAGTTACAATAATTGATTGTTCACTATAGTAAGAATCCCAATGTCAAGGTTTAGGGTTCAAAGTGATTGTAAAAATGGTAGGTCGTTATTATGAGGTTTATTAGAATTTTTGTTTTTTTCGTTTTGGTTCAATAGACAGAGGTATTTGAGTCAGCTTACACACATTATGACTAATTTTCTCTTCGATTCGGTCAAATGCCCAAGTCATTCATGTTGAAACTAGGATATTCATGAAAGACAAAATCTCTCATGGGAGGGCCCAAAAGAATTGTCAAATTTTAAACTTAAGATGTTTAGATTTACAATTTATCTATAATACCACTTAAACTATTCCTAACGGTTAAAGATTTTTTCTGTTTAAATGCTCTTCTTATGTCCTTGTGTATTGAAATCTCTTAGACCTTCGATTTGTTTATGCTACTTGTTATTAATTTGAGAGGATAATATTCGAGATCCGGCGTCCAAAATTTGTTAAGTTCTTTTAAACTTACGTTAACAAGTTCTTGAATTATGACCACCAAAGGACTAGATTCATTATATCAGTGGGTATGGAACATAAAAGTGAAAGTCGAAGGCAAATGTAAAATCCATCAATTCATAAACGTTATCAGCCCAAAAATTTCCAATGTGAAGTATAGAAATTGGACCGTATGGTGGGGGTCTCTTGACAAAAGTTTATTAGTCCCTACATTGTGATTAAGAGGGACCAATGTCGAGGTCAAGACGCTAAGAGTTGAAACGCGTTACAAAATTAGTAAGTTAATATTGACTAATTTGTTATAAATAACTGAAAAATGAACATAAATTAAAGAGGTCGGACTAGTGTTGAACACAAATAATATAATTTTGACACGATAAACCCTTTTAGTTTGTATTAAATAAAGAAATTGGTTAATTTTTTTTTATTTCTTGATCAGGTATACAACGAATTAGAAAAAGATTAGTGGATTTTTTAGTAGGTTGTGCTAGCATAACCAGTGGAAGGTTTAGTTGAGAGAAAAAGGGTTGTAGCTAGCTTTGAATATTTAATTCACATACTAATTGAAACGCGATATGATCAATAAACATATTGAATTAGTGTTAGAACATTTGACAAGATTAATTAAATGATTTAGATTAAGATTACCTTATACTTGACAAGAATTCTAAATGAAACCGTTCAAATACGACACGAATGGATTGACAATTATTAGTTTTCTTGCCTATGGAAATGCCCATTGTTAGCTGCCAAAGGCAAGGACTTTGACCTTTCAGAAAGAACACACTCAAGTCCAGAGGAATGACTCACCTTCTTAGTCTCTCATTACAACTGGGTAGGTGGAAAATGGCCAACAGGACCACTTCCCAAGCTTAGTCTGGGGATTGTGAATAATTGGCTTATAAATAAGAGCTTTCATCGGTCTCATGTTAAACATCGGGAAAAAAAAAATGGATTCTCTAACGTTGGAGAAGACTAGTTTCCTTGTTTCCTTGGTTACAATATCTATATGTTTCTCAACAGCCAATGTTACTTCTGCTTCTTCAGAAGAAGCCACTGCTCTCCTTAAATGGAAAGCTAGCCTTCAGAATAACTCTCTGCTGGCTTCATGGACTCTTCTTCCAAATAATACCACCAATTCTTCCAGCCATCCAAGGCCTAGTACTAGCCCATGCACATGGTATGGCGTTTCTTGCAGTAACCATGGAGTCGTCGTCGGACTGAACCTCACAAGTTCGGGTATAAATGGTACGCTCTACGACTTTCCATTCTCATCTCTCCCCAATCTTTCATATCTTGAAATCAGCTGGAATAATCTCTCTGGTATAATCCCTCCTCAAATAGGTCAACTTTCCAACCTCGTCTATCTTGATTTGTCTGGCAATCAACTTTCAGGAATAATCCCACCAGAAATTGGAGGATTAAAAAATCTTCAGAGCCTTCGTCTGTCCGTAAATAGTTTGAATGGCGGTATTCCCCGAGAAATAGGCCAACTAAAATCTCTTGCTTATATTACATTGGCTGTCAATCAACTTTCGGGAATAATCCCCCCAGAACTTGGCTTGTTAAAACATCTTCAGAACCTTCTCCTGTTCAAAAATAATTTATACGGTTCTATCCCGCAAGAAATCGGCCAACTAAAATCTCTTATTGATCTGGCTTTGTACACCAACAATTTTAGTGGTTACATTCCTGCTTCTCTAGGTAGTTTGAGCAAGTTGACTTATTTATATCTATACAATAATAGTCTTTCTGGTCCCATTCCTCCTGAAATGGGATTGCTCCATAATCTTCTTGAGCTCGACATAAGCACCAATCATTTGACAGGTCCCATTCCTTCCACTTTCCCCAACTTAAATAAGTTGACTTTGTTGCACCTTTTTGATAATCGGCTTTCTGGTTCCATTCCTGAAGCCTTAGGAAACTTGAAATCCCTCAAGGCATTGATGTTGGGGGGGAACCAACTACTGAATGGTTCCATTCCTGCTTCACTTGGTAATCTGAGCAATTTAGAAAGGTTAGGCCTCAATTGCAACAATCTTTCTGGTTTCATCCCACAAGAACTAGGAAAATTGAAATTGGTTGAACTACAAATTCAAAAAAATGAGCTCTCTGGCCATTTACCAGAACACATTTGCCAAGGTGAAAAACTGTCGTTCTTCAATTGTCGCAGCAACCAACTCAGTGGTCCAATCCCCAAAAGTTTTAGAAATTGCTCAAGCTTACACAGAGTCCACCTCAGCGGCAATCGGCTCACTGGAAATATGTCTGAAGCTTTTGGTGTCTATCCACACATGGAATTGATTGATCTAAGTAACAACGAATTTTATGGTAAACTCACTGATAACTGGCGTAATAGCTGGGGTAGGTGCAAACAATTGAAAACCTTGAAGATCGCAGGAAACAACATCATGGGTAGCATACCACCAGAGTTAGGAAATTCAACTCAATTTCATATACTTGATTTTTCTTCAAATCATTTAACCGGGGAGATTCCAAAGGAATTTGGAAAGTTGACTTCTCTGCTGGAGTTGTATTTGAATGGCAACCAACTTTCTGGTGGTATACCTCAAGAACTAGGATCACTAAATGGTCTGTTGTCTTTGGACCTGTCGAGAAACAAACTGAGCGGGCCACTGCCAGGGTCTCTTGTACATTGTTTGCAACTGCATTACTTAAACTTGAGCAACAACATTTTTTCCAAAGAAATTTCAGTTCAGGTGGGTATGTTAGTTCACCTGTCTCAGCTGGATTTGAGTCATAATTTGCTCACAGGGAAAATACCATCGCAATTACAAAGTTTGCAGAGTTTGGAAGTATTGAATCTCTCCCACAATAAACTCTCTGGGCATATTCCAAAGGATTTTGAAAACATGCGTGGCTTGTCGAATATTGACATATCCTACAATGAGTTGGAAGGTCCCATCCCCAACAGTGCAGCTTTTATGAATGCTTCAATAGAAGCTGTGCAAGGGAACAAAGGTTTGTGTGGCAACATTACGGGATTGCAACCTTGCAAAAACCGGCCCTCAGTCCACAAAGATTTTCAAAAGAGAGGCCTCATACCTGTTCTCATTATCGGACTCTCTCTTCTTGGAGCAGTTCTATTTTTTTGTGCATTCGTCGGACTTCTCATTGCTTCTGAAAAAAGAAGGAGAAGTTCACAAGTCAAACATAGCGAGGTGCAAACAAGAGATCTATTTGCAATAACAACTTTTGATGGACAAGCATTGTATGATGAAATCTTAAAATCCACAAATGATTTTGATGCCACACATTGCATAGGACAGGGAGGATATGGAGTTGTTTACAAAGCAAATCTGCCACCGGATAATGTAGTAGCTGTGAAGAAGCTTCATCCCTTATCTGAGATGGTAGATTGTAAAGGTTTCTTAAGTGAGGTAAGAGCATTAACAGAAGTACGACATCGGAATATCGTGAAACTCTATGGTTTTTGTCAACATGCTCGACATTCATTTTTGGTCTATGAGTACCTTGAAACGGGTAGCTTGGCCACAATGTTGAGCATAGAAGATGAAGCTAAGAAATTGGACTGGCCTAAGAGGGTGAATATTGTTAAGGGTGTGGCTCATGCTTTGTCATACCTGCACCATGATTGCTCACCACCGATTGTTCATCGAGACATCACAAGTAGCAACATTTTACTGGATACCGAGTACGAGGCTCATGTTTCAGATTTTGGCACTTCTAAACTTCTGAAACTAGACTCTTCTAATTGGAGCGCAATTGCGGGCACATATGGTTATGTTGCTCCAGGTAATACCATTTTTTTTGCTCTCATAAACACATACTGAACATAAATTACATGATCACATGTTGTTTTTCTTTTCAGAGTTTGCTTACACGATGAAGGTGACTGAGAAGTGCGATGTGTTTAGCTTCGGTGTGTTAACACTGGAAGTGATGAAAGGAACACATCCAGGGGATTACATCACTTCTTTGGTTTCTCAATCAACTGAGAACATGCAGCTGGAGGATTTATTGGACAAGCGTCTTCCGTCTCCTTCACGTGAAATCAAGGAAGTACTGCTATCCGTTTTAAAATTGGCAAGAGAATGTCTACATGCCGATCCACGATTCAGGCCAACGATGTACGCTGTTTCTCAGCAGTTGTCAACCTGAACAACACCTTATTAGTGGCAACTTGAATGGTCCTTCTGGGCATAGTGCAAGGATAGCTAAGTAATGATATGGTATTTTATTGATACAAATGCTTGTTTAATATACGATTTTGTTTCTTTGTAGCTTTCGGACTTTTTTGACTTGTTAAAAGGGCAAATAAATCTTTCAGCATTTTTTTTATTTTGATATGTGAGTATATATCAACAAATGTTTTGATGTTGTACACCACATATTGCCCATCTGCATTTCATATAGTCTCTCCATAATATATAAGTTTTTTCTTTTTTAAATTCTGGATGATAAACGCATAAATTGGGAGCAACCCCCCCCCCCCTCCCCGGGGTATAAAGCCAGGCAACAAACAAAAATAGACATATGACAATGCAGTTCGTTTTCATTTCGGGAAAGTCCTTAAAAACTGTGTTTATTCTCACTCCTTCAATCAGAAATTAGCATTTAAACCTCTCTCCTGCGACTCTTATAGGTATGACA
>CM042193.1:6735712-6756142 GCA_023539305.1 Ilex asprella
CAAATATTCTGGGACATTGTTTGGTAGAGTTCATTGCTTGACGTTGCGCATACAGGAATGTAAGTCGTCTAAGAAGAGTCGTATAATGTTGGCTGCAGAGCCAGAAATTGCACAGGTATTAGCTCAACATGCAAAGTAGTGTACATTCGAATATACTTACGGGAGATCGAAATGAAATGGTTGATCAGACCAAAAAGCCAAACAAATGAAATCATAATAATGTATTTCTATTTAAACTTAAAATGTAAAATTATGGGAATATGGGGTACACCAATACCTGGCCAATTGTATTTGAAAGAGGAGACAGTCAGCCACAATTTTTTTTGAAAGAAGAATAATTGTCTGACATATCCAAGTTAGATAACTACCGATAGGGGTGAAACCGTCGACAGTAATAACTATAAAAAATAAAAAATGAGAAAGTTGAATCACATATCCAAATCCCCACAATTTAGAAGTAATGTTAAATTAATTTTAAAAAAGTAATTATTATTATAATCAAAACTGTTAATTCAATCCTTTTGGAATTGAAAACCCTTTGATTGAATTAATAGAGTTCACGATTCTGTGTACTTACTACTTTAAAATTGAAACCATCACTAACAATCGTCTCTGTCAATTGAGTTCACTCCGTCAATAACAACAGATTTTGGAGTAACAATTCGTAATGCAGATTTTCCAGGGTACTACTACATTGAGTTCCTCAAGCAGCAAAATTAAATTCAGTGAACAGCCAAACTCTTTATAGAGACATGGAAAACACAGGATTATGGACATACAACCCAATTAACCCAACAGTCCACATAACTGGTCGACATGTTAACGAAACCAATACCCAAAACACAGTAAAATCATGAGAACACATCCCCACAGAGAATAAGATAAAAAAACGACGCAGAATAACAATGTAAATCAATTGAGTTAGACCTAACAAGTTAAACCAAGGCAATACTGCTCTCGCCACCAGGAGGCTTGCGTACCCCACCGAGGTAGTCCCGAGATTCTACCTTTCCATCAGCAAAGATATTACTGCCACTCATCTCTCGCAGCTTGGCTGAGCTGAGTGGTTTCTCAGCAGATGATGGAGGAGCATCTCCCTTGAAAATGTTATTTCCTGAAAGCTCAGAAAATTTCTGGTTAGGAATCTTCTTTGCTGTCTTGATGACGGATTCTTCACTGAACATGTCATTACTCTGACCTCCAGCAGGCTAAGCAATTGACACAGTTGAAAACTCATCAGATGATAAAGCATCGCAAAAATTATGCATATAAAGAAGCAGAAATCTTGTAGCAGTATTAGAATAAAGGAGTTGGTACAACTAGATTAAGGAAAGCCTAACCCTGTACATCTAACTAGATCAAGAGCTTGGGATCATCAAAACACACAGCCATATACTACACCTTACCATAGCCACTCTAAATATGTAATTTGTATATTAGGGACATGTTGATCCAAAAAAGAATATCAAGGACGTGAAAGATTAGATGACCTGGCTGGATCAATTTTTGAAATTGATTTAGTCATTTTTAAAAACCAGTGCACTTTAAACACCAGCATGCTGACGTTTTCAAATTGTCTTTGTTCAAACATTGACAGTATTATGGTGCATGTGTGGGATAACATAGGCAAAACACAAGATAGTTCACTTCTACTACCAACACCATTCACTCACATGAGAGACTTTGACAGATGTGTGTACGTTATGGGGTGCAGGCTCTCCAATGGTTATGCTTTCTCTTAACGCCAATGCACGAGCAGCCAATGGCCGAGGTTGAATTTCTGGAGGTGGGGCAAAAATGTCATGCCCACTTAGCTCCTTGCACTTAGCATCAGAAAGTAGCTTCTTCATCTTTGCCTCAGCCTCGCTTTCTAGAGTCCCACTTAGCTCACGCTGCTTTGCAACCTCAGGCAGTGTAGTAGGCTTCTTAGGAGAAACAGTTTCTTCTTCGCTAAATGAAATGTGACTGATTCCAGCTACTGCTTGCTGATGAAAATTCCAATTATCAGACAATAAAATAAAGTCAACTTTCAGGTATCACATACTGATCGTATCAAACAGACTCCACACTGGTCTATGGTTGCAGCTACTACACACTGATTGAATCGACTTTATGCCAATCTTTGGATACTTAGTAACTGACAAAAAATATTAACTCAGCAATAATTCAACCGATACCTGGTACATACGTAATCCTGTCTTATTAGCTGGATTAAGGTTGGCACTGTCAGATTCTAATGTATCATTGTCTCCAACAGATGCAAAAATACCACTACCAGTTATCTCCTTCAATTTATACCCCGAACAGGGTTTCCTGCATTGCAAAGCTAACATTTTCAACAAATGTAGTTAAATCAAATGTCTAATGAAAAGTTGTTACATATCACCTTCCAGGATACCAGGACGAAGTAAAATGATCAGATAAAGTGGAGAAAAAAATGCAAAGACTGCAAGATTCCCAAGATTTTGAATACATCCATTATGTATTATTGTTTGCATCAAGCCATGTGGTATCAGCATAAGACACTAACATTTCAAAATCCACAAAAATAAGGGAGGTTAAAGACCAAAGGATAGTTTATAAGTACTTTTGTTCTTGAAAATGCAGTTCTTTGCTCAGTTATGGTGATGATTTATTGAGCAGATTCAGGGTGTTTAAAATACAGGACTGCATCCTCCTAAAATCTGTTCAGAAGATCAAATCCTAAGCAAACAGTTCAACAGAAAGGCAGTAATGTGATGATTACCATATTCTAAACTTGACTGATAGGGCACTAGGATCCAATTGAATTAGGAATACTTGTTTATAAGGAACATGGGATGGCCAAGGGTCACAAGCACTGGAACCGATAGTTGGTTGCGGATTCAAGTCTCATATGGAAAGGGGGGGTTTCATTACAGAGGTTAATGAGTTTAGCCCCATCAATTAAGGTTGTTGGGAGAAGTGGACTAGGTAAAAACTTTAAATATTACAATTAACATAATTTTCATATCGGTAAAATTAACTAATGAATTGCCCAAAAAAATTAACATATAATATTTTTTTCAGTTCTGAAGACAAACAACCAGCAACATTGAATAGCATAGATAAATATTCCATTATATATTGTCCAAAAATTATCTAATTGATGAGCCTCTGTTCACTTTAGTCATGCTATGGGTCACAGTCCTCATTGTTTAATTGGGCGCTGATCATGTGCACTAGCACTATTCAACTCTAGAACTCGGGAATGAAGATTGTTCAGCGAAAATTATTACAGAACTTAGTTAAATTGCAAAACTTATGTGATAAAGACTATACTCAGATCTCACTCACTATATCTAATTGCAACACTGAAACTAAAATGGTTTCAAAAGCTGACAGCAAATTGATTCCAAAATACACACATCTGATGACCAAATCGGAAATCAGAACAACGAAATCAAGAGTGTCCCTTGTCTCAATTTAATACCCTCTTTCTCACACACCTAGAGAAATTTAAAAACAAATATAAACACGAAGATGAATCAGAAAACACAGGCCAAAGCAACGATTTTACAAGTAGTTTTATACTTTTATCCAATTAATATTTCGAGAAAAAAAAATAGACTCGGAGAAACAGGTATAGATATTGTGAAAACCGTGAACAATGCAGACAAAAAAATAGGAACAAACGAAAAACAGTAAAAGGAAAACAAACATAAATCTCCTAAACTGAGAGCATTTATTGACCCCCTAGAACTTATGAAATGACCAAAATATTAAGGAAAACAAAACGACAAACAAAAGAAGCGTAAAAAAAACGTTTTTGGAGACAAATCGAGGCGAGATCTCTCTCACCTTTTATTTAAGCTCTCAACTTCTTCATCTGTAACCTGTCCTCCAAACACCACCTTACTGATTCCATCCGACGGCTGCCATTTTAAACCCAAACAAAATCAGCAAACACAAAACGTACAACTAGAAATAAAACAATAGCGTTCTGATTTTTTTGGCACATATGAACCCACCTGGTGAGAACGGGCCGAGGATCGAGCACCTTGAGCAGCAGAACCCGTGGCCGGCGAATCAGCCGGCGGATTTTCCGACCAGGTGAGCAGATCTGTAGTGTTAGTGTGAGGCTTCCTCACCGGAGTGCTTCTTTCCATTTTTTTTTTTTTTTCTAAAGACACCAAAATGCCCTAATCAGAAACGGAGTCGAGAGAACTCTCTTCTTCAACACTCACACACACTTTTTCTCTCTCTTCACGAACCAAAGATTAAGATTGATCTCCGAAATGACGAGGTTGTCGTCCGTTCTCTAGGACTCTCTCTCTCTACTTTTTCTGCTCTTATGGTTTTTTCTGAGACTGCTGGAATTTGGGAGCTAAGACTCTCTCTGTAGTCAGTAGTCAGTACAAAATTTTGAAATTTATTCCGCCTATGCTTGGGTTTTTTTTTGGATAATTACAATGACACCCCATCTTGTTCATGATATTTTCACTTCTCTCTCTCTTGTGTTTGAAATTACACCGAACACCCTATAAGGTGATAAATTTAGTCAAATTTAGTTAAACTTATGGCTTGAAATTCCTATTTCACCATCAATTAAGAAAATAATATTTAACCCTTGAATATATTGTAAATAAAATTGGACAACTTGATTTATCAATTTTTAAAAAATTCTATCAATATAGCAAGTTACTTCTTTATTAACTCTACAAAATTTGACAAAAAATCTTTCTTGATATTTTCCAAAAAACTAAAAAAATTGAAAAAAAAAATTCATGAAATTTTTGTTAATTTGTTGGATAGATTGAGAAATATGAAAGTCCAATTTAAAGTAAAATTATATTGTCCAAACATTTATTTTTCTCGTTTAAATATCAAATGAGTAGTTGAAGCCATTAAATTGACTAGATTTGACTAAAGAGGTAACTTGTTAGTAGTTGTCACATTCTAGGGGGATTAGTATAATTTCAAAAATAAGAAGAGGTGCAGTAAAAACAACAGAAACAATAAGGCGAGTCATTATAATTTATCTTTTTTCGAATTTATTTTGGCTAGTAAGCATGTGCAACCATTGGACCGGCACGTGTAGTTATAGGGTACCTGAAGTAATGATAAAGGTATCCGTTGGAAAGATAATTTCCCGAGTTGCATCCGGAAGTTAATCCGGGTTTCAAATTTTGTTATCGTAAAATTTTCAAAAACTCCTCCCATTCAAATATTATTATTTTTATTTATTTTTTTATGGCAGACTACCATTTAAATGGAACTAGATTCTAACAATTAGAATATTGATTGACTCGTAATTAATTGGGCTTAGCTTAGTTTGTCTCAACCTTATTTTTTTGGTATATATGAATAGTTTTGAGCTGTATCAGTTGATTATTTATTAAAATAATAATTTATTTTGTATATGAAGATTTGAATATTTTAAACAATCATATAAAAAAAATTCTATTATTCTTTTTATTTGTTAATCAGATCCATACACTGTTCCTATTATTTATAAGAAAAATCCAAGTAATTTTGATCCTAAAATTTCCGAGCTAAACAATTTTATGTATGTTAATCTTAATTGAATCGCAATCAATTTTAATCATTGGTTTTGAGTTGAATAATTTGAAAAAATAAAAAAAAATGAAAATATAAAATTTTACACACAACACATTTTTATTAAAAATATAAATAGTATTTTAGTACCCCAATCGGACCCTATAATACCGGGTCAGATACGTAGTGTAGGTGAAGAAATAAAAGGTGGAATGACACAGAAGGATGGACCCGACCAAGCATGTGGGTTATCATTATAAGTGCCCACCCATGGGCATGGCACAGTACTGTAGTGCAACCAAACTTGGAACTTACATCAAACAAAAATGAAGATTCCTTAAAGAAGATATAAATACTCCATCCTACCGAGTTTAATAATTATCTACCTTATCTTTCTGCAATGAATAAGTATTTAATGCTGCAGTTAGCTCTAACATAAATTAGTATCATCTTTCAGTATATTCAATCTTCTTCTTTGTTAAGAATGTGAGGTGGGCGGTTCATTCAAACTTAACTAGACATTAAATAAGAGAGGGGGGTGCAGAAAGAGAGTGTGTAGCGTTGTTAATCAAATCGAGTTATTTGAACTCATCTCGAGTTTCACTTGTTTTTGATTCATTTAAACTCAACTCAATTTGATTAACGGATTGTGGCCACTTGTGGCGGGTCTGGTTGTTAGGAAGGTATGATCGAATGAAGGCTGACTCATGAAACGCTCACTGCAATAATTCTATTAAAAAATAGAATAAGGATAATATGAGAATTGTTTGCCAATAGATCCAGGCATTTTTTTTATTATTAAGGAGACATGTTATATGTATTTTTTTATAAATAAATTTAATAATCTATTGTTTTTTCTATTATGTCCTCATAATATCACGTACACGTCTCTCTCACACACATACTGTCCAACAATCATCTTCATTATTTTCGTCTGACGATCTCGTCCATTTAACACCGTATCATCGCTCTTTTCCAATCTTTCAATCTCTCTTTCAAAACCTTGCAATAAATCTACAAAACCCTCCTGTCCTACAAGCCAAACCCTAACTCAAAAATCCTCAAATCTCTGAATCACGATCACCCAACAGCCTTGTTGAAACCCTAGCCCTACCTTCCCACAGCAACAATAGCTCTTCGAACTCAACTATTCACTGCTCAAAAAGGGATATTCAGAACATTGTGGCGAACCGAACAAAGGGCCTCAACCTGATCGATGGTCCTCGAGCCGAACACATGTCCTCAAGTCGAAATTCCCCAAAATTTTAAGTAATTAACTTTTAATATGGAAAAAATTCGGGGTACATCTGGACTTCCCCTAAATTGTCTATAGCCCATGAAAATCAAAGACGCCAAAAGTCGTAGAAAGGGTTTTAGCGTCAGCCGTGTGGGCTAAACCCTAAATCCGCTACTGTACATAACACGATCGTTCGGTTATTGCCAGTGGATTTTCTTGCTTGCGTGCATTGCTTTCATTTTTACAATGGAATGCAAATATTTCCCTTCACGTTTTCTACCTATATTTTTTGGATTGTTGTTCTTAAATTCATTTTCTTATTTACATGAAAATTTTCTGTTATGGTGGCTAATCTTTGTGGTTTTACTAGTAAAATTCAACTTAATAAATAGTCATACTCCTGTTTATTGGGCATCGCTTTTAGATCAATTATTTATTTTTGGTGGCATCTTCGATGAACTATGTTAATATGTAGACCAGGGGCGGCCCATGGCATTTTGAGGCCTAAAACAATAATATTGAATAAGATCTTTTATTTTTAATATTAAAATTTTATTTAAAATTAATTTATTTTAATGTTTTATATGTGTGTGATAGAGGAAGAGTGAGTCAGTGTCCCGAAGAGAGATGTTTTTATTTTCAGTAATGTTATACTGATTAAATTTTAGGATTAAATTAAGAGCTCAAATGACATGACAGTTAACTTGAATTTTTTTATTTGGTGTCCTGTCATTTGGGCCTCAATAAAGACTCCAAATAACATGTTGTCATATCATTTGGATTCTTAATTTGGTCCTAAAATTTAGTTAGCGTAGCATTACTGTTTTACTTCTGTACTTTCTTCAAGATACGAAACGAGCAGCCGAAAACGACTGTCCCTCTTTTCTTTATTTTGGATGGAGTCATCAACATTGCTAAGAATATGACCTTTACTTAGAGATGAGTAGCGGTGTTTTTTTTACTAGCGAGAGAGTAAATGTGTGAGGTAAATACAACTTCACTTTTGAATATATATTTTTTAGAGCAAAGTTATTGAGATTTAATTTATTAACTTAATTTGTTGACCTAATTCATTATGACATTGGATTGATTGTAGACCCCATTAAATATTAGAACTTAGTGTTGATCCAATAGTTCTAATGAAGTCATATCATTAGATCAACAAATTAAGTCTGATTTTTAAGTTCAAATTACATCACTTTTTTTTTGTGTGTGTGCGTTGAGTTGTTTTTTTAATTTTTGATTTTTTGGGTTGGATCATAGATTCAAATTATTGAAATTAAATTTTTTTTTTGGAATTAATTTTTTTGGAACTTTTTAGTAGGACATAAAATATTTATAGATTTAAATTTTTTAGTTTGAGCTAACTATATAACTAAAATTATGGGTCGTCTCAAACTGTAGACTTAAAGCCCAAGCTTTATTAACTATGAGGTAGGGCCGGCCCTGGCGTAGACTCATATCACAACTTCTATTCTTTTGATGTAGTAGTTTTAGAGTAACTCTGGTTGTTATTATGATTGTCTAATTTACGATATTGTCTAATTTTATAGATTTTTGTTTGTGGTTGTAGTTATGGTTGTGGATGTGGTTGTGGCTGTGACTGTTGTTGTAATCGTATTACTATCTATTTCACATTACTGTCTAATTTTGTAGAACTTTGACAATGTCTATGATTTGTTATTATAATCGTGTTATTACTATTATGATCGTGTTGTTGTCTAATTCACTAGCAATCTATGCTCTATTCATGTCACCTTTTATAACATTCTCATTCTCAGCCTTTGTCTCTTACACCTCACTCACACGAGCATTATTGTTATTATGTCGTTGTAATATAATTATTTACGTTATTAAAGACAAAAAAATGTGTATGTCTTTATTGACCCAAAATTCCTCTGCCGTGGACCGGCTTTAAAAGTCCATAATTCTAATAAATCCTTAACACGTTACTCATCAAGTCTTATCTTTCTATTTTACTAATCTAGTCTTATCTTTTCAATAGTTTGATTGTTTTATATCTTCAAATTTGACCTTATATAGAATTAGGACTGACAATTTTAGATACGACTTGTGAAATCGATACAAATTCGATACGAGTTTAGCGGATTCGACTGTAGTTCTAATGGGTTCGGATGATTAATGGATTAAATCGGCAGACCCGTGAAATAAACAAATCGATTTCGTGTTTAACCTATAAACTTGCTTCAATCCGTTTAACCCGTTAAGAGTTGTATAATAATTTTTTTAAAAAAAGTTAAGTCTATCAACCTCTATCTCATCTCACACCTTCCATCTCTCCGAATCATTTAAATTTAGTAATTATTTAACGTTTATTTTTTGTCTTTATTGTTTTGTTCAGTCATGATTTATTGTTATAATAAATAGGTCAATCATGTGTAATGTGTGACGAATTAATGATTTTTCATGTGGATTTGAAATTATCTAACTTATTCTCTTATTAAACGGGTGACATACGGGTTATATCGGATAACTTGTCTAATAAACGATTCGTGTATGAATGTAATAGTTGGACTCGTTTATATAAACGAATAGCGTATGGATGAAATGTTTTTTGACACAAGTCCATTCCACCCGACACAAAACTGTTCCACTCGACAAGATTACCAGGCTATTTAGAATAGTTAGAATTTAACGGACAGATCGATGGGATCAAACCTATTCTCGTGCCCAAAGGAGGCCCATACAACTACCCCTCCAGGCTAATGGCTCACTTACAGGCCATTGTACGGCGGCCCAGCCCCACCCATGATCCATTGGACCACCAAGCTTAGGTTGTCATTAGTGTAACCTGCCAGTTATGAAGCATTGTGCGCCTGTCTGATGGCGACAACATTTCCAAAGCGATAGCACAAAGGTTATCCATCTGAGCTCGACTGAGTCTGTTCCATCATGAGAAATTGCGGCTTTCATTGAAGACATCAAGGTTTCTGCCAAAAGTATGAACTTGAAGTATAGTGAAATACCAAGAATACTAAACATACCAACTCATTGGGTTGAGGCTACATGCTTGAACCAGTCTCTCCCCATAGACTAGGTCAATAGCCCTCCTCTAGAGCTTGGGGTTACATTAGAACATGATTTAATGCCCAGTTTATTCAGTAACACTGTAACAGTGACGAATAATAAATTCAAATGTTTTGAATTTAAATTTTAATAATTTTTTTTAATTTAGTCAAATTTCCTAGTCTCAGCGTTAATAACTTGCTTTTTGACTAGACCAGAAAAGAAATTTAATCAAAATCCCATAATTCAAATAAGAAAGTTGCACATGAACACGATTCAACGAAAAACAATGTTGATGGAATTGATAATAGAATTATCATACAATACTTTTAAATTATGAGAACTCTTCTTAATGACTATAATTAATCACATTTTGTAAAAAATTATAATTAGCCATTTTTATTTGTATACATTGTCTTTATTGGTTTTTGACCTTTGTGTTTGATGAGTTTTTAATCATAAATAAAACATAAGGACACATAAATGCATTATTTTATTTTTATGTATAATAACTATAATTATTTTGAACGATGGTCATGATGTGGATCTTTGCAGAGGCTGATTAATTAAATGTACATTTAGGATATAAATTTGAGATATATTACATTGTTCACTCACACACCCCAAAACCTTCTTGAGCAATGCTATTAAGATCTAATTTATTGATCTAATTTGTTGATTTAATTCATTATGATCTTTAGATCGGCTGTAAGAACCATCAAACTTGATGTTATTCTAATAATTTTACTACAACCACGTCTTTATGTCAACGAATTAAAACAATTTTTTATAGGTAGAAACAGAATTCAACCTTCTTTACTTTACTGAACATTTTCGACTATAGGGCAACTGTTCTTACACGTCAACTGCCATTTGCTTCCATTTATAATAATCCATTGAAAAGAGCTTCAGTTGTGGAGATTACAGCTGAAATTATAGCGAGAGTGAGAGAGAGAGAGTAATGGCAAGTGTGGGTTTGCGCAATTTATCAGCTGTGTTAATTACGAGTCAGCTCGGTTACAACTCAAGAAAACGCTTTTTCTTCAAAACCTTGAAGCCCGTTTTCGCGGTAAAAGTTCAAGCCTTTTCAACCGTTTTTGTCGAAACCAAGCCGGTATTCTTCTCCCTCTGCTCTCTCTAACTCTCTCTGTGTGTAAACACACATGTGAATCTGTTAATGAATATGAATTTTATGGACCTGTAAACTGGAAAAAGAATTGAATTTGAAGGGTCTTTTGAATTTCTCATTAAGGATGCGATAGAATATAGATTCATGTTTGCATAAACTACGAATAACTGGGAAGCTACATGGTGTAGTGAGGATGATATGTGGGAAAAAGTAATTGAATAGAGGGGAAACTTTATCTGTGGCTGTTCGGTTAAGTTTCCGTCAATACTTGTCTGCTTTCATAGAGATTAATTGGAAGAATATAATTTCCCAATTAAATGAAAAACTATATATGGATTTACAATTGCTGGAAATAGTTGGAGAATTTGTTGGATTCTAATCCTTTTTACCGAGATAAAGTTGGCTCTTTCAAATGCATTCTCTTCATGGTGGGGCTTGTTGATTCTCAATGTGCTACTGTTTTGATTCTCTTTTTTACATCTGTTCAGGATTATATTTTAGATGACAAGGGAGTGAGCACCAGCAAGAATATTTTAGCTTGTTCCATTTGCTATGACCCATTGATCTGGAATGGTGATCCAGGTTTATCAGTGTAAGTTCTATAAATCATATAACCTAATGTAAAGGATATTATTTTTTGACCCAGTTTTGCATCTCCCATCATTCAACAGGTAGGTAGCTGATTGTGTTTTTTCCTACCTTTGATCATTTTGATTTTCTTGCGTGAAATTGCTTGCTAGTTGTTCTCCTTTAATCTAGTCTTTGTATGAACTTACTCCATTATAGGGATTCTGCACCTCGGTCTAGTTTGCAATGCAACACCTGTAGAAAGGCTTACTCTGGAAATGAAACGCATCTTGACTTGACAGTGGCTAGTGGAGCCAAGGCTTATGGTGAACCTATGCCGGCTTCTACAGAGCTTTTCAGGTATCAAGAATACTTGCGTTGTGTTAATTTTTGTCGACCTAGCAGATCTTATATATATTTATGGTATGGATTAAATGATACGAGTATGGAGCAGGATAAGGTCAGGGTGAAGGGCTGAATAGATTGCGGCCCATTCTATTTCTGCATTGATGAAGGAAACTTGGATTTACTATGAGGAGGGCTGGTTGTTTTTGGAGCAATCAAAAGGAACAACACTCACTGGTGTTCACCTTGATACTTTCTAATGACCTGCCCGGGCCAGATGGCCTTTGAAATCAACATGGGAACTGTGGCCATAAGGCAAATGTGTGAAATTTAGAGAGAAGGAGATGAATTGGTGAACTTTTTTTTATCTCAGGAATCTTCTTTCTAGGCATACTCACAAAACAGAATGAGATAATGCTGAATTGCTGATAGTGTGAGCCTTTAGGCCAAACTCTTCAATGGATTTATTGACATCGAGTTCTTGGGTTTTTTATGCTTTGCTCTATTGTAGATAAGAGCATGGTGTGGCCACAAAACAAATGTCTGACATAGACAAGCATATGAATGTGAACAACTGACATATAGATAGAATAGATGAATTGGTTAGTTGCTTTATTTCAGGAATATTCTTTCTGTGCATAACCATAAAATTGAATGAGATGACACGAATAATGTAAGTCTAAGGCAATCTCTCAAGTGATTTTTCACATTGAGTCGTTGAGCTTTTGGGCTTTGTTGTTTTTATATTCTCTCTACCTTCTGCCAGTTTTGAGGAATCACGTGAGAATTGGTGCCAGTAAACTGAAAATGGCCTCATGCTGAACATGAATTTTTCTGAGAGCATTTGTGCGAATCATTTATAGATCTCAATTGGAAGTTGCTTGGCTTGATGGCATTTCAGTTGATTGAAAATCGAGTTTTCTTTTCTAACCAAGTGAGGTCCTAAAAAGGGATAAAAGATTTTTTTAATTATAGAAATTCCTATGAATGAGCACAAATTTTTTTATTTGGTGGTATGCGTTGACCGAACTTGGTAGTCTGATTTAATTTTTACGAGGCATCCAACATGCCCCAATGAATCCCTGATTGAAAATTAGGTATAGCACAGTGGTATCAAGCAATTTGTATTAAATAACAGGTCGAATATGTTAGAATTCACACTGGCTTTGTAATCATGTGGTTGCAGCATCTTGTATTAAATCTCTACTATGTGGTGTATATATATGATTTCTTCCCATGTATTCAGTTGTGTTTTTTTATTTTTGGCTTTAGTAGTATGGATGTATCATCAGCCTGCACTCAAGAAGTGGGCTCATGGTGATTGATGTAATCAGTGAATATTTTATATCAATTTGATTGGCTCTTTTTTTTTTTTTAGACATGAATGTCAATCATTTGTTGAAACAGGGTTCCTCTTGTATCATTTCTCTATGAGAGGGGATGGCGACAAGCATTTTCGTGGGGTGGTTTTCCGGGTGCAGAGAAAGAGGTGATCTGATGGGTTCTGTTATCTACACTTTGATTCTAATAGAAATTTTCAAAGGGTTACGATATGTCAGACTTTTCACATTCAGCATACCACCTGGGACTGCTGATAATCTGTGGCTCGCAGAAATGCAGAATGATTCACAATTCTAATAGAAGCATGCAACACAAATATGCATCCACACGCGTGGTTCTTTGGTCATCTATATTAATTCATCATATTTCCCATAGTTTTTGTAGGAAATTCTGACCCATAATACCAGCATTGCACCTTTTTTAACTCATAACCACAAAGGAAGTAAACCCTGAAACCAATCCATGTGAAACTCAAAAGTGCCACTGGACCATTGTGGAATTATTCAGACTTCAGTGGAGATCCAAAGTTTCCATTAATGGATGTTTCTGTCATCAGACTTAATTGAATTCAAAGTTGATTTAAACCTTATACATGTTGCTGTTCTTATGCTTGTGCTAAACTTTTATATTATTCCCTAATAGACATTGACCATCTGTGATGTCTACTACAGTTTGAAATGATGAAGGATTACCTTGGGCCAGTCTCAGGTGGAACAATTGTTGATGCCAGTTGTGGCAGTGGGTTATTTTCAAGACTTTTTGCCAAGAGCAGACTGTTTTCTCTCGTGGTTGCTTTGGACTTTTCAGAGAACATGTTGGGCCAGTGCTATGAATTCATTAAGCAGGAGCCAAACTTTCCAAAAGAGTAACAAATCTACTCATAGAAGAAAGGAAACAAACGTCTTTCAGGTTATGATTTGATTTGAATTTTGTATTTTCTGATGGACACTTGTTTTTGTTTAGGAACTTCATCTTGGTTAGAGCCGATATCTCTAGACTTCCATTTGCAGCGGGTTCCATAGATGCTGTGCATGCTGGTGCTGCTTTGCACTGTTGGCCTTCTCCATCTGCAGCTGTAAGCATTTTCAGATTTATTCTATTCACTCATCATGTCAATATTACTACACTGAAATACTGCTACATTCCTGGGGTAATTAAGTTCTGAGGCAAACATGTTAAGGGGAGACTCAAAAAGAACGCATGGGATCTAATGGTCAAAATGAAGAAAGATGGGTGGTTCAAGCTGTCAGAACAAAGAAAAATGACTTAACTTCTCTTCTAATGGGATTTCCATTATAGAATCTCCCTATACTATGTGTCCCTTCATCTTGTGTAAAGCTTTTGTTGATAATTAAGAAACCAAACACAGGTGTAGAGGAGGGATAATGGGTTACAAGTGTGTCATCATATGTAAACCATTTCCACAACAATAATCATAATAGGAACACAAGCAATTAGCGTATTTTGAAACAGTTCCCTAGGTTAACCTTAGCACTTGGAACCAATTAATATTGGATTTTGTAAACCAAATGACATTTAATTCAGCCGAGAAGAAAGCAGTACTATATTACTATGATATCGATGATTTTAATCTCGTTTTTGTAACATGCATGTAGCATGTGTGCATCATGATATGGTTGTTTTACAGGTAGCTGAAATAAGTCGGGTGCTGCGCCCTGGGGGAGTGTTTGTCGCTACTACATACATACTGGATGGCCCCTTTTCATTAATCCCATTCTTGAGGCCCTTGCGTCAGGTAGGGTTTTCCACCTTGAAACTCATCCGTAGGGAATCTTTTTTTTAAAAAAAAATGTAAACACATATCATGAAAATAAGTTAAATTATCTGACAAACCCTGCTTGAATTTGTCCAACTTTGGCGAGCTATAAAATGTTGCTGATGGTGTGTGACTTGTTCGTCACTGCAGAATATTGGACAAATCTCGGGCAGCCACATCTTCCTATCAGAACGGGAACTTGAAGAACTATGCACAGCTTGTGGGCTTGTGGGTTTTGCGTGTGTGAGGAATAGGCGTTTTGTGATGATCTCTGCTACAAAACCTACTTAGATGTTGGTTGTTTTCCCTCCATGCTTCTCAACTGAATTTGATTCGAGTAGCCACACGTATATTGCATGGCAATCTCGAACTATTTCTTTGTACAGTTGGTAATTCATTATGCAACAACTGTTGTTAAGCCAGCCTCAATGGATTTTGTGACAATTATTTACCCTTGTCTATTTCACTGCCAACTCTCATAGACAGTTTGCAAGGCTCGAGCTGATTTTCGTCTGGCTGCCTTGTTTACCTGATTTAGGCACTGGGGGTGTCACCGTCTAGGACTCGAAAGTTCCAGGGAGATTGTACTGAACAAAGGAAAAGAAGTTGTTCTTTTGCCATACATCATCCATTCCAAGCCCTTATGCTTAGGTAACTCTGATTTAACAAAAACCACCATTTTCTCAAAAACCAGATTTCGTAATGTCCAATGGACTGTTCAGAACTCAAATACACCTGTATCAACATATAAATAAAAACCTAAATAAAGGGTTTCTGACCCTGCCCATAACATTAAGGTACAATAAATCTTCAGTTGCATACTAATGGAGACACCTCAGAGCATGGACGCTCATGCATGCCTTCCAAGTTTTTTTGAGGCTGCTGGACAAAATTTGCCTTTCATTACACAACGCAACTACACAATCAACCATGCAGATTTCAGAGAACTTAAAGAGCATCAGTATAGGTAGGGTTGTAGAGACAAACCGGGAACTTTTTGTCAGGACAACTACTCACCTATGTGGGAGAATGTCGGTCGGCGATGAAGTACCGGCTTCCCATCACTGTCAACAAACTCAAGTCCATTCTCCCCATTATTCATTTCCACAATGGGTCTATCCTCTTCTGTTTCAGTAAAGTGAACTAGTGAATATTGTCCTCTTGTGGGGGACAAGTCCAACTCAGTTAGTTGCATCTCTGATTCTCTGAGAGCTTCCATACGTGCCCGCTCCCTATCTCTTGGGTAGGTGCAATAGAGGAAAGAGTAGATAAAGCAGCAAAGCGCCATTGGTATTCCTATTGCTGTGTAAAGTGCCTTTGCCAATGATGTGGCATTCTGTCTGTCTGTTCCAATACCTCCAGTTCCTTCAGGAACTGGTTTAAAGCCATAAATATTCTGAGCCAGAACTCCAACTACAGGGGGAGCGAATGATGATAATACGGACTCAAACGATCTATCCAATGCGTATATACTTGTACGGGATTTTTCAGGGACAATCTCTGCAAAAATTGGACTGTCTACACCATATGATTAAAACACTCGATTAATAATACTAGTCAATTGAAACTCCGCCAATAATTAATTACATACTGTTTGCCATTAGATTATTATTTGTTCCCTATTATTATAACTTTATTTATATCAGGCAAGCAGAAGAGACTTCTCAAGCTTAATAGGTGGTGGTTTTATTTTTTGTCAAAAATTATGATAATACCTTCTTATGATCAATCCTATTAATGATGATTGTTCCATGTTACTTACTCTCCCCACCCCCTCCCCTTCCCCAACCAAAAGAAAAAAAAACCACCCCAAAAACCCAACCAAAAAAACCCACCTATGAAAAGAGTGGCAAAATGAGAAAAACAAGTCTTTTTCTTCGGTGAGCATGCGCCTTGAGACTTAAATTTGTAATAGTATATAAATCCCGTGGTCACACAATTTGTGCTTTATATGCAAAGTATTCTCAAAGCATTTTGACAGGAGATAGTATGATGAACTTGTAAACATAAAGTGAGCAACATACAGGAAAATTCAGAGAGTGGATATAGAATCTTTACTTGTTTGTAGCTGGAGCATTCCAGGATATGCAAAACCCCGTAATGAACAAGAACAAAACATGCATGAACATTGTGGACGGATCACTGGGTAAAGCCAACAAAAGTATTGCCGCAAGAGGGATGGCCGACGCAGAGCTTATCTGTGACAGAATTATCCTGCCAGAATTTGGCAAACGCTTGGATAGATCATCCCCCATCCAACCTCCAAACAGTGCTCCAAGTGAAGCAGCGATGACGAACATGCCTATCAGAAAGGCCGTCTTCTGATGCGAGAATCCAATAAGCTCTAGCCACATGGATGCAAATGACAAAGCTGACCAGGGGAATGAACCAGTGACACCCTGAGTCACAATAATCTGGAAGGACTGAATCTTCACAACGGATTTTGCTTCCTGAACCAGGTCTTTCACTTCTGACCAAAAGGATTTGCGTGCAACTTGAGTGCGAGCTTTCACACCACCACCGGGAAAGCGTGGATCATTGGCAAAGAGTCGAACTAAAATACCCACGATGACGCTGATAATTCCAACAAGATGAAAGGAAACTCTCCAACCGGAAATACCCATAAATGTGGTTGGAGCTAACAACAAAGAAAACAGTCCTCCAATGATTGAGCCAAGGTTGCTGGTCAGCTGCAGCCATCCAAAAGCCATACCACGGTGGTTGTCATCAGTTGAATCAGCTACAAGGGACTGAATTGCAGGTGCAACTATGGCAAGGCCGACCCCATTCAAAGCTCTTGATACTGCCACCTAATCAACAAAGGGAAAAATTGACAAGTTATTAGTGCTGATAACAACTAGTCTCTTTCCACTGCTATAAAGTTCCAAGTGCATATATGGGATGGAGAGGTGTCCAACCTTCTAACAAACTTGAACTCCATAAAAATTGCAGTCACAAGAAGAGCTAGATTCATTTACCTAGGGCTCAATAACTATCTGGTACAGTGAATTCCATGCACTTTTAATGTGTGGGAAAAATTTTCTCCATGCTGACAAGTATAAAAACACTGCAAGAAAATGGAATTTTTTATTATGTTGCACATGATTTTTCACGAGTCCAACTTCCTTCAGCATATCAGTCCATTTGAAATTAATAACTTGTAAAGGAAAGACTTCTATAATTAAAAAAGAAAGAAAAGAAAAAGAACGAGATCTTTATTGTAGATTTTCATATTGTGTACACAATTTATTATTCATTTCCATTCATTTAATGATGCTAATTGTTCTGGTCCCAAGATATCAAAAGTTTATTACCTCATTCATTAGATGAGGTGTTTAAAGCTTGTCCAAGTTCCAGATTCAAATATGTTTACTTCTTCACCAAAGATCACAAAATTCAAGTTACAACAAAGCATGCTCATTATGCTAACTAAGCTGATGCTGAATTTTTCTGTTCATTTTCTAATATCCAACAAAGCACTATCAAAGAATTTTTCCTACAGAATAATAGAAATGTGTTGCCTCAAAATCATCTTCTCTGAAACTTGTTTTCTACTGCAACTTATCTTAACTCATTAGTCCTCATCTGCAAGAACTGTATTGCAACTCATCCAACTGCAAGATGAACAGCTAAACCCTCAGAATAATCATAACAAAGGCATCATTTCTGCCGAACAGGGTCTTCTAGCTCCAACATGAAACATTGTAAAAACATTTACAACTTACTTCCAAGAACTATAGGGTAACCTATTTTTCTCTCTTTTTTTGTTCTGAAAATGCAAAGTCCACAGAGAACAAAGTTTACAGTTCCGCAAAACCTTGGAAACAGTTGGATGAAACAGCAAAACTATATAGCTCATTAATTTGTTTTACCTGCTTCCTGTAAAGTTTTGCTTTGTGTTTCTTAGTCAATCTATCAATCAAATTCTTGTGATTTCTTACATTGCCTTCTTACTTCAATTCTTCACATTAGTTTCAAGAATAAGAACCCCAGATAATCGAATTGGCCCATCACTACCTTAAAATACTAAAGCCTTCTAATGCTGGGATCAATCTCGTAAACTATTAATAACAACAACAATAACAATAACAATACCACCAATAATTACAACCTTGTCGCGCACAATTAAGGTGAAATCCAGCCCTTCATAAACCCATAAAAATTCAGCTAGGCAGCTCAATTTTAAAACAAATCCAATACCCAAGACACACACATACGCATAATCGATTGAAATATAACTAAATTTCTATAATTCCAATATAATTATTAAAAATAAAAAGGATGGGTTGGTAGTGGGGGGACCTGAGAGTAGGTGGAGGAGAAAGCCACGAGGAAGGTAGCGGCAGCCCAGAGAAACGCCCCGTAAGCTATGACATGGGCTCGATTGTGACGCACGGACATGTAAATGGCGAGAGGGTAACATAGAGACTGAACCAGAGACCGGAACAGTGTCAGCGACCCGAGGCCAGTTGGGTCCGTGTGCAGTGCTTCCCCAACTTCTCTGTACACTCCAGGTAGCAGTGACTCGTCTGCTCTTTCCATTATCCCCGCAAGGTTCACCAGAATTAGTGTCGCCGTCTCTGGCTTCATTTTTATTCTAACCAAGTGTTTGTTTGATCTCTCTCTCCCTGAAAAATCAAAAAATGGATAGCCGGGGGTTTGACTGCCAGTGCATCACAGGATTGAGGAGACTAGGTCCAACAAGAGTATATTAGGAATAAGCCAGATCGAATTCGGATCTATCCGAATTCATATTTAAATTAAAAAAATGTTATAGAATCCGATTGGTTTATTTGATGGATATACTAGTATTAAACTGTATCCGCATTCGCTTATAATTGAACATCTGGTTGGATTATTGATCTGATCCATGACAGTAGATCAAATATAAATAATTAAGGGAAAACTTCAGTCACACCTCCTCTAGTTTATCATATCTTCAAAGACACCCCCTCTAGTTTCTAAATCTTCAATGACACCCCTTCTAGTTTGTATTTAAACATCACTAACACCCCCTACCATTAAACTATCATTTCTAACCAAAAAATTTAATCTAAAATACCAAAAATGCCCCTAAATAAATCTCAAGTAATTTTTTACATAAAATTTTATTAAAATTCGAGCCGATTAAAATTTATTTTTTTACATATTAAAATTTGAACCAATTAAAATTCGATTGAAGTTGAATAAATTTTATTTTATTTAACAAATTAAAATTTGAACCTATTAAAATTTATTTTTTACATATTAAAATTTGAGTCGATTTGAACTCTACCCGAGTTAGAGCCAATTAAAATTTACTTTCGAATCGATTAAAATTTATATTTTTTACTTATTAAAATTCGTGTCAATTAAAATTCAATTTATTAAAATTTGAGTTTATATTTTTATGTATTAAAATTTAGCTGATTAAAATTCAATACGAGTTGATTAAAATTTGACTTTAGTCGATTAAAAATAATTTTTAATTGGCTCAAATAGAATTTTAAT
>CM042193.1:6766142-6820514 GCA_023539305.1 Ilex asprella
ATCGGATGGACAGCAATTATCGGATTATGTCAACTTTTATTCTCGAATTATAATTTTTAATGCAAAATAAAAAAATATTTCTTCCATATTACAGTTTTAATTTAAAAATTTAAGAAAAAACGAAAAAAAGAAAGAGAATATTTTGTCGAAGGAAAGAAGGTACCGAAAGCAAAAGGCGCGGAAGGGTCACGATCGTAATCTATTGCGGGAATCGTGAGGGGATGAAATTCGTACGGCCACCGTCCCCCATTCCTACTCCCTCCCCTATCCATCTAAGTGGACCCCACTATTAAAATGGACAGGACAGAGAAATGCTAACCTCCCTTTGTCCCACATTTGGCAAAACCCATCGTACCGTACACGTGTCATTTCCTCCTTAATTTACGCCTGTTGCCCGGTGGCCCGTTGTTTTCGCAATTACCACCGTCAAGCTTACGCTGTCATTCTGACGTCCTTCGCTGCGTCATAACATACAATATAACTTGGACCGGCTATCCTAAACCCAACTCAAATAAAATAGGATTGGATTGGACTTAGCCAGAAAATTTTCTAACTCAAATTGAATTTAGATCATACTCGAGTTATAATTTCAATTTTAGGGGTTCAAATCCGAATTAATTAACCAGAACCAACATGAATTGAACTTGAAAGTAACTCTGACAATATTTGGGGTTGAGTATTTCGAGTTGAAAGTTAGACTTGGGTTAAGTTAAGGTCGAAAGTTTTATCACTTAGGTTGATCATCTAATTTGCCTAAGTCGCCCAAATTACATCCTTAATGCATCCTCATGTTTGGATGACAGTAATCTTATAGTATATTTGGAAAGGTGGATGAAAAAATAAAAAGTTCAAAAAATATAAGTATTACACTTTCTATCGATCAAGATTGAAATTTCTTATTTATTCTTTTGTGTTTGGTAGGAAGGACGAAAAATAAGAATGATTAAATTTTTTGTGTTAAGTAAAATGAAAAAGTACAAGGATAAAAAAGGTATCAATTCATTTTTTATCATTATATTTATATATAAAATCAATGTATCCATAATATATATTATATAAATATAATATATGCATATATTAAAGGATAAAAAAGGTAAATATATATTTTAATACACATAATTAACTTTTTATCTATTTTTTCCCAATTTTTGAGAGATAGATTTTGATAAATTGGAAAGGAAGCGTCAATGAATTTTTTCATCCTTTTTAATTGTTTTCTTTCATTACCAAATATAATATTTTATATATCATTATAATTTTTCATCATTCTTATTTCATCATATCAACCAAAGTATTAGTAATGAGATCCTAGGGATTCAATTGATATGGTAATTTTATATTAGTATTTGGTTATTGTCGGTAATATGGTGGCAGAATTAATATTATTTTCTTATTTTTTAGTAAAGAATTTCATTTTAAAAAAGATATTGATTTTAGGAATGAAATTAATTTTAGTAAGGAGTTTTAGTTTAGAAATTTTGTTTTTTTTTTAGAATACAAAATTAATGTAGATATTAGACTATCATTATTAAAAATGGGTTTACGATACAAACCATTATTTGAAATTTTATCACGAAAATAATCTTATTCCCAATTTAGATTATCGAATAGTTGACTATCCAACATGATAATCTAGGGATTTCAGAATGAGATTCTCATTCCCAACTAAGATTATCACCATCCAAACTGACCAAGAGTCAAATCCCAATTTATTTCTCAACAAATCACCTATAATGCCTTCAAATGAGGCTCTTTATTGATTCCTCTCATTCATTAATGATTAGAGAAAAAATATATTAGGAAATATCCAAATCTCATAGTATAATCTTTGCCACTAGTATTACCTAAGGCCAAATTTTTCATTGTGATTACTATTGCAGAGTGAAATTTAGGAAAAGAAATGATTTTTTTTTTGTGGTCAAGAAAATGTAATTTCATTAACTAATTAAAAACATAATCCAACAACATCACAAACTCTTGTACTCAACCTACTCCAACTCTGGCCTCTTGCCTAATGATACCCATCAAAAATCCTGGTACAACATCCATCCCTTGACAGCGGACAGAGCTTCTTTTGGCATGAGCTACCAAACAATGAGCCGCCTTGTTTTGATATCTTTTTACCGCATGAAACTCAATGGAAGGAATCAGTGTCGCATAGTTCCTGATATCTTGCTGGATAGGTGCAATCTCCCTTTGACAATCCCCACAACCTATATGCAGAAAGTCAATGAGTTGCTTCGAGTCAGATTCAATAACTACTCTCTCGTACCTTTGCTCAATTGCTAACTTACATGCTCTCCTAACTGCATGGGCCTCGGTAACCAAAACAGATGATGCCACTGGCCTTTGAGCCTCGCCTAAAATACAACGTCCTTCATTGTCACGGACCAAAACAGAAAACGCTCCATCACAGTTAATCTTTAGCATTCCAGCCGGTGGTGGTTGCCAGACAGTACCTACAGATAACAAAGAGATACTGGTCTTTGTCCTTGTCTCCCAAAAATGATTTGAAGAAAACAAAAAATGGGTTTTGCTAAATTTTTGTTCCTCTTTCAGAATACCAAATTAATGTAGATATGAGATTACTATTATTAACAATGAGTTTAGGATACACACCATCATTCATAATTTTATCACAATAATAATTTTATTCTCAACCTGGATTACCGAATAGTTGATCCTTGCAACATGGTAATATCAGAATTTAGGAATGTGATTCTTATTCCCAATCAATATTATTGTCATCCAAACTATAGTTTAAAGTTGCAGTATTACTCATTGACTCGAAGATATTTGAAACACATTGGTGGCGGAGTTACGTCACCATATTGGGCAATACGACCAAAAAGAAAGGGTTGAATATGACAAGAATTTTAAGTCATTTAGCGGCATTAAAGAATCGTATCGGCCGATTTAGTGATGATAACTTAGTGACTTAGAGACAATTCATTTGACTCGTACGAGACTTGGAGCTTATACGTAATGTATAATGGTATTGATTTGGAAGGTGCCAAGTCGAATATGATGTGACTGATAACTTGTATCGATATCAATCAATAATTTGAACCATGGTCCAAATTGGCCTAAGAATCGGATCCCAACATGTTTTCTCAATTTCTTTCTCAAGGGTTTGTTTGGTTAGCAAGAGAATTGTGGAAAAAGGGGGAAAGAGAAAAAAAAAGAAAAAAAAATATGGCGTTTGTTAAGCAAAAAATGAAGGTTTTTAGGGAAATTTTTCATGCATGATCAGATTTTTTCATATTTGATGTTTTTTTTATTTCCCACAAAATTTGCTAGAAATTTTTTTTCCCGTAAAACTTGTTTATTTGTTGCATTGTTTATCACTCTGACCCTATTTTAGAACACCATAACTCTTTTCAGCACTATAGATAATTCAGACAATTGAATAAAATTTCTTGTAATATTTTTGCTTTCCTAACTACAAAATGAAAATTTTTTAAAACTTTCTTATAAAATCTTCATCCTAAACAAACACATACAAGAAAATATATATTTTATTCACTTTTTTTTCTTTCACTTTACTTTCTATCACTTTCACTTTCTATCATATTTTTCTTTCTAACAAAACGGACCCTAACAAATCACTTATTATGTATTCGAATGTGACTCATTGCATACTTGGGGATTTCTTACTCATTAATAATGAATGATCTATCAAAAAGAGAATTGGAGAAAAAATACAGTAGAAAAATTTGAATCCCTTGGTATAATCTCTACCACTAGTATTACCCTTTTTTTTTTAAGGAAATAAATGTTTTTTCTCTATGCTGTGAAATAAATATCACGACTTTGATTTTTTTTCAATAACATGAATGAAAATTTCGTGAGGGAATAAAAACCAAAATTTTCCTTGTGATTACTATTGCAAAACGAAAATTTGGAAAAGCAATGAGTTAAAGAAACCAAAAAATAGGGTTTGCTAAATTTTCACCAATTTTGTAAATCAGTGGTTGAGATGCCACTGCTATTTCTTTTATGGAATTTTGCGAAAGATCGTGTTGGATCCCACTTGAATTTATGTAAGTGATATAATTAGAAAATGAATGAATAAAAAATATATTGAAAAAAACTTCACTCCATAATATTTATATGTTGTATTAAAGATAGGGCCCATAATTCTTATTATGACTAAGTTTAACACATGACAGATTTGATACAAAATTATTGGTAAAATTTGTTTGGGTCATAATTAAGTTGACCCACTAGATTTTCTTGATAAATGAGACATATATGTGTTAAATTCATTTTGACACAACACGAATGATTAAGATAACTTAATCATGATTTGAACCAAATACAATATGACTATTATAAATGGGAAAGTTATCGTTGATTACTACTTTGTATATTAAAGTTATAATTTTAAAATGAGAAGTTACAATTGTTTAAGAAAGATCATGATCGATCACAGACACTCATGATCGATTATGAAAATGAGGTATCGATTCCAACATTCCATAATCGATGATGTCCTTTGAAGTTGTAATTTACCCTTAAAAAGTTATAATTTTTAGTACCGGTACCACCAGCGGTACTGTAGAACTTCCCATTATAAATACGATTATATGTTTGAACATTAAATTGATTCAAAGTTGTGGGTCTAATTTTATCCTTAATAAGTTTGAGTTACTGTCAAATTGATTTGTTAGACCCAAATTTTTTTTTTGTAAGTTTTTTGACCCACTTAATAAATGAGTTATGCTTAAGTTTTATTGATTTTGATCCGACACGACTTATAAAACTCAAACTTCACATTACAATAATGTAGGTTTTATAAGTTCATGTTGTTTAAGATATGCAAAGCCAAAATGAGGAAAATGAGTGAAAACCAATTCTCCCACTTGTACATCTTATTCAATTATGCAATCATTTGGGGTGAAATCATAGCATATGCATTATATAATGAATCAATTAAGAGGCGCAATGTTCATGCCCTACTCATTATTTTCAATCTTTATAGGTATTAGAGGGATAAGGTGATTTTCTAGTACTTTTGATGGGGAAGGCATGTAACATCTCAATTCTCAATGGCTGTTGTCAACTCAATTTTCCAATGCACAATTCATAAAAAAGGGGAAAGTAGTGGGGGACAAGTGGGGTTGATGAAAATCATATAAGAGCAACTAAGGCAGGCAAGAGATAAAGTGACCTTGTCGTGTTAAATTCATGTGTTTGTTTTTTTCTTTAACTTTGAGTAAAATGTGTTACACCTATACTCGATTTAGTGAATTTGCACATAATCTCTATGAGCTTTTCAGCATGATATGTTAATACTCCTTTAACTTAGCACAGATTTAATGAAGTAGAATTAGTAATTAGTAAATACAAATTTAAAATGACAAAGATAAGAAATTGATTGGATTAATGTCAACATCAAATAAAATGTTCTTAGCCAAGCTTGCATTGAGTGCACATGGGCCAAAAGATGGCTCAGAACCTAGGCTGCAGGCTTGACTAAGGCCCACCTTCTTAGTTCAATATTGTCAATTTTAGGGTGGATAAACTTTTTTCGTATAAAAAGAATGAATTTAGTCAATGAACTATAATAAGTAGAGAGTTCTGCCGTGCTTGACTCTCTCTTTTTCATTACTGGATTGCCAAAGGAGATTGGTATATGGAAATACCTCAAATATTAGTCATCTCCATTCTTTGGCTAGAGGATTTGTCTGAGCATTCATACCTTATTCAAGGGCATATGTATCTTTGAATGCACTGAAAATGTACCAACATGTACCCCGAATACCAAGTTGAACAAATCAATCCTTCTAGAATTGAAGGGTTTTTTATTTGATCAGTTCTACAATTGAAGGTTAAGGACCGTCTTTATGAGACACTACCTTTTCAACTCATCCTTGTAATAATCAGAATAAGATGAAAAAAAATTGATACTATATAAAAAAATAATTTTTAATTATAATTCGATGTGTTTATAATCATTAGTCATGAAAATAAAAACATAAAATAAAGAAGTGAAGTAAGCATTTTCACATGTGTTACATTGTTATTCAATAAAAATTAAATATATAAATAAAAGGTAGGTCAATACACGATACTCTCGTCAGTACAAACTCGAGGGAGTATTAACACTTGAAACAAGTAAAATAATGTGAATAAAGTTGTATGATTTGTGGCAAAAAAATATAGCTTCCAAGGGTGGACTTTTTGTCCAGTGGGCTACCTAACTCTAACTACGACAGAGACATAACTAAAGAGCCCGGCGGTTCCTCTTTTTGTGGTGGTAAGCTTGAGCTACGTACCTTCTATGAAATTCGGCGCAGCCAGTGTAGTGGAGGGTAATAGGCACCTTCTAATATGATGTTATGTAGCACTTTTTGGCCTCCATTTTGTATAATATTAATAGGGCAAGCCTGTATGGATTTTATTGTTGTTCTTAACTGGCCATTGCCTGCCTTAAATGGTTTTGGTTCAACCTCTATCCCTTTTTGTGTCAACTTGTCAAGGTAGTTCTGGTAAGTTTCTAGAAATTATTTTTTCAAAGTCTCAAATTCAACTCAAAAGAAAATTCAATTCATAGATGGGATCAAATATATAACATGCACAATTGGTTGGACCCACTATTTTGAAGAATGTGTGGTTAAGACCGTTCTAAACATAAAAAAATAAAGAAAAAAATGTAATTCTACGCCATCTTGAACTATTGTATCATCATCGCTTACGTTTTACATACTTCCGCATAATTAACCTAAGAAAATTGTAAAAGGCAAACGTAAGAAAAGATAGCAAACAGCAACAATTGACAGCATCATATATTATAGATCTACCTCATGATTGTTGAGCAGTGAGGAATATTTATTAGCATTTCCACAAATTTATCTCTGAGCCGGTGCGTGTCTGAACTGAAAGGACTCGTCTGGATTTTTAATCGATTATTCCTTTTATACATCAACTTTTACCGAATTGTTATGGTTATGGGAATCTTTGCTTAAGACAAGGTTTTATTATCAAAATATCTAATCTGTCTGCGTGGGTGTTTTTATCCTATCAAGGCTAAGCTCAGAGAGAGAGAGAGAGAGGCCTGCCCAGTGCCCATGCCCTAGGCTTTTCAGATCGAAACTTGAAGGAGTGGAGACAGAGCTGAGGACAAATGAAAGAGAGGTAAATGGATAGATAGAGAGAAACAATCATCATTGCTAAAAACCAGATTATTCTCTGCAAGGGGCCACCATGATTCCATAAAGAGAGTGTCACACGTCACCACATCCCCTCAAAATCCCCTCAATCCCTCAATATCTTATGCATAATCATCACCACCTCTTCACTTATTTATTTATTCAGCTCCTAGATTTCATTAATATGATACCAATGTAGTAACACAATTTCTTTGAGGGAGAATTATTATTATTGTTATTGTACACAGCTATCTTTCAGTACAAACATTGTTTTTTAAACATGTTTTTAAATTGTTTATTCCTTTAATATTCCTGCTGTGTTTACCCATAAATTTTGTTCCTTTTTTGGTGAACAAATCATATTCATCTTCATAGAGCAAAAATGATCAAGTTTGTAATTGTAAAATCGAATACCAGTCAGTCAATACGTCTAGAGAAAGTGAAGAAATAAATCTAGTTGACTTCAACATTGACAGCAGCTTTTCACCTTGCCAATTAACTACGAAGAACACATCAACTTAATTACAAAGTTTTGTGGGGACACCCCTTTTAAATTTGATTAATTATAGCATAAACTACCAAAATTATTGAAAAACTATACCGAAATCCACAGATAAATGGTGGGTCTTGGATAGATAGCACTGGTGGCGTGTGCAGATCAAAAGCTTTTCGTGTATATATTTGTAATACAGATTATATTTATTTTTGATAAAGAACTAAATTTACCGAGAAGTAGATCTATGAACTATCCAACATATTGAAGTTATTTTGCTTTTCTCACTCCTGGGTAAGAGTTTCTTCCCTGAGCTTCACAGCCTTAGAGAGCTATGGATTCCCCTTAGGAGACCAACAAATATACAACTTATACCCTCTTTATCTGAAATCAAAATCAAACTATGAAGCAACATATCACAAGCTGGAAAGAGAAAACTGGGAAAAAGACAATCTTTTATATTATTATGTATAAAAACAAGTACTAAACAATGATCTCATCAAATTTTCATGGCTTAATATCTATTTGTATCACTAGTGATACAAGTAACCCCGAAAAAAATAAAGAAAAATACCGATAAATAATAATCCAATATACAAAATATAATCGAGAGATGGAATGTAGAATGCTCCAATGCTTACTAAAGCAACAAATATTTGCTGCATCAAAAAAAAAAATCGATAGTGTTTAAGGCCTTCCCTATATGGAAGATGACTCAAAAGAAAATGATAATACCCAAGAGCACGATGAACCAAAAAAAAAATACCTAAGACCATGTCTTTATAGCTAGCTACACAACTGACAGCGCCTATCTGATTAATTTCAATCCAAGAGAGCTCAAATAAGAGCATTTGCTTAATGAAGTTTTTGGTTGCAGGATTTCCTCTGGCAATAGCCAAATGAAATAAATCCCATGAACAGTCTAAAAGCAGAAGATCGATGATGATACTAACAAGAAGACAAAAAACTAGAGGAAATCCAAAATTCTGTAATCATTCTATGCATGTTCAATCAAACATTAAAGAAAACAAAAGATGCTCATTTACATGTAGTTTATGATAATTATGACAACGAAAGTTAACTAAAAGAGTGGTGATTCAGATTATTGATTAAAAACAAAAGCATATCTTTCATCACCACCATTACGATTACCGCAGTAAATTGAAAAACCCTCTTCATTTTCTGTACCCTCTCATGGTAATTAGTGTATTGTTTATTGCTACACAGAACCCTAATCAGAAGGACAAATCCATGAATCCACCGTACCTTCACCTCTCGAGGATACATTCTCTAAACCCTTCTCAGCATGGAAGTCTGATGTTGAAGCTGAAGAGTGCAATTTATAGCTGCTGAAACGATGTGAATTACCATTATTTACATCGAAAGGACCCAAATGTTCTTGACCTCCATGGTTCAATCTCATTCCCTCTCTCCACCTTGTTGGACTGTTCTCTCTCCTGACTTGTGCCCCATCTGAACTTCCATGGCTTGGAAAACCACTAAGGTTGGTGTTGACATTTTCATGGCTCAGACCCAATTCATCAAGAGGAATGCTTGAGCTTCCTTGAGACTTAGTTCCAAAAATGGGTGTATTTGATAATGGGTGCTTAAGTTGTGGAGGAAGACCAGGAGACTGTAGGAGGGACTGGAATGTGAGAATTTGGTTCTGCATGCTCAGTAAAATTTGAGGTGGTTGTTTTGGAAGGCCAATATCAGAGGGTGGTTGGTGGTAGTTTTGTGAACTCAAAGTATTGGATATACCAGCAATGGAGGTAGAGGTACTAGAACCCATATTACTAGCAGGAATAGCATCAACCATACTAGAGTTCAACAATGGTGATGAAGAAGAAGAAGAAACAAATGGTGATATCTGAACCTTCTGAGCCGAGGGCCGTAAAGGATAGAGAGGTCCGAGTGTGTCTAAATGTCCAGACCTCATGGTTGAGCTTGAGCCAAAGAGATCAAGCCGGCGAGAGTATGGAGATGCCGAGAACGGAGCAGTGGGAATACCGGTAAATTCTTGCACCATTTGCCGGAAATTGGATGTGTCTGTGGTAAGAACAGTGGTTGGTGCTCGCCGTGAAGCTCTGGTGCGCTTCTTCGGGTTCTTGACAACGTGGGTCTGATCGGACGGCTGTGAAGCTCTTGCTGCATTTCCATCAACAGAGTGCAAAGTCATGGATGGTGAGCCTGAGAATGATCCATGGCCAAGACCTTGAGAACCTAAAACAGACTGGCTTGATGATGGTAAGCCTGCCAAGTTTCCGAATTCTGTGAAGTTGGCTTCAGATCTTAGGCCTCTGGGCCAGACTAAATCGAGATTGCTGTATAGAGGATTTGTGTTTGGGTTTGTGGGTGATTGCGAAAAGGTTTCAAGATTATGTGATGGTGGATCGAACATGGTGGGTGGATGACTTTGATGGTGAGGAAGAGATTGTGGGTTTGAGATTGAACTTGAACCATAGTGGCCTGAAGGATTGAAGAAAGGAGAGATCGACTCTGTCCTTGAATCAAACTCTTCATCACCACCACTTGATGATTGCATACTACCACTGTTTCCAGAATCCATAGCTTTGTGGTGAGAGAAAAAGTGAAGAACAGGAAAGGTAAAAGCCTAGTGACCACTTGTGAAACCTGCAAAGAGATAGTGATAGTTGCAAAGTTTGAAGAAAGAAGAAAAAGAGAATCTGAAAACAGCAATTACGAGATTACAATGAAGTAAGTGAAGAGATATCTTCCATTAAAGCTTTCAGAAAGTACCCATATCTTTCACTTTCACACTCTGATCTAAAATGGAGTCGGTCTCTTCTTTCTTTGTCTCTCTCTCTCTCTTGGACCAAAAGTGTCTGTAGTCTGTACAGGACCGCTAAAAACAACTGAACAGATCCAAGAAGAGAGATTTTGGTAGTGAAGATTGATCAAATTGGAATTTGGTTTTGTTGGGTTTCTTTACCCTTCTCCCTATGTGATCGTCAACTAGGGTTTTGGAGGAGAAGAAAAAGAGAGATGAGAGGAAAGGAAAGGTTATTTAACCATTGTGCAAGCTCAAAAAGAGAGGCTGTTTCAGTTAAGTTTTCCACTTAGAAAGATTTTCTTTTTAGATACCAGCAGGGTTGTGGGGTCGCCATTGGAGGGGATGAAAGAAGCTGCCGGTAGGTGGCAACGGGTCAAACTCAGAGAGAGAGAGAGAGAGAGGGAGGGAGGGAGGGAGGGAGAGAGAATGGTTGGCGAGGTTGATATTGAGTGTGAAAGGAAGAAAAGGATATCAGAAAAAGATCCAAAAAATAAATGAAAATGAAAAATTTATCAGAAAAAAACAAAAGTAAAAAAGGGAAAAAGAATAAAGTACTATAAGGTGGGAAGCCAACTCAACCGTCTTAAGGTGGAGAAATTTTTCTTAACGTGGCTAAAGGTGGTTGGGGAAGACAGAAAACCAGAGAACAATGCTAACATTGCCACCGCCACCGCCACTGCCACCGCCACCACTATCACTGTCACCACCATAATCCCCTCATGGTGCCATTATTACAATTATTCTAATTTGCATCAATGTATACCCAATAATCAAATAAACATGTTTTATTGATGAGAATAAATTATTTACTTACAATCAATTAAAATTTAACTAGTTACACAATAGTTGAAGTCAATCAACATTGGTTTGGGTGTTTGTGTAGTTGTCAAATTTTGAGTGACCGTCTCTAAAAAAATTATTCTTTTTATTAATTACTTAAAATTAAAATATTTCTCTCAATTTTTATGGGTTCGGTGTGGAGAAGGAGAAAATATTCATTATAACGGTAATACCACGTGGCAAGGTAATGTGGTATCACCAACTTATAATAATAAAACAAATAAGCACATAAATCCCACAAAAATTAATAACTACCCTGCCATATAAGAAAATAACTTCCAACTCTCCTGTCATGTAAGTCTAAGTGGAGTTCACTTTTTTCATTTAGGGTTTTATTATTGGTTGGTGATACCATGTCATCAATTGTGATATAGTACCACCGTTATATTCAGAAGGCAAGGTTGAAATTAATTTATTGCCAACATTTTAAAACAACTTTAATACATTAATTCAGTTATATGTAAAATTAAATAATGCAAAGAAAAAAAAAATTATCTATCTCAACTTTTGACCAAGTCAGAACTGCTAAACTTGATAGAGATATTCAAATATAATGTCTCGCCTGAAGGCTATGATTGAGCTACATAAGGGAATCTTTTACCATCCACCTGCTCTGAAATCAGAATAAAAATTAATATTTTTTTTTCTTATTGTTTGTTGAAAATCTTACGTATGCACATACGAGTCCTGAAATTCAGGTTCATGTACACTAAATTCTTTTATTAATTAGTATTTGAATATTGCCCCATAATCTTTATATGATCTTTGGGTATATTTTTCAATAAATCTATGTGTCTAATATAAGATATATATATATATATATATATATGTTGATGGATATAGATAGATTAGTTCAACCCCTTTCTAGTTTGCTACAACAAACAAGATCAAGATTCGATTCTTGAATAATTAATAAGCCAGATTTTTCCTTTTCGATTTAAAAATACTAGCATGCATGTGTATCTGCATAATGTTTGTTAGAGGATATACGTCTTTGTCATTGGAAGAGTTATTTATTCCCTCTTTTACGCGGATTGGCCAACTTTACCCATCAAAACCCAAACCCTCAAGATCCAAATTCTCTAACGTCTGCTAGGAATATTAAACAATTACGCCCAAAATATGTCCACTTTGGTTACTTCTATTCTTGTCTAAGTGTTAGGAGGGTCAAGATCATATTCCATATTACCCACGTGACGAGAGTTGCATGATTAAGATTAACCCTCACTATTCCATATTACCCTCACAGACTTCAGACCCTCATTTTTAGTCATAGCCCTTCGACGATGAGTTGTCGTTAATTCAATAGATTCAATAGTAAGTAATGTTTCCACATACTCTAACATTAGTATATTTTTTTACAAAAAAATCATTAAAATCATTGATTGTCTTAATTCATAGTTACAACACAGATTTCGTAAAATCACATCCATCATTTATGTTTAAAATTTATCCAATTGAAAAACTTGAACTTCAAGGCATATGAATTTATACTTCCATCCTGCACTAACCAATCCGTGCGGATTGAAAAAAGTCTGTTTATAGTTCGGCCAACTTCAAAGTATCCGGCGCCATGTTTGACCCTCTTTTTACTAGTCATTGAAACTAACGGTGTGGCAACTTTAGGTTGGCCCAATCGTGCCACTTGATTTCTTCCACGTAATAATTTAGTGTTTAAAAATATGGGACCCAGATCTGTTACAGAAAGATCGACTTTAAAATCACAGATTCAAATTTTACCGATCCATCAAAAAAAGTCCACCAGAGTGGTGCTAAGCAGGTCCAGCGTCGGAGGAGATACCAACTCTAAAAGTTAGGCAGGTTCGGAAGCAGTGGACGGGGCAGCTTACCTAGACTAATTCGTACTAGGAGACATGGGATTTGGTTGGCTGATAGTTCAGCTAATCCTGAATTCTGGTCAAGGTGAGAGGGCTGCTTTATTCCCATTTATTCTTAATTTTATGATGATTCACACATTTTCTCATCTTTTAACAAGTAGTCCAAGGTTTTTTTTTTCCTTTGAAAGATTAATGAAAAAAGATATTATGTCACCAATTTTCTTATTGTTGTTTTGATTGTTTTAAATTTCTTTCTTGTTATCTGAAAAAAATTACAGTCTCTTGAAATAATTGACTAATCTTTTCAAAATACATGTAAATTATTCGTCACATGCATCAGGATGAATCGTGGTGGAAGGCCACAAGTGCAAATTTGTATCTAGAACCTCCATGTTGCCGTGTTTATTCTTGACCAATTTTTCAACAATTTGTGGATTTCTAGTGATGAAAAAATCTATTCATAAATCCATACACACATACACACATATTTAAGGAGTGAAATCCCTTACAATACATTTTCTTTCCACCCACCGCAGCCCACCCTATTCCACCTTAGTGCAGCTCCTAATAGGAAAAGGAATCATGAAAAGGAAAAAACAAAAATGTCACACATGGTTTTAGAAAGTACAAAAGGTTTAGGTAGAGAGAACTTAATTTCCATTCATTTTTCCTTTTGAAAAAGAGATTATAGTACATCAAAATGAGAGGAGGAATTGATGGTCCCAGACGTAATACAAGTATACATTCTTAGGTGAGTGAATTAATTGGCTGGTGCTGGAGAATTACTATTCCCTTCCGGTGCTAGTGCACCCTTGTACATAATAATGGAAGGCTGCAATGGAAACACAAATATGTGTCATTCCATCATACAAGCCCATACTACCAAAGATTTCCCTAGCTTATAGTGTGCATGGCGCAAAGTCAGATTATTGGTTCTCGATTTAGAGGCTATTGATTACATTGGTTGTAGTATTTCGGAAAAATATTAGACGATACATATGAAAAAATAAACATAACGAGAGATTAATGCCAAGGCATCTTGAAATTATGAATGGGATTATTTGACCGAGATGATTGTGAGTGAGACACTTGTGGTTATACATGTACCACTTATTGGCCTTAGAATGGAAAGTGTTAGGTAAGATATGACTCGATCGAGTCAAATTGATATTGACCGATACAATGAACCCCAATACGTATATGGTTTGTAGGATTCAATACTCACCCCCCTTAGCTTTTATGATTTGATGAAGATCCAAGCTTAAATGCATTTACATGAAGATCTAATATCAAGAACCTCTGGTATTTTGGAAGAAGCAGGGGAGGAAAATATACCTCACCCCACTTCCCATCTGTTAAAGTTGAGGTATGGTAACAGTACAGACCAACAGGTGACGAGCAATGACACATGGTATTACCGACAAAATTAATAAGAATATTGGTCATAACCCGTGCATGAAGGCACGATAAAATATAAAATTCAGGCGTCTAAAAATTCGATCTCAATATATTAAATTTTTTTAAAATATATTAACTAAAAATTAATCAAATATTAAAATGATTAAATATATGATAAAAATGAGTGATGTGATATTTTTAGGGATGAAATATATAAATGGTTAAACATGTGATTGAAATGAGTAATGCAATTTGACATTTGAGTCTGACAGAGGAATGATGAGTGAGGTAAGTGATTAGTGATGATTTTGAGAGAAAAAATATGACTGAAATAAAATTCAAATACACCCCTATTTTATTATATAGCCGCATCACCCGTTACCACTGACGATGGTGGTTAAGGGCCTTATGGTCCATTCCACTCAAAAGACTTTTGAACTCGTCTAATTTTTTTTGCTCGTGGGTAGGGAGTGAGGGATAAGGCTGAAAAAATGGCCGTGTTCTGTTTTTGCATGGGCTTGGGCTCGAGGTATTGGCCACCGACGCAGCCCAGGGCAGTACTTTTTGTACATATGTAATATATTCTTAATTTTTTAATGTTGTGATTAAAAATATATCGATCCATAGGCAAGCATAGACGCAGTGTAACGCTCTTAGCTCGTTGGCTTGGTGTTAACACGTGATTACTTCGCCCAAAGAGGTCCATGCCTTATCTAAATTGAATTGTGCTTGGTGAAGCAAATTTTTAGAATTGTGCTTGGTGAAGCAAATTTTTATCTAAAGTTGACTTTCTAAATATTTGGATGTGTAATTGGTTTGGTAACAAAGTGATTTGACAAAGGCTCAAGTGACATGAGCTGACTGTACCTCTGTCTCAAGTTATTATGACTCATCGACTCAAAGTATGTCTATTGTTGTTAATAGGGATTTGATCACTAACACTATTTTAAGGGGGTATTCCGCGAAGGGGGTGCTAGACTAGTTTTCCTAGGATCCCTATGCCCCTGAGTCTTGGCACACCAAAATAAGGCATGACCCTAACAAATGCTTGCAGTGGTTGTAGGCAAGGTATTTCAAAGTTTGAGACCCAATATATGGGGCCGATGATGGGTGGGACCTATCGTTGGGGAAACCTTATGCATGGCTGAGGAAGGCAACACATGCATGGGCACGTTGGGCAAAACTAATGGTTGATTAAAACCTCATGCATGGCTGAGGAAGGCAGCGTATGCATGGACACGATTAGTGGTTGATTGAAGTCTCATCCATTGCTGAGGAAAAAAACTCAGGTAGTGGCACATTGGGCACAAACAATCAAAGGCTAGTCGGTGGGCTAGAATTGTGGGGTATTGTTAGCTTGAAAGACTAAGTCATGGGCTAGAACTGTCAGTTTGTATGTTATTTATAGGCATGTTAGGATTTGCAGTGCAACCAAAAGAGTTTTGGCACATTTAATAAGTAGACCCTTAATTGGTTTTCTTTAAACTGATTGAGAAGTAAAAGAGTTGGTCATTTGGCCTTTAATTAGGTGTGCCTATTGTGAATTTGTTGCTTGCCGTTAATCTGTTCATTGTGTGCTCTGTGTAAGCGATTGTAATTATTGGCTGAGCTAAGTGTTCATCTCAATGCCATCAGAAAACAAAAAATTCGGGTGCTAATATGACTCCTGTGACACCTAATATGATTCATGGCTACCCCTGAGTGTCATCATCTGTGGAGATGGTGAGGAATCGACCATTGAGAGGGACAAGTAGGAGTATTTCTTGGAATATTGAGCCTTCCGATTAATTTGGTTGGATCAGGAAAAATGTACCGGGAAAAATAACAAACAATGCTAAAATCAGCTTTGATGAAAGGTATAGCTCACCAACTTCCACAAAACATGAGAAGGTGACTTGAGTTAGGTACCATCCTTCCGGGGTAGCAATGAGGTTGTTAATGTGCCACGTGAACACAAATACATATCGGTGGCTTTAGATTATGCCCAATTGATAAAAGGTTGTTTATGGAGAGTAAAAGTGCAAACAAGGATAGGGCTGAGTCAGGAATGAGAATGTCTTTTGGTGGTATGTCCCAATGTGAAGCAAAACCCAAAGACCCACTCAATGCTTACAATTCAAGCTTGGGCAACTAGCTCTCAAAAGATTTAGATCTCATTGGATCACGTGACCAATTGTTATGCTTTAAGTATAATGGACGTGTACCACTTTTCATGCCCTATACGTATCTCTTTTCCCCATCTTAGAGTCTTGCCTCCAAAGCCTTCCCATATGGCCTAAGTCACTACTAACTCACTTGGATTATCCGTGGTCAGATTGTGAGTGAGATATAAATTTGTATGTTCGAATTTTATTGGCGGTATAAAATTTAAGTTTAATTGATACACGTGATAACGGATCATTATGTGCATTCAAAGTTTATTGTAATCATAAATTGAGAGGGTATGTGATTGGAATAATTCTCGATTCCAAAAAAACAATCACTCTCACTATAACATTTTTTTTGTCTTCGCAACGTAAAGAGTAAGTTGCTTTGAGAAGAATCTCCTGAGATTGAGAATCAAGAAAATGACTCTCCTTTATTCAATTCTGCAACTTCCTTGGTCTTGCCGACTCAATATGGGCGACTGGGTCCATATATGCCCCAGCCTGTATATGCAGTATCAATCATTCATGTCTTGAAGTGCCTTTCTTGGCATATCAAAAGGTCGTATTGTATACAAGAATCACAAACAAAATAAAATCAAATAACAGTAAAACACACACGAAATTACATGATTCGATTCACAAACTAAAATCCGAAGACGTAGCAATGCCAAAAATAGCAAGCGATTGGATTGTACCACTGTACCACACATTTGTAAAATTTGACACTAACAACACTTGATTTTTCTGACCCAATCTTCAGAAAAATTGCTGAGTTTATTCTAATTTCTAACATATGCTCCATGAACTACAAGCTTATTAAATCTTCTAGTTAAAATCTGACGGATTTATATAGAATTAAGTACAATTCACAAAAATAAAAATGTCAGAAGAGACTTTACAAGCAAAAGCTTGACTACAATCAACAATTGTTGTCTGGTCTACCAAATGGCCCGCCTTCTATTGTGCCTCTATTTGCATTTGGTTTCATGAATTTGTCGAGACTTTTGAGTAGTTAATAGATATGATGAGATTAGTGACTTAGAAACAGATGCTAATAGAAACTGTTAAAGACTTTATTTATGGAACTCCATCTGGTCCAGTTAAGCTGGTTGGCATCATGAATGGATTCCCAATCTGAATTTTAAAACCGAGGGGCTCTCTTTTAAACTTATTGTGGCATTACTATTTTTTTTTTTGGTTCAATGATTGTGATATTCGGATTAGTTTACGCGCACCTCGATTAAAATCCTTCCAAATTTGATCAAAGATAGACCATCTATGTCGAGACTATAATATTCATGACCCCAAGAATTATTAAAATTTGAATTCAAGACATTTGAATTTACAATTCATTCGTATTATCAATGTTCGTCTTTATTCCCTTGGCATGATGACGATGAAGACAATGTTGAACAATTAGTCTAGAAAACAATCATCACAATATTGAATGTTACTTTCTGATGATTCAACTGGCTTGCCCTCTTGACAAGGGGGGCTTGCCCGTATGTGTTAGAGAGTATTAGTCGGGTGCTTTAAAAAATTTAAACATATCTTACGTAGCCAAAGATTAAAAACTCATAACACGGACTCGGCATGAAATAATTCCTCAAACTGACTGGGTACACTGACCCCAGTTTTCTATTATTCAAATGAAGGTATGGCAACAAAAATCTCCAAAGGGATACCTATGAGTTAGCCTATTTCTCAAGATTATTATATCAATCCAATGTATTATGTAATACATCACGAATTTGAGTCTAAAAATTAATCTTTTGAAAATACGACATAAACCGCAAATCACTTACTTTTCCAAACACAAGTATACAAGGTGTGATAGAAATAATTTGAAGTATAAAGTGGTAATTCGTTGTTTATATATGTATATTTTTTCTAAACTTAGGTTTTTTTTAGGCATTTTTTTGGGGGTTGAGAGTTTGTCTGAAACTTACAGACATAAAAATATGAGTTTTTTAAGCATAAAGCTATTGCTTTGGCCCAATGGTTGACTCGCCCCTATCCCTGTATGTGATAGACAATTCGGACGGCAAAACAACCACGCCAAGCTCAAATTTGGACCAAACCAAAGCATGTATGTTTTATAATATTTGGGGTGTGTGTGTGTGTGTGTGAGAGAGAGAGAGAGAGAGAGAGAGAATATTTTTATTATACACGCAACATCAGTTAGATTGCTTTCTGCAAAACATCTGTTATATTTGGTTAATTATGACGGCAGATTTCTGGATTAACAAGAAACTAATAATGTGAATATTCTTGTAGTCACTTTTAATGGTCAGGGATGTCTGAATTAGTTCACGTGTACTTCGACTAATTTTTTTCTCACGGTCAAAAGTAGGATAATTTATGTGCACTTTGACTAATCTCTTTTTTGATTCAGTCAAAGATAAATCATTCGCTCTGAGACTAGGGTATATATGAGGATAAATTACTCATGACCTAGCCTTAAGTTATTGTCAAAATTCAAATTTAAGATATCTAGTTTACAACTCGTTTTTATTACTATTTGAACTACCATTTGAGATTATGAAACCATTAGATTGAAAATAAACTACATCTAAGAATAAAATTTATAATTAATCTAATTACTATATTGAATTAAGTCTCATTCGCCACTACCAAATAGTATTACTCGAATTTTAGAATTTAAAAAATTGATCTAATTTATTGATTATAAATTTAATGATGTGATAATGACATAATTCAATAGTAGTGTGTGACAATAACTCTTGCGCTCCTTCTTTGGAGTTCCATTTCTTTCAATAGTTGTGTTGTGACTCTAACTATTGGAATTTTTTCGTTTGTGACTCAATTATTTGTCATATCATTAATTCAAAAAAATCGATTAATTTTTTAAATTTCAATAATATTATTGGAAGACTAAATGCTCTTCATCCCTCATCTGTTTTATATACCTAAAAAAAAAAAGGTGACCATATGTTAAATGTTTTTTTTTTTTCATAGTTGAAAACTTTGACTACTTTTTAAGCCTTTAGCAAGGAAAGGACAGACAAACGCGGTCCTCCACGAATTTATGTAGTCATCCAGCTTCAGCTTCTACATGTCTCTGTATCTATCTTCATCTTTATGAACAAGATGAAGAAGAAATGAATTTTGTAATTTTGTCGGCAAATAAACCCACATGATTCTGCCCAAATAAACTAACCCACTAAAACAGAACCAAAACGCATGATTCATGTTGTCTTCAATAACCTTTTAGAGCTTAGGGGTGTGAAATTTTTCTACTCACATATTAATTAAACGTTCAATTAATACGAATAATAAATAATCAAATTAATAAGAAAAAATATTCATTTCCTAATATATCATTCCTTTCAAATTATCATTTTTTTTATGTATGACAGGAAAGTTTGATACTTACCCTCCTTTTGATTAAGTATCAAACTTTGATTCAAACGTAAAAATAAGTTAATGGGTTCCTATTTATTATGAGTAGTCGTTGGTGTTGCCGTCAAGAGGCTGGCTTCTTTTAGCATACTGAGTTATTGAGTGTATTGCATGCCGGCACCGACTTGTTCATAGTCAAGAAATATATGGAGGGCAGGTCACAGACCAATAGTCTCATTCAAGTCTCCCTTTACACTTGTGGTCCAAAAGAAAACACCATAACCTAAACCATTACCAAGTCCACAAGACAGCAAAAGTACCCCCACCCCCACCACAAAAACAACAGCTTTCTAGCAAAATTGGCATCCAAATCAATGATTTATTATTACAGCATATTTTTTGGACATTTCATATTTCTTTTTGTTTCTTGAAAAAATGCTACATAATTCAAATAAAATCTAACAACTATAATCCAAATACACATCATCTTTTGAATGAGTGGGTCGAGATGATATGATATGTATTTGACTTATAATTTTATGAATTTTATTTGAATTACGTAGCATTACTTTTTCTTACTAGAGTGTCATGTAGTAGGGTTGAGTCGGGTCGTGTGACTTTATATCATATCATTTGAAAATTGTGTCGTGTTAAAACTATCTAATTCTAAAATAAATCATATGATGATGGATTGGTTCTTAGAATATTAATCAATATGTCTCTCATATTTGATAATAGCTCGATCCATTTATTATTAATCTTATGCTGGATTTCAAGTCATGTTGGTGTAGTATTGGTGTATTATTTTTGTTGATGGTTACATTTGACACCCCCCATTGACAGTGTCCAACTTAAAATCAGCACTAACTGTTGATCTAAGCAATAAACACTAGCCATTATCAATAAATCCAATGGAAGACTGTGATCTTAAAGGTGCTCTTCTTGAGTTTTAGGCAAGTGTCAATAGAATGGTGGATTTTACAATAGCAAATCAATTATTTCATGAACAGCTGGATCTCCATGAAAGATGACAGCTATAGTTAATCTCGTTTTAGCAACTGGCTTATCACTCTAAATACTTCACTAAACCCCACTTAATTATGTACAAAATTCACTCTAAATCCTCTCCAAATGTGCATGCAAATTGAAGAAGACAGCTTATCCTGTTGTACTTTGAAACATAAACTATTGCTTTGGTAATCTTTACAGTTATATGGCATACCTGGGCTTTAGGTCATCCACTATAATATAAAATATAATATAAATAATTTCAATAGATAGTTTAAGCGGTAATAAGGATAAATTATAAACGTAGATGTTTTGAGTTCAAATTTTGATAGCCTCACCGAATTAGAAAGGGGACTAATTGAGGTGTCAATAAACTGATCCAGATACCAAACAAAAAAATAAAAAATCAGATATAAATCAAAGTCATGTACACTGTTTGTTATAACTTATAAGAAAAAGCTGGAATTATGAAATTTTCAAAGCACAGATCTGTTTTTAGTGTTTGACTACTTAGCAAATTCACAAATTTTCTTTAGTCAGGCCCATTTGATTCTTTTTTTTTTTTTTGACAGGCTTCTGGAGGCCAAAATGGGAAAAAAAAAGTTGCTTTCTTGACATCTACTCTATGGCTTGGCTTTCAAGATTATATATATATATTTTTGTTCAACGGATATTTGGATTAATTTATGTGTACTTCGATTAATATATCTTTCGATTTGTTCAAAGTTAGATGATCTATGTCGAAATTAAGATATTCATGAAAAATAAATATCTCATAGTCTAGCTCCAAGGAGTTGTCAAGTCCGAATTCAAGACATTTGAGTCTACAATTCGTCCAAACTTGACGTTAACAAGATTATATATACTCGCAGTTGCCTATCACGGTAACACCTTCATATTCTAGCTCTCTTTCAATTCTTTTGCCTTCTGGACTTTTTATTCACTGAAGGGTGTTCATTTATTACACTCTTCTCTTAGTGCATGTGTTCTTCAAATTAAAAGAAACATCAGGGTAGTCTCAGTTCATTTCGCAAAATATTTGTTGGTTTGGATATAGATTCATCACTTTCCTCAGAGAGAGAGAGAGGGTCATGGCAGAAACAGCAAATTATAACGAGGACAAGAAAATGGGTTGTTGTCTAGTAGGAGCAGTTTTCCGGCGGCGGCACTCAGGGCCAAAAACACCACCAGTGCCACCACTTCCTAGAAACGGCAAAGTTAAGTTCTGGGGAACTAACACTACCAAGAAGCCCACTAATATAATGCCTCCAACTATGCTTCATCATGGTAGAAGACCTTCAAAACCAGAGAGAAACTCAACACCATCCAACATCAATTCAAGCATGAACTCAATGTCACAAGTTGTCAATTTGGCATACACCAGAAAGCTAAGGAGAGAGCCAACTTTCAATTCAAGCGAGCTGAGCCTTACGATTTCCCGGCACCGTCAGCCCATTGTAAGTGACACAGAATACAAAGCTTCCTCAAGCAACATAATGCTTTCAGGCCAATTCGGCAACTTGAAGCAATCAGGGACCAAAAATGTTAAGACTTTGGATTATCAACTTAGGACTGTCAAAAAAACAGCAAATAGTAAAGTTGAAACATCCTTTATCACGGGCAATATTGTGAATGGAGAGAGCCAACAACTAGGAAACATATATAGTGGCGTGATGAATAAATTGGACCCTGATGTGTTGAAGAAGATGGGAAATGAGAAGCACAAGATGGGAATGTACGAGGCAGCGCTGGCTCTATATGATCAAGCAATTGCCCTTGATTCGAGTAAGGCATCGTATTATAGCAACAAAAGTGCAGCTTTCATTGGTTTAGGCCGTCTGGTTGAGGCAGTTTTTGAGTGTAGAAAGGCTATTCAGATTGACCCTTCTTATCATAATGCTCATTATCGTCTGGCAAGACTATATCACAGGTATGCAATGAATGAAAAAGAGACTAATCCTCTGTTTGATTAAAGAGAAGTGAAAAGGTTGAAGTTTCTTTTAAAAAATTGTGTTGATTGTTAACAGATTAGGAGAAGCAGATAAAGCATTAAGTCATTACAAATGCTCAGGCTCCAAGGCTGGTACTAAGGACATTGCTGAAGCTCAAACTCTTGAGACACACCAGAGAAATTGTACACAAGCTCAAAGTCTAAAAGACTGGAATACACTTTGGAAGGAGAGCCAGAGTGCATTATCTTTGGGTGCAGATTCAGCTCAAAAGGTGAACCACCTCTATTCAATCCCTCTTTTGTTATTTATGCCAAAATCAGGATCAAAATTTGATTTCAGTGTATAATCCTTCGGAAATATTTCTAAAGCATCCCTAAACATTCATTTTCAATATTCAATCACGAATTCGTTATTTGCTTCCACCGAAACCAAAAATGTTTTAGCCTTGTGGTATTTTGTACACTTGTTATTACCATGCTTACACTTGTTATTTTCTGGTTGTTCAAATAAAGATCTATGCTATGCAAGCAGAGGCCTTGCTGAAGCTCGGCAGACACCAAGAAGCCTACACCAGCATTGAGAATGGACCAAATTTCGACACTGAACTTTGTACCCGCTTCTTTGGATCAGCTGTTAGTGCTTATTTGTTAACAATTCAGGCACAGGTTTACATGTCTGCCGGCAGGTTAGTTGAATGTTTGCATTAAATCTATCATAGTCTTGATGCATGTACATATGCTGTTATACCTTGTACTATTTTTTTCAAGCAAAAGACATCAATTTTGTTGAATTGTGAACTTATTGAAAAAAATTGTCATGAGTTGATAGGTTTGAGGATGCTGTGGCCACGGCTCAGCGTGCAGCTCGAGTTCATTCAAGCAATGAGATAAATGCAGTAGTGAAGAGGGCTCGGACAGTCGCCTTAGCTAGATCAAATGGTAACCAGCTTTTTAAGAAGTCCAAATTCTCAGAGGCTTGTGCAGCATATACAGAAGGATTGGAACAAGAAGCATACAACTCTGTTTTGCTATGCAATCGGGCTGCTTGTCGATCTAAGTTAGGCCAATTCGAGAAAGCAGTAGAAGATTGTACCACAGCCCTCAACGTGCGACCTTCTTACAGCAAGGCCAGACTCAGAAGGGCCAATTGCAATGCCCAGGTCATTCACTGCCTATAAAAATAAGTGCCACTGTTGAAAAAGAACGTATTTGCGAATTTTGTTCATCCACTCAGAATTGGTAGACATTACCAAACATGTAAGACATAAGTAGTTTAAGGGTGTAAATGTTGGAATTTGCCTGAAAAACGACTTAGGTTTAAGGAGTCTATCTATGAAGATTCTGATGATACACAAATTGGTTTGCACACTACAGTCAAGAAAATGGTATAAAATGTAGTAGAATAGGAAAAGAAAGAGAAGACAAGGTTTATAGTGGTTCGGTCAATCAAGACCTACGTCCACTTTCAATAGCTTAGTTCGCTGAAAATTTTATTAACTCCAGTGTGTAGGGAGAAGAGAAAGATGACAGAGCTTGATTTTGTGAGATGCCCCCAAGTGTTAGGGGGGCTTACAATTAATAGTTGTCTGCATAGTAATTACATAGCCTGACGATCATAATGGATTGGAGGCAACTTAATAACTTAACGACCTCTCATCTCCTTGGCGACTTCTCATCTCCCAAGTGACCTCTCCTCTCCTCAACGGACAAGGGCATGACTCTTGGACGTTCCTGTAGTTTCTTTCGGGCTTGATTATCTTGGACCTCTTATAAGGCCTATTGGGTCCTCCATAACCTTGGGCTTTGTAGCTGGATTGGGCCATTTTGGTCTAGCCCATCAGATTCTGTTTGTGATGTTTCACTCTTTCATTAACCTTTTCCTTCTTGTGTTGGTTGGTGTTTATTCTGGTTAGTTGGAAAGGTGGGAGGCTGCAATTCAAGATTACGAGATGTTGATACAAGAAACTCCTGGGGATGAGGAAGTGGGAAGGGCTTTGTTCGAGGCACAGATCCAGCTCAAGAAGCAGCACAGCGACGATATCAACGACATGAATTTTGGTCCTAATTTGATTCATATCTCTAGCAATGAACACTTCAGACACTTTGTAACAGCACCTGGTAACTAATATTTGTCCAAGTCTTGAACATCTTCTAACAGAAAGATTAGTCTCTTCAAGTTTTAATACATGGTATAACAATCAACTTTTTGTTCTTGTTCTTCAAATGAACCATAGGGATGTCTGTGGTGCTCTTCTGCAACAAATCATGCCAAAAGCAAGTGTTGCAGCAAATGAAGCAAGTCTGCAAGAGATTCCCATCTGTCAACTTTCTCAAGGTATCACAACCTTTTTAGATGTCTTGCAAAACAGAGGTAGCATTTGTGTGATGATCATCTTAATCTTTACAAACACAAAAACTTATTCTCAAATCATTTTATTCCTTCCAGTTGCAATTTCAAAAGCTTTAGCAATTTAGAAATATTGGAAGTTAATAATCATTGTAATGGTGACGCCACCGCTATGAGATGTCACTAACTAATAAGAAATTAGTCGGAGTATTTAAACCCACCAAATAGGTGGGCTTATTTAAGAGATTTTATGTGGGTTTAGAAGCACTATTCATCTAAGAGTATTTTTAGGTGATAATACTGGACTTAAAATGTGTATCCAAACATGGATATAAGCGGGATAAAGTGGGTCCAGACATATTTTTCCAATCCCTCTTTTCTAATACCTAAAGCTAACACACCCTTGTTGATTTTTTGGTAAACAGTAATATTACGTGATAGTGATGATATATTATCACCGTTAGATTGAATATTTTCTTCTTTAATTTGGCCCAAATGGTTCTTTTATTGACATTTGATAGTTCTGAATTTTGTTGATACATTTAGGTAGGGATTCAAGAACACCCAGACCTAGCCAAATCGGAGGGTGTGGACTCTATGCCAGCCTTCAAGGTATACAAGAATGGCTCAAATCTCATAGAAATTCCCGGAGATAACTGTGAGTTGTTAGAAAGCTCTGTCCTATTTCACAGCAACTAAACAGAAGCAGAGGTTCTTGTGATTACACTGGAGGAGACTCTAAGCCTGGTAAGAAATGGAGAGCCATCCAGGGGAAAAAGGGTGAAAAATAAAAGAGAATGGGCAGTTTTTTTTTGGTAGAATTTTCCCAAAAAAGTTCTCAAAATGCAGATAGAGTTAACCTGACAAAGAAACTAGAGTGAAATTGGGTTGTGTTGATTATAATTTTCTGTGTAGTGTTCTTTGTTCTCCGGCGACATTTCTTAATTCTTGACTTTCCAAATGACAGACAGTGAGCAGGGGCGACTCAACAAGGTTATGGAAAAAAGTCTAGGTTTTAGGCCCATTTTTAAAGAAGATCCCAATTTTTTAAATATCATAAATAGTATATATAAAAAATTAAATTTATAAATATTTTAAGTCCTACAAAAAAAGCCTTATAAAAATACAAGTCTAATAAAAAGAAAATTTAAGGTCTCATTTCAAGGAAGACCCATAATTTGTAGGTGTACAATAAAAGTCCAAACAAAAAATTTAAATTCATGCCTAAAAAAAATATTTTAATTTAAATAGATTGGGATGGTTAATTCTACCTTAAAATTAAAAGGCCCTAAAATTTATTTTTTTAAATAAAGAAAATAAAACTAACTGTAAAACTAGATCTATTAAAAAATCTAGTGTTAACCCTAAAAAAAGTTAAGTTTAAACTTACCATCATAATTTTTCAACCATTTTTTCTCTCTCTTACCATTAAGTTCAAATAAGATAACAAAAACTTAAATATCAAAATTTAATTAATATTTTTGTATTTAAAAATTTAATTTATTATTAATATTAAAAAAAAAAACCTTATTTATTATTTCCGCTTTAGGCCCTATAAAGTCTTGAGCCACCCTGCAACTGAGATTCTTTGTTTTCTCAAATATACATGGGTAGGTTATTATTACACTTAAGAATCAAGTATTATAATTTTTTGGAATATACATTTACAGCAAATAAGTAATGCTTGAGGTTGAGTTATGCATACCTTAGTGAGTTCGTTGGAAAGTACCCACATTCTATTCTTGAAGTCTAGTTAGACTTTCGAGAAAAAAAATTATGTAATGTTATTTAGATTTAATTTGTTATTTAGATTAATGTTATGGAGGCTCAATGTTAATCCAATATTTATGAATAATTAGATCAATAAATTAGGTTCAAGTAACATTGTTCTTCAATTAAGGCCAAAGAGTTATTATCTCTCTCGAGTCTCAACTGGATGGAGTCCACAATCATGATCTGTGTACTACTTAATTGGACTGTAAGATCATATATTTGATAAGAATTCAAATCTTTTCTAATATACTTTCTTTTCAGTTCTCTTCTTGACACATCATTTACCATTAATGAGTGAGTCACTCATTTCTATACAGTGAGTCCACTTGAATACAAGGTTGATGATGTGCCAAGAAAAAAATTAAAAAAAAAGTATATTAGAGAGGATCTCACTCTATTTAATTAAAAGCTAAGACTCGAATACTCTTGTAGCATTGTAATTTTCAAGTGAAATTCATAAATTTAACATTGAATATTGGAAATTGATAATTATTTCATCCTATTTGTAATAAACACCTTCAATTAGATTAATGTGAAAGTTGTGAGATAAGAACATAGTTGAGGAGTCCATGTATAATTTGCTCTTGCTAGAGCCTTTCTTCTTAGGTTGGTCTGGCAATTGGCATGGCCCTAGTCTTCCTTGTTAATGCGTTAGCAGTTAGGCTGCAGACCACCCAATAATCTTCCAAGAGGCATCAGCAGCAGAGGACTTGACACAAGGAATTTCCATCTTGTGATCCATTTCAACCTCTGTGGGCCGGGTTAGTAGGTCGGAATTTGGGTCCCTTTCATACATTTTTTTTTTCACGACAGATCAATCCCCATAAACTTAAGTGAGACCAATTATGTTCAAATACACCATTCATCAATACAGGATGGTGATCTATTATTAAGACAAATTAAAAAAAAAAAACGGAGTAGTGAAATAGTTTGAAAATTTACCCATCTCATCATAACTTCAACTGCACCAATCGAAACAAAAGGTCATTTCTCTAAAAGGAGAACCAAATGGGGACATGATTAAGTCAATTTAGACCAACACGTGATATTACTAATTAATAATAAAATATTAAATAGATAAAGTGAACTCTAATTAGATAATTATTTTCGTACATGAAAGATAATTGAGTAGTTATTTGTTTACATGAAAAATTGATTATTAATTCTAGTGGGATATATTTATTTATTTATTTATTTTAATATTATTAATTAATGATATCACATCAACATTACGACGTGATGATATCACCATAGTAGAGAATATATTCTCCTTAATCAGATGGTAGGGATTACCAACAGTCTAGAAAACATAATTATTAAGTATGATTATCACCACCTGACATTATTTCCTCGCCATCATTTCTTTCCTACAATAATAGACCAGTGGTTTGAATTTTGAAAGTAGCAAAAAGGAAAAATTACTAGAATGCTGGCGCAACGGCCGGTGAAAAATTTATTAACCTTAAAAATGTTATGCAGTAAAACTCCTTCAATTTTAATGTTACCTCTTTATTGTTTTTGGGTTCACGTAAGGTTACACAAAACTTGAAATTGTGGTTTCTAACCTAAGAGCTTAGTCACTTTGTGTATTTTGGAGTTCAGGCCCATGACTAAAAAGGAAAGTAGCTGGTGGCGAAGTGGGAAGTTCTACTGCCCAAGGATGAACAGCATGAATAAGCCCACCTATGCTGCCATATGCACTCATTCTCCCACGAAACCCGTTCTCATATTTGTTTCGTCTCGTCGCCAGACAAGGCTTACTGCATTGGACCTCATTCAAGTGAGATCTTCTAGTTTGCTTGAGATATTCATTTTTCCAATATTACAGGCATTTAGTGTCATGCTTTTGGGCAATCGAAGTTTGCAGCTTCAGACGAGCATCCTAGGCAGTTTCTACGGGAATGTAATTCACCCATATTTCCTTCTTATGAGAGACATTTGAATTTAAATCTTATGAAATATTGTTGGGGTGTCTTGTATTCCACTTTTAGTAGAAAACAGGTTTAGATTTTGTTCTCGTTAGACATTTGCAAAGGTGGATGTTTTGAAATTTCAATTCAAATGAAAGGCTAATTCCATACCCTATTATATTGGGAGATAAATGGCCCATTTATTTAGAAAGATAACTTAAAAAATGCAAGAAATTTTTTTAAAAAAATTTTACATGCCTTTGTTTAGCATGAAATGAAAAATGATAGAAAAAATAATTTTCTTCCATTCTTAGATTTTTTCACAACTAACTTATTTTTTTCTTACAAAAAACACAAAGTATTTTGGGTTTATAAATATATTATAGATCACTCAGTTTTTTTTTGAGATTTTGGTCCTTAGTTTTGGACACTTATGTTTAGTTCTATTCTTTAGGTTAAAAAATTTTGTGTAATCTCCATTTATTGTAGTAAAATTTTGGTGCTACGCTTTGCTTAAGGACGTAGATTTTGAGCCAATGCACATAAATTTTTATTTTATATATTTTTATTTCGTTTCTTTGTTTGTATCCTTGGTTCATATCACATGAAATATGGTTTTACGATTTACGAATTAAAACTTCAAGGAGAAAGAATATGGTAGCACAAAAATGTAGCCTTTTCCATTTATGCATCACAAATGTACATGGGAGAATAATCTTGTCCAATTAAACAACAAAGGAAAGAAAAGCTGTACAGATGTATTACATATTCAAATGAAAGCACGATTGAAGATTACAAACTATAAGCTAAAGAAATGAGAGCCAAGAATATGTTTTCCCTTACAGGAGAGAAAATTGATTGACAGAAAGAAATCAAACATTAGAAAATCCTAAAACGAAGAAAATTTTTCTGAGTAACAAGAACAATTTGAAGTAAAAATGGCAGATTAAAAAGCAACCACCTTGATTATCATCTCTTCCAACTTCGACTCCTGGATAATGGATCCCTAATTCCACCAACAGTACCACCCCATGTCTCCTTTGCAATATCAGAAGAAAATTTGTAGAAATCTTTGTCATATTTCATCACCACCAAGCTTTCTTTTTTCTTTCTCTTCTCTTCCTCCATCGCCAACTTTGCTTTCTTTTCTTCTTCTTCTTCTCTCTCTTCATCTTCATCTTCTTCTTCCTTTTCATCTTCATCTTCTTCTCTCTCTTCTAACCAGCTTTTTGCAGGAGCAGACCGACAACGCATGAGCAATAACGCATTTGATGGTGGTGCACAAGGTGCATCAATAGACTCTTCTTTATAGGACCTTTGTCTGTCTTTTATCTCTTCTTTGGCAAAACCATTGTTTTGGTTTTCTTGGAGAACCATGAACCATTTGGAGAAGACAGTTCTTGAAGTTCCATTATCATCACTTCCCTCCCTACCCACTTGGTTTTTCTTAAAATTTCCATCTTCTTCTTCAGCATCTTCATCGTCAGAGGTAATTTCTGAGGTAGGAAATGAGCCAAAGCATCGGAAATCAAATCGTACACTACGTAAACAAGTCAAAAACTGCATTACTTCTTTCTTGAAACCAAGTGCTTCGATCCAATGAGGTTTCTTCTTATGCTTTTTATTGGTGTGAAGCCTTTCAATCTCTTCCATGACTGATTGCCAATTCTTGCATGGATTGGACTTGGGCCTAACTTTGATCTGTCCGGCACAAGTGACTTTTGGGGATGTCGGTTCAGAAATCTCCGAGCTAGTTGGCTTTGTTTTGGTCCATAAAAGAGGGCTGGCTTGGCCAGCACCACCTTTGTTGCTAGACTTCTTGGGATGATGGCGGTGGTGGGGATGGTGATGGGTGTGGTGGGGGTGGTGGTTGTGAAGGCGTTTGTTGGGTTCTGAGGGCCTAGCTGGGCTACAGATGGGCTTGGGCATTAGGGTTAGACGAGCTCGTGAAGGAAAACATACTAGCAGATCTGCTGACGGAGCTCCTTTGCCTTCTCTACGATTCATTTTGCTCTCTCTCTCTCTCTCAAGAGTCTGGGTGTGTGTTCTTAGTTCTCTTAGTTTCTTTGCTTTGTATCTTCCTTGCTCAGCTATATGCTACTATATTTGGGTTTCGATAGCACTATTCGGACCCGTTTGGGTATTTGGGGGTGTTTGGATGAGTTTTAAATTAAGTGGTTTTGGGTGGACGGTGAGGCAATGCATTGATAACTTTGGTGCCTTACTTTTTCTTGTATGTTCCTCTTTCCCATCTGTTCTGTTCATTTTTTCTCACACTCCTTTTTGCTCTCTTTTGAGTGGGGTCCCAAGTGACCTTCTTTCTTAGCCTCTACCTTTTTTCTTTGCTTTCTAATTCTTGCCAAACTAATTCAATAAAGAAAGAGAAAAAGAAACAGAAAAGTAGCCCACGAGCCTGGTTTTGTGATCCAATCATATCCTCAACTGTGAGCCCATGCCAATAACCCACCTTTTTTTTTAGCCGTGAGGGTATTAGAGATATTCAATTTAATTTACATATATTTGGATTAATATTTTTTTAATTTAGTCAAAGACAGATTATCTACATAGGGATTAGGATATTCATAAATAATAAATTCTTCGTTGTTTGACCCTAAAAAATTATCAATTTTTAAATTCAAGATAATTAAATTTAGTAAAGTAAGCCTAATAGAATAAAGGGTACACGCAGTTTAAATAGTGGGAAAAATGGCCCTCCTTACCCACTACATGTTGCTTTGGGATTAGATTTCTCTAAACTTTTGTTTAGGGCCTTCCTTGAAGTAGGTCAAATGTACCCCCTTCTTGTTTGTGACTTATGGACACTGATTCTAATACTTTTTGTGTGTTAGGGTGTTAATCGATATGAACTTTATGAGTTGGAATTTAAGTTTAACAAGCTTGTTTTTTTAAACGATTTTAAAAAATTATTCAAATTCGACTCGTTTAAAACTCAAACCGAGCACGAATCCGAGTTTAAGCCGAACCTTAAGTAGCTTGATTATTTTATATATAAACGAATCGATCTTTGTGAGCTTGAGTTGAGTCTTTTAGATTCAATTTTTTAAATGAGTTTAAAAATTGTTCAAACTCTTCTCATTTAACACACGGGTCGAGACCGAACCCAAGTAACTCGTCTCGATTAATACCATGTGTGTGTGTGAGAGAGAGAGATGAACAATTTTTTTTGTTAATTATCTTTTCTTATGATTTAGGGGTAGATTAGAGTGCCAAAATGTAATTTAGCTGTATTGTACCTCAATTTTTCATTTAATAATTTTTTAAATTTTTTTAATATGATATTACTTAATTATTTTTATATTTAATAATTATTTAATCAGACTAAAATCAACCACTCTGAATTAATTTTGTTATGGTACCCCTATTTTTTTTTGGGTAATGGGCTTTGTACTTTTTATGATGTGTTTATTCAGCTTCCCTCTTTGACCATTTAGTAACCGGCTAAATTTTGTTTTTATCAGAAAACACTACAATACTTTTATTTAAAGTAAAAATACCATTAATCCTTAAATAACACACACTCAAAAATTATTCGATTCGGGATAACTCTAGCCCATCGTCACCTTGGCCCAATTGATACAATGGCTTTTCACACAACAGCAAGGCATTAACTTTTAGCCGACCGGCAAAAAAGGGTTTCTATAGAGCTTGATTAGCGTCTTATTTTTTATGAATTCTTAGGAGTAATCAATGGTTTAGTGTAGTCTTTTGTAACTCAATGGTTCTAAGTTTAATTTTTTTTTACCCATGTAAGAGTTATTTGTCCTTGTTTTTATCAGAATATGCTATAATTTAATTCAAATCACGGTGATAACTACTTAAATTTAAGAGAATAGTTAGTGCTAACTTCAATATCTTATAATCATAAATAAAATTCTATTTTTTTATGGCAAGCTTTAAAGAAAGGGAAGTTTTTTTACCACTTCCCTTTTCTTTCTAGAAAAAAGCTTTAAATAAAGGGAAATGATATGCTTATAAAACAAAATTATAAAAGATGTATTAAATAAATATGAATAATTAAGTTGGCGTGTCCCATAAAAAAATTAATGAATTTTACGCATCCAACTATTAATATTACTATCGGGTCTTTGGTTCAATGATATTTTTTATCTTATAAAAATTTATTTTTTTAAGATCAAGAGTTCAAGTCTCTCTTCTTTCTCCCAAAAAAAAAAAATATCGACGTTAATTTGTTGAACTTTTTGATAAATTTTGTTGGTAAGCACAATACAAATCTTAAAGAAAGGGTCCAAAAGCACGTGGGCCAAGAAAGAAAAGGACTAAAAGGTGGGGTTAGATGCGATGTGGAACATAAAGTTTCATTGTAGCTTGTGCGACTTCTTTTATTCAAAAGAGACATGTAGGGTTGGCATAAGATGGTTGGAGGTTGAGAAGTTGAGTTTAAAAAAGAAGTGCTCCTTTTGTAGGAGGTAGGTACATGATGTAACCACCACCAAAATATTCCTCCCTACCATGAAATGAGTGGGTGGCTAGGAGCATTCCATCTTCCTTTTTTATCCCCTTTACTTTGGTGTAGCTTGTAACATGGATAGTGAGTGGAAACTTAGTTGTGGATTGTTATTATATATTTTCAACTCTTATTTCAACTGATATTGTTGTCTTATTAATCTTTTCAACGTGTTAAAGAAGTTTATCTAATGATAACATATTTGAATGAAAATTGTAAGGGAGTTAATCCGACTATAAGATTCAACCAACCTTCTACTGAAGGATTTCAGCTGATTTGCGCGCGTTCGGCAGTAGCCTTTATCCCTCAGTCGCATGTGAACTTTGTCCTACGTCGACTAAGAGTCGTCTCCTCCATTTTCATATAAGCTTAGACTCTATAGGAGTGGGTACCCCTGAGACGCTGATGGGTACCCACTCCTATAGAGTCTAAGCTTATATAGAAATGAGAGAGACGACTCTTAGTTGACGTAGGACAAAGCTCACATGCGACTGAAGGGTAAAGACTACTGTCGAACGCGCGTAAGTCAGTCGAAATCCTTCAGTGAAGGGTTGGTTGAATCCCGTAATCGGATTAACTCCCTTACAAAAATCAAGTTTTTAGAGACCAACCATGTAACAAGCTACACTAATTAAAAAGTATAAAACTATTGATATGTGGAATTTTTATATATAAAATTATTTTATTTTTAAGTTTATTCGTGATCATACATGGGCGTACATGGAATTCTGCACATACTTTACTCAACAACTGACCACTAGTATAAAGAAAAAAACAACAACAACAGCAACTGGCCTGACTTGGGATCAAATATGTTCAATGGGCTAAAATACATATTGCAATCTAGGGTACTTTAGAAGTCGATACAAAAATTTAAATTTATTTGAATTAAACTATATTAAGAAAATTTATTTGACCTTAAGTGTATTTTTTTGTAAAAAAACTAAAAGAATATTTATTATTCCATTACTATCTCTCTCTTATATTGATGTTTTTTTTTAAATATGTAAAGATTTGATTTAATTATTTCATCTCTCTCACTCCTTCTCCCCTTATTTTTTTATTTTCTCCAATTTTCTCTCTCCTTATATCAACGTTACAATAACACAATTACACTAATCAGTTACATCAATTAGTTACAATTACCCTATAATACACCAAACAGTTACTCATGTGTTCTAATAAACCAAATTGTTACACTAAACAATTATACAAAATTACAACACTAACTCAATTTCTCATTCAATTATTTATGTAAATCAAAGAGTTGCACTATTTAGTATCACGTCATGGTTACACCGATTATATACATCCAATTGAGTTTATTATTACACAAAAAACTTTACCATTATATTAAATTTGGTATATATAATTGGTGTAACGATGTCGCAATACTAAATGGTGTAACTATTTAGTTTATGTAAACAATTGAATGACAAATTGAGTTAATGTTATAAAATTGTGTAATTGTTTGGTGTAATTGTTTGATTTATTAGAACGTATGAGTAACTATTTGATGTATTATAAGACAATTGTAATTGATTGGTGTAACTGATTAGTATAATTGTATTGTTGTAATGTAGATATAATTAAAGAGAGAAAAACGGTTAGAGAAAATAAGGAGAGAGAGATTAAAAATAAATTAAAATTTTACATATTTAAAATAAATAAATTATTAATGATGTATATAGGGAGAAAATAAGAGAGAGATAGGAGAAAGTAATAGGGAGAAAGAGGAAAAAATATTCATTACAACCACGTGACAAGGTGATGTGGTATCACCAACTAATAATACTAAAACAAATAAGCACATAGACTCCACAAAAATTAATAACTAACTTGCCATGTAAGCAAATAATTTTCCACCCTCCTGCCATGTAAGTCTAAGTGGGGTTCACTTTTCCCATTTAAAGTTTTATTATTGATTGGTGATACCATGTAATCAATTATGACATGGTATCACCGTTGCATTCAATATTTACTCGAGAAAGAGAAAGATGGAGAGAAAATAGGAACAGACTTTGAGCGAGTCAAATGAAATTTTTATATATTTAATTAAATATATAACTATTAATTAAGAATGTATAATTTAAGAGAATGTATTTAGATAAAATAATTTTAATTTCATTTAAATTTTACAGCTAAATACAATATATATTAAAATTAAATTTAATAGAATAAATAATTCTTCCATACACTTTCTCTCAAATAAATTTAAAAATTTGTACTCACAGTCACAAAAAAAAAAAAAAAAAAAACCCTGCAATCCATTATGACAAAGGAAAGCCCATCTGAGTCATGGGCCAAGTCTTACATTCTACCTCACTCGCCATTGACGAACGATCTAGATGAAAACCCTAAATCCTCATATCAGGTTTCAGGGACAACTATGATGATTCATTGATTCAACAGCTTCAGAGGTCACTTGCGGCTAACAGAGAAAATCTCGAATATTAATTTCTTGTAAGCTCCGAATCTTGACAGGCAAGTAGATTTCATCTCTACAAATATGTAATTACATAAAACACAACCACAATTTCTGAAGAAAATGACTATACATTTCTCCAGGAGTCTTGTTTTACTCTCTCTCCAAAACTGTTTACATCTCCATAAACCCCATATCTCTTTCTCTCTATCTCTCCTCTTTTTCTCTTCGTCGACACCGAAAGGATCCAATTCTACAATTACTGTAGCTGATTACTTGGTGTATAAACATCAATTCTCTCCTGAAATCGCTGCAAAAGTCTCAACGGTATTAAACTATGTGAAGAACCCAGAAAAGTCTGATTCTATACTATCATATCTCAAAGAGATTGGTTTGTCGAAGACCTATTTGGAAATTGTTGTTCGAAGAATGCCCAGTGTTCTCTCTGCTAATCTCGACCAAACCATCAAGCCCAAAATCAAAGTTTTCCAAGAATTGGGCATTTCTCGGACGAGCATTGCCGAGATAATCTCGGCGGATCCTTGCGTTTTGAGGCGTAGCGCCGTTAATTGGGTTGGTCCCATATTGACTTTGAGAAATACATTAGGTTCGAGTTTTGATGTGCCTAAGTTCTTAATGGTTTGTAGGTGGTTTCTGAGATATAACTTTGAGAAGAATATGCTGCCCAATATTGAGTTTATGAAGAGTCTTGGAATTAGTTCGTCTCAGATAATGAGGTATGTATATAATTATCCGAGGTTTTTCTTGCAAAAACCGGAAATTGTTCACGAATGTGTTAAGAGATGTGATGAAATGGGCTTTGATAGGAACTCCAACATGTTTCTTGTGGCTATTCGGTCTGTAGGTTCAATGTCAGGTAAGAATTGGGAAGCTAAATTGGAACTTTTTCGGAGATTAGGGTTTACGGAGGATGATATCCTTTCCGTTTTTCGGAGGGTACCTCAGGTTTTTGCTGTTTCTGAGAGGAAAATTAAGAAAGTAACACAATTTCTGCTTGATACTCACAAATTTGATATCTCGTTTATTGTTGAGCATCCGGAATTACTTATTTTCAGCATTGAAAACAGGCTTAAACCTCGGCTGAGGGTTCTGGAGATTTTGGAAAATAAGGAGCTGCTTCGAAAAAAGTTTAGTGTGACAACAATATGCAAGCTGTCTAACAAGAAGTTCTATGATAAGTTTGTGCTTCCTTATTCAAGTGAAGTTGGTGAAATATATGTCTAGAGAACGCTCATAGAAAACCAAATTTTATGCTCTTGGTTGAGAGTTCACGAATTCATTCGCATGACATTCTTATTGGATCAACGCAATCTTTTGTAGGGCCTGTGAATTAACTATTGTAGGCAGGTTCAATGAAGAGACTGTTTTTCAGAAGTGAGTCACTGGTGTCTCACAATGTGGTAGCGTATAGGTAGTTTTTCTTGATAGATACAAAATTTTCCCATTATATTCTCTCCGATACTCTGAGAAAACATGGATTACTATCTAGGTTATTGTAAACTTGCATTTCGGATGAATTGAAATATCCATGTTTATCCTATTGTCTATTTCAACGGAGACATCTAAGTGTTGAACTTGGCTGATTTAGCTTTCATTCTTATTGATAGGTCCGCTAGAAAAGTGCCTATCTTCAGTGATAGCCAATTCTCCCATTCGTTCTATATTAGAGTGATGTTTCAGCTCTCAAAATCATATACACTCATGTTTTGATACTTCATGCATTCTTAACCTTTTGATATTGTGAAATAGGCATGAATGCAACAAATGTACCTCTAAAGTCGTGATTCTTGGAACTCTGAAGCGTTTCCAATGCTCCCTAGTATCTTGAAAGAAGTCTGCAACTGCAATAATGTTTCTGGTCATATTAGATTTAGCATCCATCTATTAGATCTTTTTAGTTGTCTCTTTTTCAGCTGACTGCTACATAATTTCCCTTCCATTGGTAACTCTTGAGAATTGTATATCACAAATATGGGACTGGATTTGACCAGAGATTTCATTATAAAATAGAGAAATAAGTTTACAAAACTACATATCAAGAAAGATAAATTATCAGGGGTACAATGTTTCTGCAGGATCCAACTTCAACTTCTCATAAGTCCAACAACATGAACAAAGGTGATGTGGGTAGTGTACAACTGTCAGTCTTTGTGTCTTTTTTCAGTATGGAATTGATTGCCACCTTTTATTTAGTTTCATTTGCCACTCATCTGCCTTCTGTAGTGAAATGCTCCTAGCAAGATAGGAAATTACCTACTTACCAAATAAAAAAGAGAGAAAATTACACATGATCAAATGTCCCAATTGTTGTGGCTTATATCTGGCCCTATCTGTGACACTTAACTATCTCAACATCACGATTAATTGTTGTTTCTTGTTTCTTGCATCACTTCTCCATCTGTTTCATAATTTAAAAATTTAGGATTTTCACGCTGCTCCCGGCTTGCTAGATCTTGCAACTCTATCTTCGAAATGATTCCATGGACAATGATGGGTGCATTGCCTTCCTGTCCTAGTCTTTAGTGGATGATTCCTAAGTTTAGCAACTGTAACGATGGTGTATGAATATAGTAATGCTACGCTTACCAAATTTGTATTCCAAAATTTTCATCTCCAAATGATATATTATATTTACAACCATTAGATAAATGGGTCTCACTTTTAATAGTGGTGAATATGCCATACCATTATGGGTGGAAGATTTGATATAGATTTTTTTCTAAGCATAGCACTACTTCCATGGATATGTTGGCACTTGTTTGGATATGCAACCGCTTTTAAGTGTAGTGCTTGATTCTGCCAGAGTCAAAATATGATTGGGCAGGGTTGGATGTACATTCCACCCTGCCACTGATGCGTAGTAGTACCCCTTCACATAGGTTTAAATGTCAGCACTGAGCTCTTTATTGATGTTGTTCGAATTTCTCCACCGTAGGGCTCAAATAGCTTCGCTCACACCAAATTACTTGACATTCTCGTCGTGAAATTATGGCTTTTGAGAAACCCAGAAATTCCTGTTATCAACTCAAGACGAGGCTGAGAAGGGTTGCAGTGGTTTGGCGGTGCCTGTGCTAGGTTCTGATTGGTGTTTTGGTGGTGGCCGTAGATATGAAGGTTTGAGGATGGTCTTTTGGGGTAATGGTGCTTTTAGTGCTGGGAGGTAGATGGCCTAGTTTGTTTTGGACAAGCAATGATGGAGTTCGTGCTTGGTTGTGACGAATCTAATGGCTGAGGACGGTGGTTGCAGGTTTGGATCCAAATCAATTGGATGTAATTATAATTCAATATTAGTTTTTTAACCAATTTTGACCAAGATTAAGTCAATGTAAAATCCTTAGGACCTTATCACATGAGAAAGAGAGAGAGAGAAGGCAAACTATAATGCTCTTCGAACTACAGCCAATTCAACAATTTGTACACATTTATCAAACTCAACAAGCTATCCTAAATATATACAAAGAGTGGTAGCACAAGTAGTACAGAAAAAGAAAAAAAAAAGACCTAAAAGAACAGCGATGCTAATCCAGTAAGATAGTGTTACCTGTAGTTCCAATCCCCTCTACATCTGAAAAGTATACAAAAATAGCAAAACAAACTAGCAAGAAAAAGTGTAGAGACACCTAAAACTGTAATCTTTGCCTTGTTGAGCATCAATTGGCATCCACCACCACAAGCCTCAAGATTACCTCTTCACTTTCGAGTTGAGTCCTCACAGACAATTCAACAAACACTAGAAAGAGTTCATTTCCAGAAGATAGCCCCGCCTCTTCACCAACTTCTCCACTGCCTCTCCATACTCCCCCGCTTCTCCACGGCCGCCAAACGCTCCACGAACCAACCCAAGATCCTCCGCTTCGCTTTCCCCACCCTTCCCCACCGGCTTGACCACCACCAACGTCGCACCCTCCATTTTCACCCCATCACCAACCTCCAACTTTCCTTCATGCCTCATCCTCATCCTCACCGCCGGCACTACCGTCCTGTTGTTCCTCCACCACACTCCACTTTCCCCCACTTTCATCTCCTCTTCGCCGCACTCTCTACATTCTTCAAGCCCATCCTTGACCATCACAACCACCCCTTCACTTTCCCTATCACTTATTGTCAACTTCTGCAGATTTTTATGCTCCCTTACCACATCTAACATCATGTAGTGTCTGGCAGACGCGGCTATCAACGCACTTATCGTCCACACCACCCTCATCTTCAACCCTCCATCTCTGTCAGGACCTTCACAGAACCCCATGATTACGCAACTCTTTAAGGTCTTCCCGAACTCCGCTCTCCACTTGATTACTGCTCCTTTATCCAGTTTCAGATCGCTGGAGGGTAGTTCGATTTCGAGTTCTCTGATTTTGTCGAATCCGCGGAGGATTTGTGTCGGCGAGTTCTGAATTCGGGTCACGTTGGGAAGGGGTTTATAGGGGTAAATAAAGTCGTGCAGGGACTTGAAGATTGATCTGAGGAAGGTGATAAGAAGCGAGTCGTCGGAATCGGAGTCGGTGGTTGAGATGACTCTGTCGACTCGGAGTAGGAGTGAGTCGGATTGTGGGACGAGCGAGTTGAATCGTTTGGAGACGGAGCGGCATCGGATTAGGGTTTTAACGTCAGAAATTTGGTCGAATATGAGGAGGATTAGAGAATCAGGTATGCCGTCGAACCCGTCGGTTGGCTCCGAATCGGAGACTGAGAGTGGAAACATTGCCGGTGATCGGAGAATCTTTAATTTTCCAGTGAATTTGTGGAGGTGTCTGTAATTTTCTGATGGGATCAAGGAGAAGAGATCACGTGGTTATTGGTGTGGATTGGGGCTCGAAGATCGGAGGGCTTTGAGCATAGCGAAGGTTTGACTGTTGACCGGAAAGGAGAGTGGGGCCTTGCAAAAAATGCCGGCTCTTACAGAGAAGTTTATAGGTCAGTCTTGTCTTGCGGTTTGCTTTTCCTTTATAGAGCTCCTAAGAGCAACTCCAAGGGGTGGCATATGGGATTGGCATACCCCATATGCCACCTCAAATTCAAAAATATTCATTTTAAAAAGATGACATATAGGGTTAAAAAATGACATCAAGGGAGTTGAAGTGACATTTTTGACAACTCTGAAGAGAGAAAATGAGGGGTTGCAAATGGATTGATAAATGTAGATCCGTTGGATGACTATAGATCCAACGATTTATATAGATTTATGAGTAAAAATATGAAAATGGTACCCCATTTTAGCACTTGTCATTGGAGCAGATTTATAATTCAGGGATGTCAAAACACTGTTCAAGGTTATAAAATGACATTTGACACTCAAAAATGACAACTCCCCTTGGAGATGCTCTAAAGGGTGGTGAGTTGGAGTCATATATTCTTTTGGATATATTCATGTTTAATTAAATATGAACATTGTGTATCTATTATTTATATTGTCACTAACTAATAATTCGTGTTTAAAACACTATTTAATATTAGAAATTGAATATTAATTGTGTAATATTTATACTTTAAATAATAATTTTTTAATTATATAATTTAAAATTAAAATGAATAGAGAAAAAAATAAGAAATAGTTATTGGAGAGAGAAGACAAAGGTAAGCAAAATTAATGAGGTTATTTGATATTAAAGAATGTGTTAGTTGAATTGTATAATGTTAGTATTTTTTTTTTATCTTGAGGGGTGATATTTGATGTGACAGTTGAAGTGGAAGATTTTTTTTGTTACAGGGTGTTAAGACTTACATCAATTACTCTCTTAAGTTTTGAGTTGACCTACATAACTCAAGATAATTAACAACATCTCCCTCGAGGAACAAGGATGGTAGCATTTAAAGAGTGTTAAAAATATCAAACCTTATACTTTTTTCTTTCAAAAGGATATGTTTGACTATTCGACAACCATAAAGGTTGGTCGTAGAATATTTTTTTTAGTAAGAGGTCGCAGAGGCTCTTGGTTAGAATGATTTGATACCATATTGAAAGTTTGAGCACAAGATTGAAACCAAAAAAAAAAAGGAATGTAAAGACTAAAATGAAAATTCATGTAAACTTGGAAGGGGAAAAATTATAATTAACCCGTACTAGAGATATAATTCATTTTATGATTTAGCAAGTGGAACGGGCAATACAAGGAGGTGTAGAGATGATGAGGACATGGTCCAATTTGACACCTAAACAAGGATTGCCTTCAATAGATAATTTTGGCCCACCTATTTTTCTAGTGGACACTTGAGGATCACGGGGGTTCATTTCTTTATGTCTGCTCATAGGGATTGGGATAGAGCTACCACAGCTACATGGAATTTATGTTGGACCATGTCAGATCTAGGTTCTGTTTCAAGGAATCCATCCAGCCATTGACTTACTTCTAACAGGTTCCAAGAAGGTGCAAATGAATCCAATTGACTACTAGATTGTTCAGGTTTAGTTCATTTATTTGTAATTAAGATCATTTTTTAAGTGTGATGGATTTTAAATATCAAGTTAAAATTCAACCCATTATTAACTTTCTATTCAGACTCTAACTAAGCTAAACTTAACTAAAAAAATCTAAATCTGTTCACAACCGCATTGTTAATGAAGAACTTGATTCATTTGCAGAATGAGTTACACGATTATGCATGCATTGTAGAGTCTTTCTAGCTGCTTGGGATGCTACCCATTAAATTGGGATTTCGACCTCAAAGATGTCTTATGTTTCTATGCTTTGTGATTTTTCTTTGGGGGTCAATGTTCTATGCATGTGAGTGTTTTGTTCTATGCATGTGAGTGTTTAGCTTCTTATATGATCTCTTTGTCAACTCTAGTGGCACAGAACATACAAGACACTTCATGTCATCCTAGCATTTCACTTTTCTATAATGGTTGTTTAAGGTTGATTACTACGTACGCTAGCTTCTCTGTATGCTAATAACACAGTATAGTCTACTTTAGGAAATGTTATTTTAGTTTGTAAGAAAATGGCAAATGCATCATGCAAGAAGATGCTCGACTTTTTCTAAGTGTTTCAATTGGTTGTGTTGTGTCCTTCCTGCCAAACAAAATGTTGTTTGATTCTAATCATTCCAAATGCATGGCATTACCTACCAAATTTTAAATTATGTTGAGATAACCAAGATATATATATATATATATATATATATATATATATATATTGATGAATTGAAAAGTTCGATCGTCTTTTTTGGGTTTTTTTTCCTCGGAAAAACATTATAATGTTGATACGTAAAATACCATAGACATATCGGTGTTTTCATGCTTGGGTCATATTTGTCTCTTGATAACTTCCATGGGTTGCTCTTGCCCTCAACACAACCTAGGTACACTTGGTCTATGGCAAATGAGCCATATGGCTGAACATGTCATGAAATTACCTTGAAATGAGGGGCTCAAACTTCCCCGTAGTGTTAGATCACAGAACCTTAAGAGAGATCGAGCTGTGTTAGATATTGAGACTTTTTGAAAGTGTGACACATGTACTTATCTGTTTTCTTTAAAATTAACCCATTGACCATTTTTTTTTATGTTAGAAATCATATTGCCCATTTTTTATTTTTTATTTTTTATTTTTGGTAAATCTAGTTAAGAAGTTGACCAAGTAAAAAAAATTCTAATAATAGGCCTTTTGATTGGGAAACCCCTTTCTCAAACATTCGTCCTCTCTCTTTGCTCCGCCTCAGATTGTTCATGCAATGCAACCACCACTTCCCATGCAAGCCACCACATCTGTCCAGCCTTGCCCTGAGCTCCCTCCCTCTCCTCATCCTTCCATGGAGGAGCGGGAGCCACCTCCCGATGATGCAAACCACGAACCCTCCTCGAATGGGCAACCGACCACTCCACCAGCAGAGAGTGCAAACCAAGACCCTTCACCCGAATCATCTCAGTCTGTCTTTCGCTCTGGAACATATGTTGTCCAGGTTCCCAAAGATCAAATTTATCGCGTTCCACCAACCGAACATGCTCAGCTAGCCCAACAACGAAATGCACCTCAACAAAAGAGACGGTGTTGTAATTGGTGTTTTTTGTAGCCTCTTTTCAGTTGTCATTGTCCTGGTTTTTGGCCTGGTAGGAGGGGTTAACACTTTTTTACTTGAGCATGATAATCCTTCGTTTGTCGTTGAGCATTTCCTCGTCTTGAATCCACCTCATCCTCATCACCAGCCGCATCCGGACTATAACATTGGATTGAAAGCCCAAAATCCTAACCAGCACACGAGCACTTTGTATGATCGGCATGGTGATGCATCCCTCTCTTTTAAGCATAAAGAAATTGCCGTTGGAAAATATCCTCCGTTCAATCAAAGCCCCAAGAATTCTAATACCTTTCGGATAGTAGTAAATGGTTCAAAAATTGCATTGCCTAAAGAAATTGATAAGGGCATGAATTACACAAATTCGAAAGAACACGTTTTGTTATCTCTATCAATGAATGTCCCAGTGCAACTGAAAACTGGGACATTGAAAACTGGGAGTAGGAAAATTTCTGTTGATTGCAGTTTGACTGTGGATACACTTGCAAAAACTGCTCGTGTCCTGTCTCAAGAATGTCATACCAGAGGCTAACTCTGAGCAAGGTATCAGCTGGGGCAGCTACATGGTGAGGGCTGAGGCGGAGGTGGCGGTAATCTTTTCTTTTTCAGATGTTTTCACATTTTTTGTCGTTTTTTTTCGTAGTGTAGTCAGGTGATAAATGATTGAAGAGCATACCCTTGTTATTTGGTCTTTAATCCTACTAGCTTGTAATCTTCTAGGGTGGATATAAATCTGGGCATTGGCACATTTACTTTGCTTAATGTCCTCTTGCATTCTGACCCAACTGTTGAGAATTGTTTTCTTTCTTTCTTTTCTCAGGGAAAGTAGATCTTTTTCCAACAGAATGTGCATCCAAAAATTTGACTCTCTCTCTCTCTGTCTGTCTCTCTCATTCATGTTTTTTGTGTTGTAATTGCTTGATTTGGAATCTGAAGGTACTTAAATAGGTCCAATATTTTTTTAGGTTAAATACGTGTTGATAGGTTAAGATTAGGAACTCAGAAAATTAAGCACATAACAGATATTGCACACAAAGATTGGCTTGATAACAGTTAATAGCAAAATAGTTGACATGATAGACCGAGTTAAAACTCTGCTTCCTCTGAATAAACAAATCTAGAGATTTTCTATTTGAGAGTTATTCACATCGGTGTTGAAAATAAAACTGAAAGTCTCGGCCACTCTGAGATCGCCTTGTGGAAAAATGTACAAATCATCTTTATATGAATCAACAAGGCGGTAGAAACAGCAAATCAACTAATGAAGGAAGATATATATAGATCGATGCAGAAGTTATCTAAGTTTCGCAAGCCAAGCATTGTGAAAATTATTTGTGTGGTTACTAATTACTTCTCCCTGTTGGGCATGTCAACTAACTAGGTGCAAGAAAACTTCTCTTAACATCTTTACATCATTTGCACATTTTCCTAACTTTTTTTTTTGGTTGTATTCATCTGAAATCTTAGTCTCACTCTGAAATGAGCCTTGGGGAAAATATGTGGAAGTCATTTGTGAATCAATAAATAAGGGTGAGTAAATTTTAGATCATTCTAAAGTCGAGATAGATCAAAGTAGAAATCCATGTTCCAACGGTGTGGGTCTCATATTATACACTGCCTCAGACCAGAACTTACTTCCCTAGTTGTGTGGTACAATAGATGCAAATGCCTCTGGTTGATCTTTGTTATATGACAACCCATGCATGCAATGTCAGATGATTCAATACTTTATGGAACATCCATCACGGCGAACAAAATGCCTGAAAATATATACACCATGGGACAAATATGAGTTTTCGACACTAAACAACCACATGAACCAGCCATGCCTGGGCACTGCTTTGCAGCATCAGTTCATCAAGGTCTTCACTAGACTAAAGAGCCAACATTAAGGTGATTGACACCACTGGTGGTTCTCATCACTGTCCATGATGTTTGAAAAAGCTCCCATTTGTCCGATTAGGCATTTGAGGCAGCCCAATATCTAGCTCCCCAATGTATCTTCTAGCCAAATCATTTCAAGGTCATTTGATCACTGCCTCTTTCAGCCCTATTGTATATATGCTTCAGAACCGCTTAATTTGATGTAAGCTCCCATTTTCATGTCTTGTACTCCTTGAGGACATCAAAGACCAAGGACAATTCTGTGTAAAGTCTGACAGGGGAGGTCGTAAGAAGGAAAATAGTGAACCATACTAGCTTTGCTCGACGAGCGTATATAAAATGGTGATGTTGTCACAACATAAGCCTCTTATATGGAACTTTAGCAACATTAATTCTACTTCAGTTCCTCTTCACTCGATGAAGTTCTTAGAAAACAATACGCCATTCACTCTGAGAGTACACCTATAAGAAAGTAGATCTAACTTCTCTTTGGGAAGCACCCAAGTGGCCTCAATCTTCACAAAAATGGATTGCAATATGTACTATCGAGCTTAGTGAAAAGAAACTGTTATAGAACACTACACTTGAAGAAATCCTAGTGAAAATGGCAGCATCATAGCTTATTGTTGTTAGGTTTGATCAAATGCTGTCTGGCCTTCAACTACCCCAAGAGCCGACCAAACAAGAACAACAGTTATAGCAACTTAGCCAGAAAGATGAAGGCATTTTGCCCAAGATATTACTTAGTCCTTACTTCTAGAGACTCAAAGTGAATCTCAGTTCACAAATCCTAAAGTGGTCAATATGTTTCCTCCAACGATTAAATTTCTGATCGCTTCCAAGCATGGACAGACATAGGTATGAAGCAAATATATCCCCACTTGGCTTTCCAAGTTGACCTGAGACAACCCTCATAACTATTAGTAATGTGGCAACACAAGTCAGGCTATATCCTTTTTCACAATTATTTGCACTTTTCCCTTCAGGAGACGGTTTCTTTATAGACTTGAGCAATTAATTTTGATGATGCTTACCAAACATGACCAACTGTAAGAACCGGTTTACTCAATTAGTTAGTAGATATGCATATTAATATGTTTCTTATCAATATGACTGAATTCGCACTCCGTAAATAAGGAAGGAGGTTCGTTCCCCTCTTCATTAGTTCATTGGCCTAAAAAATTCATTGCACTTCAATAAAAGGATGGTATGTAGCAGGGTCTTTCCTTCTAAAAAATTTATATTTCTCTAGAGAAGTGTGTAAACATGTCTAATGTGATCAAGACCAGCTATCCCTCACACCATTTGAAGATTTCTTTCAGTTTCTGAACTGCTGACTTCTTTATCCTTCTTCAAGCCTACTCATTCTGACCCTCATCTTTGTGATGTGGCTTCAGTTATACCATACTTATTGTTGCTCTTAGCATTGTAAATTTACTGGTGGTGAGATTTTCATATTTAAATTAGCCATTGCCATATAGCATTCTGCAAATTCTTAATGCTGCCAAGACAGAAGAGCCAAACTAGAGCAACAACCACACTGTTATTCCAACACTTTGTGTTTGCTCCCTCCACCATAGACCAGCTGAGTAGAAGAATTCCCTTATTCCTTTAAAACTGGACCCTCGGCTCAACCATTAATGTGGGGACCAATTTCGTGGAGGGACGCGTGTACGAAAATTCTATCAATTTCTCATATTTCAATGATTCTCTTTCTACTGCCTTCACTACTTTGCAGATGAACAAATCCAAATGTTCATATCTAATGCCATGGTCTAAATAATGGAAGCAGAACATTTCATAATTATGAGCATGGCTCTAATTGTTCCACATCATTGTCTAATTTATTATTCTTAATTGTAAAGTTTCTAGATTAATTCCAAGACTTTTTGGGTAGGGGATGGCTGGGTGGGAGCAGAGGAGGGATTAGAACATTAATTATATCTAAGTTGCCTCGAAAACCCACTTTATTGGAGATCTAAACATGATTGTTTTCTAACCCCATAGTCATGAATGATTTGAGTAGTGAAAGCTGTTAGTGTGTGACTAGTGTGGCTAACCTGGTTTTCCTAGGGATGTACTTCTTTTCACTAATAATTGGAGTTCCATATGAGTTAGTTTATTTCAGTTTAAGGCGTCAATGATGGGTTCAATCTAGTGGAAGCCTTTCTTTACACGTCTAAAAGAGAGGAAGCTTTTTTCCATGGCCTGGAAGCATATTGGTGTCCCCATTTAATATCAATGTCCTCTTCACATCAAGCACTTTAAAGTGGAATCCAACTCTTCAACCCATTGATTTCTTCTTCCAAGAAGTGGGTTTCATTTTCACCACCTAACTCTCTGAAAATAACCATTAAAGTGAAAGTTGGATCGATTTTTTCAAAAACCAGTTTGAGATTCGTTTCATCTTTCGAGGTGGGCTCTCACAGATCTAAGCACCCAATAGTGTATGTCTAATCTTCTGTGCATGTGCAATGAGATTTCTCCACTTATCTAGGGTCTAATATCTTAAACTTGACAAGGTCATTGTGCGTTGCAAGTGTGTTCTTAGTATCATCAATCAACCAACGACTTTGTGTGATGCTTAATGCGGTGAATGTACGGGTTCTTAGACATTAACTCTGTTCATTATCCAAAAAGGGCATATAATGTGTTCAAAATTCGTTCTCTTTCTACAAACTCTCTCTCTAAGTTGATATTATTTGATCTCGATCATGCTTTCTCTTGTCACTGCTGGCAAAAGGTAAGGGATAATTCGTATGGAAGGTGGGACAAGTTAGATCAGACTAAAAGCCTAATACTGATAATTGCTGACTTGAAAATCAGAATCCATATGTGATTTTTAGTAGTTACTTGAATGGGCGACTTGGCCATGAAAGGCTACAAAATTAGAATTTTACGCAAATGAGAAAAAGACAGCTATAAAACGCCTCGTTTAAGCCAATAATTGGATTTTGATGGCATTGAAATGCGACCCATTATCCTGATTGAACAGATTGGTTGGCAATAATGATGGCCAGTACTTCTTTGGCTATAAGGAATATAGAACACTATGATGGAAGACTCTTGTTCTCACAATAATCATTCATGGTTTTGAATTATGATTGAGACTTATCATAAGCGTTTTTTGTATCGTGTTCGGGTTGTAATACGTAAGGTGTAAAGCATTTTTTTCCACAAGTAGGAAAAACTGTCCAGTTGGAAACAAAAGAACCAAAATCATTTAATCTAAATAATGGTGCAGTGCCTAATTATTTGTCAGAAAAGTGTGTATTTTAAGCTGCAGTCACGATCAGGTGGGAGGTGGGAATGGTTTGAACTCCCAAAAAGCTGCTTGCATGCTCTGCTTAATCAATTATAATTAAACCATTTAATTGAAAGTTACTAAACCTTTATACAAGGTCATGAGTCGTGTTGTTTCTGACTCCCTCAAATGTCTTTACAACTATTAAGATGCTTTTCCATTATTCAATGTTTAGCATAATGCAACTGTACGTAGAAGTATTGAAGTTAAAGGATTCATAGTATTTTTTTTTTTCACACTTTGACTACTTTGTGTGTGCAGCAATTGTTGATGGATCATAACAATTCCTAAAGGTTGCAAATGGACAGAAAATATGCACATACGCTGAAGCTTAGAACTTAAAAGAACTTAGCACCTTTGTCTAGCCCTTAGCTGAATAGGGACGCAAACTGCACTACTCGGTTTGTGTGACTCAACATAACAAAACTTTTATTCCAACTATATAGATCATTCGCGTGCACACGAGCGTTGGTAACTTGCCAATGTTGACAATGAATGAATATGTGCGGTTTTAAGTTAACTTTGGTAGGAGAAATGTGATAATTGTACAAATTCCATATCCAAAAAAGGCTTACTTATATGGTGCCACAGAAGAGGCAGGCCCCATTTTTATGCACTGTGGAAAATTTTTGGGTTGACATCCTTTCTCCAAAAAAATTCGCAGTTTCAAAATTTTGGTAATAGAATCCTTTTCTGATTTCGGCCTAACTTTCAACCTAACATGTATGTCTTCAACAGTTTATTCCTAACAGGTATGTCTTCCACAGTTTATTCCATGACTTGTTTGCTTTGGCATTTGGCACTTGGCATCTTTCCTCACTTCTCTAGAAAAACTTTTGTTGCTCACGGAAGGAAAATGTTACTTTTAATCAATAGGTTGTACTAACATTAAGTATCTTAAACCCACATGGATTGGTTCAGTAGTTCAACAAAAGTCGATCGAGCAGTAAACCCGTAATTTTCACGTAGAGTTTTGAGTTCTGCTGAAGAAAAAATCTCTTTTGTATGACCAAGCTTTTTTCTTTGGATTTTTGAGCTGCATGAAAGCTTTAATTAGTTTATTCTTCGCATGTTTACAAATGCAAACCTGCACGTGCACTGCCTTGATTGCTTTAGAGGCAGCATGAATCATGCACGAACAAATAGACGCATGCGTTCACACACACACACATACACATAGTCTGAGAGGGAGAGAGTATTCAAATGATATCTTACGATATACTTATCGAAATACATTTTGAAATTACAAAATTTCTTTTTTCACTCACCAATTTCCATTAAACAACCAAAAAAAAATTACATAATTTCCTAACCCACCCCACACACAATATTTCAAGGGGGTAGAGTAAATTTTGTGTGTTTGTTAGGCACTCTAATGTCTTGATAGTAACGATCGTTTCCATTCCACCAAACGCTGCAAGAAGTACATAACCTACAAGTTGCAAGAAAAACAGCGGGTTTAAAATCTAAAAACGACAATTCAATTCAATTGCACGAGACTCTAACTACAAGAAATGTATTAGAGGCGTAGTTACCTCAGATGGTTCTTGCAAAGAGTAGGAGGCATTTGTTTCCTTTGGAACTTTGGACACAAGAATCCCTATCCCTTGACCTCTCTTACGCAAAACCTGATAATTGTACATGCAAAAGTAAGTTAAAATCCCATTACCTGAATCAATTTTACCCAACACTAACTTCATGAAACAAGCATATATAGGTACCTTGAATCCATCCTCGTCTGTCCGATCATCGCCAATAAAGATTGGGAAAACATTACTAGAATTTGCATACCCTGATAAGATGTAATTAACATAAATAATTAGAATAATTAACAGTTTGTTGGTAAATTAATCACATGATAAGCAATTGAAAATTTTGATGTTTGTATGCTTTTGATTTTGAACAAAACTCACCTAGTGACTTCAACAAGAATTCGAGGGCTTTTCCCTTGTCCCATTTGATAGTCGGACGAACTTCTAAAACCTGTTTTATAGGCAGAAGCTAGTGATCAGACGTATTCAGGTGCATGTTTCCTTGGTATTTAAAGCTTGAACATAAATATGAATGTTGACAGTACCTTCCTCCCTTGAGTCAGTCTTAGCTTTGGATAATCCTTGAGCACTGATCTCACTTGCTCAGCTAATGCATCCCACTTCTGTTATAGATTAGAGAAAGCCAAAAAGAAATGTATCAGTGATATTAATTACAGAAATATATAAACGATACCCGGGAAAAAAAAATCAGTATCATAGTGATGAAGATGTTACACAGGAGATTTGATTTTTGCAGTTTGTACCTTTTCATCCACACAGCGGAAATGTACGGATATGCAGAACTTGTTGTTTTCCACCATAGCTCCTGGGATGGATTTTGTTTCTTCCATCAAAGCTTTGTACACCTGAAAGAAGATAAATTGGAAAGAAAAAAAAATTAAACACCTACAATAGTCACATTATTACTTAACAAATTTTTCTTTGTTTTATTAAGAGAAGAGAGAGCCAACCTCATTGATCATCGGCAAAAATTCTCGGGCTGGTTGGCAGAGAACGGATCGATTACCCTGAATAAGAAAATAATTAGGACAAAAACATTAAGAAAAAAACGAAATGAGACATAGTTTTTTGTAAAGTTGTAATGAAAGTGGTTCATTATTGCTCACTTTTTTGTATTTGTGACCGGTGGTTGGTCCGTTGATGTCCATGCCATGGCTGCCTGCATAATAAAGCTCTGATAATCCTATAAAACTATAAACCTGCAAATTAAGCAAACATAGAAATAAGTAATTCTCTAAATCAAATACAATGAAGCTTGAAAGGTCAATAACAATGGCTATGAACAAGTATAAAAATGTACCTTGTCTCTGCACCTTCCACTCACTATAGCTGTAGGAAAATACTTTGCAACATCCCTCACAGCTTCTCTCATCTGATTTTAAAAACGATACGAAAGAAAAAAAGATCAGGTCAGTGACTTATTAGAGGAGGAAATTGAACCAAACTGTTTGGAATGGTAATCGAAAAACAGACCTCTTTGGACATGAAAGCTCGATCCGGGTCCTCCACAATTGGCGATAGTGTGCCATCATAATCCAGAAACATTACTATCTGCTTCCCCTTTGAAGCATTCATGATTTCCACAAACATGCTTAGTGCTGAGGGATGATGAAGCTGTTTTTCAAAACAATTAAGAACGTCTAAGAAAATTTTTGAATGAGACGTGAAAGCTCTGGATTAAAGCCAATAAGTACGTCTTAGTTCTGTAAGACTTACAGTCCAGGACTTTTGATCTTCAGTTTCAGATGAGAGAGTCAGGGCAGGGGAAGATTTACGAGTTGGAGAAGAATCTCTCATTGAATCAACCCATGCATTGATCTTGGTTCCTTCACCACCACCACCTTCAAGCTTGTTCAACGACTTTTTTCTTGAAATGGTGACATACCCACCTGGAATAGCCACCGGCTTTGTCACCGCCGGCGAGAAAAGAGACGAGTCGGTGAGGGTCAACGTAATTATGGCCGATTCTTCATCGGAAACCACCACATTCTGGTTAGTCATTTCCACTCTTTGTTCAAAACAACTGGCCCTGCACTGAAGTATATATATAACATATAGACATGAAACCACAAATAAATAAATAAAAGGCAAACCCATTGAAGGAATATAAAATAAGGTGAAGGTAAGCACCTGGAAATGGTTTAGAAGTTTATGGGAAATGAAAGAGAATAAAACAGAGGAAGAAGAAAACAGAGGTCTCTGGCGCAAATCAATGGAAGCTCCGAAACGCCCTAATTCACAAGTCACAACGAGATTGTGTTAGTCAATTTATAAGTAAGTTTCACAGCACTAGGGGACGAAGCATCCCCACTTTTTCCGCCTCCGCTTGTACTTTTTTGGATTCTTCTTTTTTGTTAGGCAAAAACTTGTATTATACTTAGTTTTTTTACCTAAAAATTTTACCTTAATAGATCTAATAATGTGTATGCAAATAAATATTAATCTATTAATAAAGAACTCAAAAAGTTATTATTGAATCATGTCAATTATCATCTTATTAGGTCAAATTTTTAAATTTCAACATCGTTACTCTATTTTAACGTAAAAATTATATTTATAACACAATTAAAAAGTTGAAGGAAATTAAAGTCAAAAAAAAGCAATCACTTTTAGTAATTGATTCACATAATCTCCGAGTTACAATTGCTTAAGGGTAAAGCAACATATCAAGGAGGAGTAATACTACTTGGATTTAATTTATTGACTTAATTTATTAACCTAATCATTTTATAACTATCAAAATGATAGTAGATTCTAACATTTGTTGAGACCTGTAATTAATTCAACGATTGTAATGAATTAAATCTATAAATTATATTAACAAATTAGGTTCAAATATCATTAGTGATCAAAGAGTTAAGTAAAATAATGGATTTTAGTGCCATTATTTAATTTGGTCACGTTGATAAAAAAAAATTAGTTTAACGGTCCACGGTTTTCAAGCTAACTTATACGCACCTATATTAATCTCCTTTCTGGTTCGGTCGAAGGTAAATTATTCATACTGAGAATAGAATATTCATGAGAGATAAATTTCTCATGATCTAAACTCAAAAAATTGATAAAAAAAAATATTTACATTGGTGGACTAGGTGCAACTGCAAACTTAACCTTGTACAATGTGATTACTATTGTATTTGAATTTATAATCTCATGAATGTTAATTCGATACTATTACTTAATCTGACAAATGATACAAAAACGGTGGGTTTTTTTTTTTGTGAAGTTGAAGAAAGATCACACTCATCCATCTATATCATCTAGTAACATCTAAATAATTGCTAGGTGGTCCTGGTAAAGTTCCATTAGTAATTTGGGGAGTACTACATTTGAAAAGATTAGTCTTGTTTGTGTCACATTGCTTGCATGATTTTCGGTAAAGGTATTATTCGTGTCATGTTATATTCGAAATGTGTCATTTCAAGACTATTAATTTATTATATTTTATTGACGGATCATATTATTTTTATATGTATGTCTGGTAATAATCAATCGTAACCTAACTCAACATTGAAGGTTCAAGTAATATAAACATTTTAAGAGTGGATTTAACCCATTGTGTGGCGGTGTTATGCGATATGCACACGCAACAAAAAATTATAACACAAGTTGGTTTTTTTTTTCAAAACTATTTTGACAAAGTGATGAAAGAAACGTTTTTTTTTTGTTT
>CM042193.1:6840514-6857353 GCA_023539305.1 Ilex asprella
TTACTAATGGATGGCAATATGGTGCTTGAGATTGATCATTAGTCTGACATCATATTGAAAATCATAATTCAATAAGAGTCGGTAACACTATAATTGGAGTTAAATTACATCTCAAGGAAGCCAGTTACAATTCAATCAAAATCATTTTAAAATGTTACAAATTATCGTAAATATTACAATTGATCCTAATATTTTAGAATTGTTCTTAAACTACCCCATTTCGTTGAAGCCTCTTCTAATTTAGTTGTAATCTCAACCGTTTTATTTGTAACTTTATTTTTTGGTCTAACACTATTATAAAGAAAAGAGATAACGAAATTCGAACCTGTGATTTTAAGTTGTAAATTCTATGTATCAAAGCATGGAATCCAAGGTCTCACGAAAGAATCACAGAAAGGACCAATGCCCCTATCAGATAAGCATTAGATCCTCTACGGTCTGCATTCTGCAATCTTCCTCGGAATAATTCTGAACCAATGTAGATAAAAATATGGTTCCCACAATATCAGAATTTCCCAAAACCCTAATTCTCAACTTTAAAGTTGACCCAAGAAAATTCTTAGCATTTTCCTAGTTGTACCTCTTGAAAACTTTTCATTGCAACTTGTTCATTTAAAAATTGTATAAATTGTTTCTTTTTTTGTCTCTCAATCCAATAGAGAATTAGTTAGAGGTACTAAAACTATGCAATGAAGATTGAGGGATGTGATTTTTCAAATGATGAGCATCACCCCTTTATTAATGACTAGGCCTACTACTTGGTCTGAACAAATTAAACCCGAAATTTAAAATTTGAACAAACACGTGTGATAAGATTTGATAATTTTGACAATCATAGATCAATGTTTTCTTTGCATGAATTCAAATTTTGGAAAATAGATCGACTTTTTTCCTAGATGAGTAAATCAAGAAACTGAATAGCTTGTACATAACAAATTTGTACATAGAAAATTGTGAAAAACAACGTAGTGCAAAAGTGCAACATAGGCTGGATTTTTTTTTATAAAAAATTTTAGTAAAACTTCATGGTTTTGGAAACTTCGTTGTTTTTTAGGATGTTTTCTGGCTGGTAATTGATGTCATGTTGCTTCAACTGCACAAAATTAACGTGGTCAATGGCCCAATCCACCCTACACAGGAAAAAAAATAAAAGGGGGATTGGGAGGCCGGTATCTCCTATATAACTTATTAGGACAAAAGTCCACTTTTTAAAATATTTGGGATAGAAGGACATCTACTAAAAAAAGTCATAAAAGCCTTTTTACTTATACCATAAATAGTGCATACCTAATTGAATGTGAGACTTTCAATATTAGAATGTGAAATTTTCAAGATTAAAATATGAGATTTCAAAATTTCTTTTGATATTTGTGTATAAAAGCTGACCCAACACTAAAAGTTTGACTTGTACAAAACATAAGCAGACAGCCTACCCCGCCCATTGCAGATCTTCCTTCTCTCTGTACTTAATACTTTGCTCAAATGAAAGAGGTGCTCTTTTGATTGGCAGGAAACGATGCGCTGGCCCTTTCGTACGTCCCACCCTGACTGATACGCCGGCCCACTGAACATTTTATACCGGATAAGGGTTGGGCTTATGCTGGGTTCGGTGTGGACCGAGCCTGCATACGCCGGTTACTACAATCTGAACTTGTCAGGATCAATGGTCTTTATTTATCATTGCAGGTTAAGAGAGACTACGGGTTTTTTGTCTACTTAAGGGCTGTTTGGTACGAGGGTTTGAGAGGGGTTTGGATTGGGAGTTGGGGGAAAAACCCTTTAAACCTATGTTTGATAACCCATTTTTAGCCTAGGTTTGAAAATTCAGCTCGTTGGATGGTCTAGTCATGAAACCCAAGGGGGTTGGGTTTTAAATGGAGGTTAAGGGATTTAACATACAAATAATATTTATATCCTCATATATCTTATATACATCATATATACAAATTGGTTAAAGGACAAAATAGTCATTTATATACAAATATATGATCATAATAATCATGTATCCCTGCGCATACCAAACATGGATATAAATAAAATATTGAATATTGAATCTCGTTTTTGAGTCAAATCCGAGTTTAGACAATCAAATCTAAACCCCTCCTAAAAAATATACTAAACAGGTCCTTAGAGGTTATATAATTCGGGCAAGGGGTATCACATGAACATGATTGAATGGTTTCTATCTACTGGCCCGTTCTGTTGTGGGCTATCCTAGGGCAAAGTGCATTGGGCCCATGGGTTTAGTGCTCCGAACGGGACTTTCCCTTTCCTTACCGTCGGAGTCGACTACACTACACGCTCCGACTTCTTTAAACTCCCCACCAAATCGGAAATAAAAAAACTCCGATCAACATGCATAGGTTTTTTTATCGATACCAGTACGTAGATGATATAGGAAAATCAGATCATTCGGTTATTTCATGGGGTTTTTAGTTCAGATTCGATGTTTTGGTTTTTAATTGCAGCAAATCTGTCAGCAATCTGAGAGATTTTGTATTTTGTGGAATTTTGGAAGTAATCAGAATGGAGAACGTAATCAACAAGATACGAAATTTAGATGCCTACCCTAAGATAAATGAGGATTTCTACAGCAGAACCCTCTCTGCTTATTTATCACCCTCGCTTCCTCCATCGCCATGCTCTTGCTTTTCATCTCCAAGCTCAGTTTGTCCACCTCTCTCTCTCTCTCTCTACACACACACAGAGACACGAATCTGTTCATGTTATTGGATGTGAAATAAGTACATCTCTTATATGCATGTTTGATCCATGCCCCACAGTTATTGTTAAAATTCGAAAAGTACTCTTTTTACGGTGTTTAGGAATTACTGAAATTTATTGTTTTGATGTCATGCAAGGAGAAAGATAACGTGGTATGTTTATGTACACTACCGTTCTTCTCTCTCTCTCTCTCTCTCTCTCTTGTATGTGTGTATTTTGCACACTATTACTTTTAGTATTTGGCAACAGCTTGTGATATTCTTTAGTGTGTATTGCCAAGTCGAGCATACATAAGAGACATAAGCTGTGTGCTTGTTCTGTGTTTCTTTTTTTTTTTTTTTTGAGTATGTAGGAAGGCTTGGGAGTGATTAGATATTATAACACAACACAAAACTTCAGGTATGGGTATGGTAGGTTCTATGCTCTGATGTTTCAGAAGTAATCTATATCTCGTGAATGTGAAATTTGATGTTTTTGTTTTGTAGTCATTATTTGATAGCATATCCCTATCAAATTAAGAATAAAAAGAAAGAAAGAAAGAAAAAAGTGAAAAAGTCAACAAATTATGATTACCATTTAAGAAACACAAGATGTTCTAAGCGTACTGTGATAATATGAAGATTGATTTTCTGTTTATGCCTCGGCCTCTCATAATTTTTTATACCTTTTGCTGGTAATGTTGTTTTCCGAGTGCTACGATCATCGGTTGCAATTTCTATCGTTTCTTTTTGTTCTTTCACTCTTTGGGGGTTTGTCATGAGTCCATATGGAAACATAGACAGAATGAACAAGAATAGTTTTGTATTTCTTACTTGCTTATTGTTGCAGTGGTGATAATTTATTATTTCATTGTAGAACATGTTATTGTGATAGTGCAAGTGCTGATGATGGCTCACGTAGTACTTTAAAAGGTCCTATTTTGTTTTTCAATCCTCTATGAATCATATTTCGGTTAGACAGTGTATCAAGGTAGTTTCTGAGTTTCATAATCTTTCCATGATTAGTTAACTAATGTAGTAGGACTTCGGCGCTGAAATTTACTTTGGCATGCTATGACAACAAGGAGAGTGTGGATTAGTTGTTCTTGCAATTCACAGCATGGAGTTGAATAGTATGTGTAGGAAAAAATAGCCTTTTGCGCATGGTTTGTGAGGGAAGGTTTTGGGAGTTGGGGAACATAGATTCGGTGCAACGTATCTTGTGTTGAAGACCAAACAAATTTGTTAAGGGAGTGGTAACAGTTTGTGGAAGTTGATTGTTAAAGATCTTGTGCAATTGAGATAATATGTCTTGTGGTTGCTAAGCTCCCATTTCCCCTTGCTATCTTTAATGTAAATGGTCATTGTCACCATTATGCATTTTAAATGACTCTTGTGCTCATGCTGGTTGAAGTGATAAATTTTTGCTTCCTAATGTAATCAGGCCATATCCGTGTAGTTCACAGGTAAATGTGCGGAAAGTAAAGTAGATATTATCACTGCAGCGATAGTGCTTGTGGCCTGTAGGTTTGATCTTTGTGTTTTGTTATTGCTTCTACGTACTTTGGTTTTTTTTTTTTTTTTCAATTATTAATTTCTTATTTGTCTTAAGTGTTGTCTTCTCGGTTTTATTCTTTTGCCTCTTCCAATAATTATAGTGTATACTACTTTTGCTTTATTTATTTTTGTTCTGTATGTTTACTTATGTATTTTTTTCTGTTGCAGGATTATATCTTCATGCTAAAACTGAGACAAAGCTGGTGGTAGATACTTCAAGAGGAGAAACGCTGTGTATCAACGTAGTGACATTGCTATGTCTCAAATCTTTATTCTCTCATTAGATGCTACTGCAACCATTATAGATGATTTTTGAAGCTTCAATTTTTTCTTGGGAGTACTGTTCCGGAATTTGAAGGGTTTGATATGTTGGAAAAGTATTGGTTATGTATCTTTGGCTGCTTTTTGATGCTATATGTGTTTACCCAGTGGCAATAATACATTTATACCATAATTTATGTAGTGTTAGTGTTTGATCACGTTTTCATTTTCATGGCTTCATGTGTGGAAATGTTCTTAATTGTGTAATTTTGCTCAATTTTCACCTAAAGTAATTGATACATTCCCATTGTTTTGCCTGAAATTGCAGTTTGATGTCACTTTTCCCGCACTTCCATGTTCCATACTCAGTCTTGATGCCATGGATATCAGTGGAGAGCAACACCTTGATGTTGTACGTATTTGTTGGAGATTATATTTTCAGGGATTGTGTTGCTATACTTTGCGATTCCTGAAGATGTGTTTCGTGTATAGGTGAAGAATTATAATTCTTAACCTGGTCCTCTCCTAAATTCACTCAATGCTTGCCATGCAAGCCTTTCTGCATTATAAAACCCTCTGCCTTAATATCTGTTTCTGTAATATAGGAATTTCGACTATGCTGCCACTTGTTTGCCCATTATATTGTGGTCAGAAACAAATGATGATACTAAAGTTAATGTCATTTAACATATTTGGAGGCAGAACTAAGATACACTTAGCATAGGTACCGTTCAAGTGACCAGAATAATGAGCTAGGAAGTGTAATGCTAATGGGAGAAATGTAGAGGCATTGCAAAAAGTAAATGGAGGAAAGTACCGAAAGTGGGGCAACTTTCCACCATAATGTTTAAATTTATATTTTATAACCTTCCACTTCTCTTGAGATTCATCTTAATTTCATGTATTATTGCAGAGGCATGACATCATCAAGAAAAGGATTAATGCTCGTGGTAGTCTAATAGAAGCAAGGTAGGATGGTATTGGTGCTCCAAAGGTTAGTGAATAGATTTTTGAATTCAAGATATTAGTTATGAACTCATTGCTGTTTAATGATTCTTTTGCATTAGGGTATGCAGTGGACTGCGCATAGGAAATGTCTCTATATTGCAGTCTCTAAATTGCTGTTTTCTGATCTTGTAAGAGGTGCTGAGGAGAGGAAGGCAGATATATTTTGATCAAATAACTTTTTTGGCTTTGATTTTCTGTGGCATTGTTTTAATGGTGGACTTCTTAATATATTTGTTGGGTTTTATTTTTTTCGCTGTGGGCTGCCCTTAAATATGGTGAAGTTGATAGGAACTACAGATAGGAAATATAAGAAAATAAAATACAAAAATATAACGTGGTTTAGTACACCTTACTTAAATCTCTGTTTTTTCAAGCGGATTTCTACAATCCTATTCACAATTGATTAAGATTCTTTCAATTATTTTCCTATTTAATTCGGGGTCCTCACATGTGATTATCCAAGACATTATCTCAAATAAAAAGAAAAAGTTTCCACAAAGTAAGAATTTCAGGAAGATTAGCCCACTAAGGTATATCTTCTTTCTTTACTTGTTTACAAGAATTTGGGCTCAATTTTTAGATTGCACAACCTAGATGGGTTAAAGTTCGTCTCGAAAATTCTATACCTAATTCCAGCACTAATCAAATTTACATTCGTTTGAAATTTTCTATCCCAACCCAATCTAAGTATTGAAATTTTTATCTAATATTAGATATCTTTTGTGTTAAGTTCAAATTAATCCGCTCAAATTTCATCCCAAGTCCTTGAAAAATCTTTCATAAACCAACCACCCAAAAATAGTACTTCATTTCCCATCTCTATTCGGCGGGAGCAGCTTCCACAGAGTGTGAATCCACAATGCAGAGGATGGTTAAAGGGTATTAGGTGTATCTTCTTTTCTTCACCTGAAAATAGAACCCTTAGGTCATCAATGTCACTCATTCACACCTCTTTTTGTTCCTCATTAGGTATTCAAGAAGAATTTGAGGGAAAGGAATCCTGAAAGGCACGGCAAACAAATATTTTCTAATGCAACAAGTAATATAATATAAATATATATATATATATATATATATATATATACATATATATATGGATTGAAAGAATTGGATTCTGGGTGGGCCTACCCTATGATTTTTTCCACGGTTTAGGTCTTCCTTTTTGGCTCTCTTGTGAACTTGTCACAATCTTTTAGAGCAAGTTGAGAAGAAAGAACAGGAATAAAGAGAGATAAAGGGTGGTGGCCACGGAATTCACTCTCTTTGAAAGATTTGATATGATTGGTATCTATGCGCATGCCAGGGTAAAGTTATAAGTGGGCTGGTAAATTTGCTTGGTTTTGTTCAGATTCTGTATTCAACTCAACCTTCAAACACAGGCTAGTACAACCACTCTTTGTTTTTATAGTTTAGAAGTGCATACATTTAACTGTAAGAAGACTATTCTGAAAGACTCGTGACTATAGTAAAAGTTTGAAAAAAATAATTGGTGTTTAGATTTATCTCTAATTTCTAATCGTTGATTCTTGAAATAAACTCACGGGATATCGTTAAGGCGGACAAGCACTATTCTTAATGATAACTTGTAATTATTCTTATTTCCATTGAAAAAAAGGGAATACATAACAACTTAAAAGCCTCCCCTTACTATTTATAACTATAACTTCTAGTGTAATTATTCTTATCCCCCAACGAGGCTCAATTGATGCACCTTTGCCTTTTTGTTCTTTTAAGGATAATAATAATTATTATGAAAAGTAACTAGGAATTAGAATGGTTACTTTTGTAGGACATCTCTTTAACTACTTGGATAAACCACAACTATCTCTTTCTCTTTCTCTTTCTCTTTCTCTTTCTCTTTTTTTTTCTTTTTCTTTTACTCTTAAAGGATAAAAAATAGTAACCGAGCAGAACATTTGGTCCTCCTCATTTCTATGATGTATGCATGGCTTTATCAGTCTATCCAACATATAATCATGTTTACCTGCACAGGTAGTTTAGTATTGAATAAATTTGAACATATTGAGTTGAATCTTCATTAGTGATTTTCAAATTTAACTCATATTTATGATTAACGAGTGATTACAAATAATTAAAGTTTATGTTATAAGTGCGAGTCTAATATGACTGTATTTTGGAGAGTTTCTCATTACCCCGAAAAAAATATTTCTTTTTTGTTGAACAGCTATAAACCATGTTCTAGAAGGATTGAAATTCAATCAAATCACTAACCTTAGCAGATAAGGAATTGACGGATTTCCTGTTGTTTACACCGGAAAAGATAAGAATACTGGCACAGAAAGTCTTTGCAAATTGATGGCGAAAACGATACCACTGCCCTATCCTGCAATAATTGCGTCGGCTGCTTCCTACTAACGTTCATGAACAGCAAGTTCAGTGTATGACTATTAAAACCCAACAACGTAAAATCATTAGAAATCTTGCTGACTAAGATTTTATTTTTTAGCAACATTATTCAGTCATTTGATTTCAATTTTCATCACCCATCACCGACAGAATTGGAGGGTTTTTCCTTTTCTTTTTAATTTTGGCATAACGGTAAGAATTAGAGTTTGTAACGTTGTCAATAGATAATGACACGACATTATTGGAGTTTTACTAATATAGGTTCAAATTCATGCCAGCTTAATTCCTTTCTAAAATTTCTCAATTCTGATTTAAGGAAAATTTTAAATTTTAAATTTATTTAAGTGAGTCCTTCAATAGGGGTGTAAATCAGATGAATCAAGTTAACGAGTTTGAGTAGTAACTTGCTAAGGTTTGGCTAAAAAATTTAAAAAGATTTAAGTAAAATTTAAACTTCGCTCGTTTATTTTACGAGTCAATCTGGTACAAGTTTTGGTTTGTTTCAAGCAACTTGACTTTTTAGTTAATTCTTTAGATGATAATTATTTTATCAAGTGATGTTTTAGTCAAAGCTTAAAAATACGCCCAAATTGAATCATTTTTCACTTGAACTAACTTCAAATGAGTTTTTAGCGAATCGATGCACTTAAAAAAGAATATGGATTTATAGCAAAGTTTTAATCCAATGAAGCATCATGATCAACATCTTTGTAGCAGTTAATTAACACCAGCTACATTGTTGATAAAACGGGATGCCCTGGATTATAACATCAGTTTACGATCGATCAACTAGATACAACTCTTCCAACATTGTTCAATATCAATCCTTTAATGCCATTTATTTAATGAAAAGGTCGTGAAGTTTATTTGCAATAATAACATGAAAGACGGATGACATTAAACATATATATAGAATAAAATTCTCTCTAATATTATTTATGTCCATTTATTTTCTTAACACATCATCTATTATGAACGGGTGTTAAGCTGTCACGTGGGAGACCAAACTTACGCAAATTAGCATCCTTCTCACGGATGCCATGGTTTACCCTCTCGTCCGAAACATTTTAGACACAGGCAATTAGGTGACCAATATTACAAGCTTTCACGTTATGTTTAGGTGAACCAAATTGCATCTTCCAAATTTTAATCTACTCATTTAACACTATTTCCAGATATTAGCCAGAGCCCAACAAAGAAAGCCAATACAATAATAATAAGGAAACATTAATATTTAATTGCAAAACATAACAATTACCAACAAATAGCATTACAATAATAAAGTAGTCATCATCCACTGGTCTAGCCAACCAAAAACCAGCTGACCATGGCAAGACATAACATACATTCATAACATAGGCTGCACAAATCACCTAACCTAATAATCCATTCGGACTCGACCATTAATACTATAAACCACAAGGACACTAATCTGCAACCTCCAAAAATTCCATCGCAGACGATTATGCCCTCTAAAAGACTAACTCAAAAACACCCATGACACATAGTACCTAAATTGCTATATGTTCAAAATACAAAAAATTACATAAATGACACTGCAGACCCAATTATATTGAAGCCCAATCAATCTCATTAGATGGGTACTTCTGTAAGAAATTCTCCGACCATGCCATCCCCCATGTGCACTCCTCCGAAATATCCGGGAAAGTAAGATCCGAAACGGGTGAAGAACCGCTTGATCCGCTCGACCCGTCACTGTCTGATCCTATCTCCACCACCGCCACCTTTTCCTCCTCCGCCGCCGCCGATTGCTCCGAAACCGACACTTTCTCCCGCTTAACAGCCGCCCCTTTTGACTTCTTGGAGGAGTCTATGCTCTTCCCTTGAGCCAAGCTTTGACAAATGGCTTGTAGCTTAGCATCAACTGTAGAGTGAAGAGGCTTGTACTCTCCGAAGTCGCCGCCGATGTGGGACCCACTGTGGCGGAGGTGGGGGAAGTTGAGCCTTGCAAAGTCGCCTCTAAGCTTGTAAGCGGCCTTGTCGTAGGCCAAAGCTGCCTCTTCGGCTGTGTCAAAGGTGCCGAGCCAGAGTCGGGTCCGGTTCTTAGGTAGACGGATCTCAGCTACCCATTTCCCCCAGTGACGTTGTCTCACTCCTCTGTAGAGCTTGGTGGGCTTCGTGGGTGAGCCCGCCTGCTTCATTGGGATAGGCTTTGGGCTGAGGAAGCTCAGGGTCTGCTGGTTCTGAGGCCATTGGGCTGGCATCATCTGTTGCTGCTGTTGAAAGTTGAGTTGGGCTTGGATCTGGCGGATCTGGTCTGGGGTTAGGTGGTTGAGCCCAATAGAGCCCGGTTGCTCAAGACCAAATGGGTCATGACCTGAAAACCCTTGGGAAAAGAACTGGGTTGTCGAGGTGGAGCAACCATCTGGGTACATGTGAGTAGAAGAAAAAGGGACTGAAGAATAGGAAGAAGAAAAGTTGAGATCTTGGTGGGTATTTTGTGTCATTAAAGAGGAATTTGAGGGTGAAGAAGAAGAAGATGGGGTTGGGGAAGCACTTTTGATAAAAGGCTCAAGTGCTTCCATGAGCTCACCACCCCTAAAGGGGTCTGAGTAAAGATCCAGAGCTGTGCTACTCCACAAATCCATTGTAGCTGCCATTCCTTGAACTAATTATAACACAACAAACTAAATCCTGGAAATCAAAAGCGAATTAAAGACAGAAAAATCAACCTGTTTCTCACCAAAATCAAGAAAGTTGATTTTTTTTCCAAGAAAATCCCAGAAAAAATAATTAAGTACAGATGAACAAAAAAACAAAGGATCCAAGGAGATTTTCAAATAAACAAACCCCTTTTTTCCCTATGGCTTGAAAAACCAACCTTGAGGGACAGCTAATAAGCCCTCCTAGGCGTTTGGATGAAAGAGAAAATTATGAACAGAAAAATAATGAGGGAAAAGAAAAGTCCCAAATAAAAATTGACCTAAAAAACAAAGATCTCGTTTCTGAAAACACCTGGCTTTCCAAATCCTTCTCTAAGTTTGCCTTTCAATCCAGATTAAACAAACCCAAAAACCAGAAAACTTTTGAAAGACAGATGATTAACAGAAAGGGATCGAAGAAGCGGGATGTTACAGAGGGGGGAAGAAGAAGTAAGAAGAGATAGAAAATCAGCACTCCAAAGAATCTTGATTGTGTTTGTGTGTGAGTTTGTGTGTGTAGAAAACTCTCAGCCCGACTTTGTGCACTTTGCTCATCAACTGCCCCATTTTATAAGAGCCTAGCCCACTGGTTTACTCTCTCAACCACCTCGATAATCCCAATTATCTCTCTCTAACCACACTTGATTAATTTTTTCAATTGTTGTATTATCTGTTCACCGCGTTTACCCAGTTCAGCTTCATCTGTTGATGACCTAAGATTCCATCAGATGATGGTGTTCGGCCAATTGGAGACCCACACGTGCATTGGTAACCGGCACCTGTCCATCATAAGCCAGGCAGCTGTCGGTAAGCTTTTAGTGGCCGTGGCATCATTCGTTCGCAAGTTTCATGCCAATCTACTTACCGAAAAAACAAAAGTTTCATACCAATCTATTCACACCACCCATTTTTGGGTTAAATTACACCTATGTCCCACAAGTTTCTTCTTAAATCACACCAACACTTACAAGTTTGAACTATAATGCAGACACCCCTAACAAAAAGATCTTGAAAACTATAGTAATGAAAGTGCTAAAAAGGCAAAAATGTCATTAGTTGAAAAGCACAAACATTAGGATGACTGACTCAAATTTCCTCCTGATTATTGCAAACCGCAAAGAAAAATGAGAGTAAATAGCGCGGGTCTGACGAAATGTATGTTACATTACATTGATGATAATTTAATTTTATTAGTTGTGTGAACTATAATAATAAATTTATACAATAATACATTTCATTATCTTGATGGTATTAAAATATTTTCATAATATATGTTTATAGTACAAAAATATATATGATTAATATATATTTTTGAAATTAATATAGAATTAAATTTGTTTATCAACTAAAGTATTAAATTCGATTAAATAAATAATAATATAATTTAATATTTAATTCACTCATAATATATCTACCAAACGAGTTTTTATTGTATCTCGTGAGACGATTTAATTATGACTAGACTTGGTAAGACTACATCTATAAATTCGATCTTTTATCCAATTGATAAATAATATTAAAAATCTACAACCCATTGCTCTTGCCCCTGCCCCGCTCCTAAACTTCATGCCAAATGACCCCGACATTCCTCCTCCATCCCCTTTGCCCTACCCTCCTCCTGAAATAATCGAAGGGTGCAATGTATTTTAATCATCAATAGCAGGGGCGAAATTATATTTTCATATATATATTGAGTTGACAAATGTCAATAACCATGTGAAGTCACTTAACTATTGCACCCTCTCCTCAATATTTTACCTAAGCAACCACTTAAGTGGCTTATACTTTTTGTATCTTGGATAATATAATGTGAAGACTACAAAAAAAAACCATATATTATAAAAAAAAATTATAATGAATTAAATTAAGTTGGTCAGTTAGTCACATGATAAGATTCTTCACCAAGTGCCGGCAGTTGAACGGTTACAATGGTATTGAAAATGTCCGACTTCCTGTGGTGTGGTCTTTACCTCTGACCTTTTGCTAGTGGAACGAAGTGGGCGGATAGGATAGGATATGATATCCGTAGCATTGTGCCATGACCATAGTTACATTAATTAGTGTTTATAATTATGGCTTAATTAGTTTTTTTTTTAATGTTACAATAAAATAGCATGTTCGATTCAATTTATATGCATTTTTAATTAATTCTTTCACCGATCGATCAAGACATGCCATACACGCACATGATTGGGGTTTTGAAATGCAAAATGGTCACAAAAAATGTGATATTTTTATGGGTCCTAAATGTGATTTTTCATTTAAGGGTGATAAAGACCGGACGCCAAGAGAAAAGTCTAGATGACAAAGATCACTGTATCTATCTATTATTTGGGGTAGTGTTATTACCAAATAGATCCTCGAGATTGGCAATAAAAAATTGTTAATTTTGGGTGCTTGGTAACGCAGATTACAAGTTACTCTTTTAGGGATTAATCAAGTCAGAGTGTTTTGAGTTTTTAATTTAGGTTTAATTTAGTCGTTGAATTTAAATTCGAGTGGAATTTAAAATGTAAGCTCAAGTTTAAATGTAGTCGACTTTCTTTTTATAGTACGAGCACAAATTCAAACTCCCTTCACTAAATACAAAAACAAAAATGTAATTAAACTAAAATTCATTTTAAAGTCAAATATCCTATTAATTAAGCTCTAGTCACTATTTGTTGTTTTTTAATTATGAAAACACATTTTATGATACACCTAACTCAAACTCGAGCTATACTGACCCGACAAACTAATTTTTAGTTGTAAATCATTTATTTAACTCTCATCTGAAGTGATGCTAAATTACTTGAAAATATTATTAAAAAATTGTGATTTATTTATCATTTAAAAAAATTGAGATGCTCCGAATTTTTCAAAATTAATTCTAAATAAAGATTCGGGTTGATAAAAAAAAATATTTGAATAAAAGCGGAGAAAATCATAACCTAACCATAGTTGATGTCGTCAAACCGTAGTTTGATTTTGGCGGAGGGTACGGCGAGGAATAGGAAGGACAAGCGTGAAAACCTATGGAGTCGCACGTGGACACTTGCGGGGGTTAACAGATGTGGTAGCTCGTGGTATGTTGCGCGTGGGTTGGACAAGACCTGTAGTTTGCGGCGCCAGTATCTCCATGGACTTCAACGAAGCCGACGCCACACTTCGGCTACTTAGTACAACCTCTTCCCCACGTGGCAATCAATCTATGGAAGCAAGTAACAAATTTGGATCATCCCACGAAGGCGCCTTTAGAATGTTTTATTTACTCAATTTATTAACTTTATTCACTGACTTAAAATAGATTGAATTAGCCATATCGTTTGTCACTTTATTTTTGATATACTTGTGAATAGGGTAATTATCATCTACACCCTCTTCATATAAATATAACTTAATTAAATTTTTTTATTTTTCAAGACATCATAAAAATCTCTTTTAATTTATATTTAAATATTACTGACATCTCCTGTCATTAAACCACTGTTTCTAACAAAAAAATCATCTAAAATACTAAAATTGTCTTTACATAAACCTCAATTAATCTTTCTATATAAAATTAGATTAAAATTTAAACCAGTTAAAATTTATTTTTTTACATATTAAAATTCAAGTTAATTAAATTTTAATTTTTTTATATATTAAAATTCAAGCCTATTAAAAAAAATTACATATTAAAATTTGAGCCTATTAAAGCTCAACTTGATCTGCTAGCGTTGATTAAAATTTGATTTAAGTCGATTAAAATTTATATTTTTTTACTTATTAAAATTGGAGTTGATTAAATTTTATTTTTTTAATATATTAAAATTCAAGCCTATTAAAATAAATTGCATATTAAAATTTGATCCAATTAAAGCTCAACTTGATCTGCTAGCATTGATTAAAATTTAATTTGAGCTGATTAAAATTTATATTTTTTTACTTATTAAAATTTATGTCAATTGAAATTCAATTCAAGTTGATTAAAATTTATTTTTTACAAATTAAAATTGATTCGATTAAAATTTATATTTTTTATGTATCAAAATTTGGGTCATTTAAACTTCAATGCGAGTTGATTAAAATTTAATGATTGAAACTGATTAAAAATAAAAAATTAATAGGCTTAAATTTTAATATGTTAGAAAATATTATTTTTAATTGATTCGAATTTTAATACATAAAAAATTAATTTTAATTAGTGCGAATCGAATTTTAATAGTTCTAAATTTTAATATGTAAAAAAAATTCAAAAAATAGAGGAGGTCTCATTGAAAATATGTCTATTTAGAGAATGTGTGGATGAAATTTTTCTTAAAATATATGATAGGCAATTTAATAAAATTACATTTTAATTAACGCTATTAATCTAACATGAGGCATCAGTGAAGATTTAAAAAATAAAAGAAATATTCTTCAAAATATAATAACCTATAAGGAATATAGTTAAATTTTCCCTCATGAATACATGCTTTAATACCACCCCAGGGAACAAAATTCTGTTCATGGTCTGTAATAAAATTCATGACAGCGATAGAGTGTCCCTCTAGGAAAATTTCATCCAAACCATACAGAAGTCCAAAATAGACAACTTCCCTTGCCGTCAATGTTTCTGCCGTTGTGCCTCCCAATTAGCCGAATATACGCGCAACAAATTGTCCATTTTCAAACAAGTTTATACTTATATAATACTAGCAATACATTATATGCGTTTCACGTAAAAAAAATTGTCAAAATATTTTATAAAATACATAAAAATCTAAGTGTTTATAGCACTTTTAATCCATAAAATATATATTTTTTGTCAGTTTAATCATCATTATATTAATTTTATTAATTTAGTGCATAAATTATTCAATTCGGGTCATTTTAGTTTTTACATAGACAAATCGTTAAATTTTTTATCAAATGATTAAATTGATATCGTTTGAAAAAATAACATGTAGTTATTTTTATTAAAAAATTTGACAAGTTATCTAACTAAGGACTGAAGTGACCCCAATTATTATTATTTTTTTTGGATAGTGTAATCTTCTCTCCACCTCCACGTCTATATAGTTTCTGACATTAAATATGACTTCTTTTCCTCAAGAGTAATAATGATAATTATTACAGGTGTCAATTTTGAGTACAAAACATTAATAAATACGAATTTAACATGACTTGAACTGAGAAAACAACATCAATAATTAAAAAAAATAGTAATTAGGTTGAATTATTCAGTTAATGTTAAACTCAAATAACTCGATCCTGAGACACATTTTACTATAATTGGAAGGATTTTTTTTTCTTATTTTCTCAATTTCTTTAATATAGAGTATTATCTTAGTTGTTGTACAAATCAATAAGCATCGGTTTTGTTTTATAAAAATTAAAAAATAACCTAAAATACTAAAATTGTCTTTACATAAACCTCAATCAATCTTTTTATGTAAATTTGGATTAAAATTTAAACCGATTAAAATTTATTTTTTTACATATTAAAATTTGAGTTGATTAAATTTTATTTTTTTTACCATATTAAAATTCAAACCCATTAAAAAAATTACATTTTAAAATTTGAGCCTATTAAAGCTCAACTTGATCTGTTAGCGCTGATTAAAATTTGATTTGAGTCAATTAAAATTTATATTTTTTTATTTATTAAAATTTATGTCAATTAAAATTCAATTCAAGTTGATTAAAATTTTTTTTTTACAAATTAAAATTTGAGTCGATTAAAATTTATATTTTTTATGTATCAAATTTTGGGTCATTTAAACTTCAATGCGAGTTGATTAAAATTTGATGAATTCAAGCAGATTAAAAATAAAATTTAAATACGCTTAAATTTTAATATGCAAAAAAATATAATTTTTAATTAATTCGAATTTTAATTAATGCGAATCTAATTTTAATCAATCTAAATTTTAATACGTAAAAAATTCAAAAAATAGACGAGGTTTCATTGAAGATATGCCTATTTAGAGCGGATCTCGTTGAAGATATGTCTATCTAGAGAAGGTGTGAATGAAATTTTTCTTAAAATATATGATGGACAATTTAATAAAATTACATTTTAATTAATGCTATTAATCTAACATGAGGCATCAGTGCATATTCAAAAAATAAAAGAGGTGTTCTAAAAAATATAAACTTTACGGAATATATGCTATAATAGCACCCAGGGGAACAAAATTCTGTTCATGGTCTATAATAAAATTCATGACAGCGGTAGAGTTTCCCTCTAGGGAAATTTCATCCAAACCATATAGAAGACCAAAGTGGACAACTTCCCTTGCCGTCAATGTTTCTGCCGTTTGAGCCTCACAATTAGC
>CM042193.1:6862353-6878322 GCA_023539305.1 Ilex asprella
GTTCACCCTTTTTTATTTTTATTTAATAGTTAGAAGTGTTCAGATAAATTTATATATAATTTAATTAATTTTATTCTCATTTTAATTAAAGATAAATTATTTAAATTAAAATTAAAATTAAAATATTCATGAGAGAAAAATCTTTCGTTGCTTCATCCGAAGGTTGTCAAGTTAACTGTTGACTTTTGGGCGTTAGAAAAAATGTTTATTTTGACGCGTTTTCACGCTGTTCCATACGCGGCATTCATCTTTTGGAGACAACTCCGCTGTGTACGATGGAGATAAGTGGCAATGGGAGAGTGTTCATAAAATTCAATTGCGTCGCATTCCGATGATGTTAACCCCTCCCATCCCCTCCCTTCCCTCTAAGTTATGTAATCCACAACATACATGTGTTGTTGGTGTGAATGCAATGACTTTTCAGTTGTGTCCGGATTCAATGGTCAGACATGGTGGGTGTGAGTGTGTGTCTAGTCCAGAACTTAATGCCAAAAGCCCCAGGTGTTTGTCATTATTCTAGAAGTTGGGGAAGCCATGTGAAGTCTCTGTGACTAACTTTTCTTTTCTATAGAATTGGGACAAGTTTGGTTTTAATATAAGTTTTTAGATTTATTAATAACTAAAATTTTATAATTATTTTCGATTGTATTGTTATTTTGAAGGTTTGAGTTATAATTTTTTTAGGTTTAATTATCACTTTTTTTATTACTTGCACAAGTTATTGCAAAAATTATAAATGGCCTTCAAAAATTTTATAAAAAAAATCATAAAATTTATAATGATGATATAGTACTGATTTTTTTTTCCCTAATACATTGGGTAAATTCTTATTCATACGTTTTGAAATATTTCTTTTTCAATATAAATAATAATAACATATGAAGAGAAACAGAAACAAAGTGAGAATTTATCAATACGATACGTTGTAAAAATTTTAAATATCATATTAAAAATGCATAACTTTATAGGAGACCAATCTATAAGTTTTTAACAAACAATACAAATCTTAAACTCACCCAAAAAGAAAAAACAATACAAAACTTACATAGGATTGTCGAAAGAGTTGTGTTATATATCTTAAATTTGTATCCCAAATATGTATCACAAATCAATGGGAACCATTAGATGAGTGAGTCCCATCAACTTTTTCATTAGGACCCACTCATCCAATAGTTCTCATTGATTTGGGATATAAATTTAGAATACAAAACATTACTCTTATCGAAAACATAGAGATGACTCTAGCATTGCATTACATCCCATTTTATAAGCTTAACTTTTAGATTATTATTTTTTATGAACACACACAAGGGATATATAAATATTTTAAACATATTATATTAAACATCATAATTACAATCACATGCAATCGTTTTACTCAGAATGATCAACGAGGAACAATCATTTTTGAGAATTAACTATCACTCTATTATTATTTGTAACTAACAGGACTTTAGGCCGCTGGACAGTGATAAATAGACACGTAGATAGTTGCAGTTGTTAAGGAATGCAAAACGCGACTGAGAAAGACACCAAAGAGTTATGACCTCGAGGGCCGAGTGCGTAAACCTTCAAAAAATGTCTTTTGAGTGCCTCTAGTAGAGTCATTAATGAGTCTAGATCCTCGATAAATGTGAGGACAATCATTTTTATAAGATATTAATGGCCATTACATCGACTTGAAATCCTCGATAAATTTCGAAAGTGTTTATTCTCAAGTAGTAAACACTTTGGCGTAAATGTCAAGCATCGAAAAGGGATATTAAATAACCAAGGAATGGGTCATGAATGCTCGGTGATTGCCGAGCAATGGTTCACTTGTCAAAGGAGACTAGTCATTAGATGAATTGACGGGATGATACTCGTGATGCTAGGATATGAGTGTTGACCATTAAATTCTGAGATATGATTCAAAGACACTATCATCATTGCAAACCCAAGTATAAATATACTTCATAAAGCTATATCAAGGTACGCAATCTGAAAAGAGAAAATACATTGCGCTCATGACTCTAATGTTGTCTGACTTGAGTTTCAGAGAGAATTTGTCAAGTAGACACCTGGGCCCCTTTTTCTAATCTTTTGTTTCAGGTTCACCATCAGGATCATTCCGCGCATCACTATTTCAATTCATTGCAAGAAATCACTCGTGTAGCAACTTATTTCTCCCAGTAGAAAATGTATTGCCGGAACACGCATAAGTAAAAATAATTATAATTTAACAAATAAATTTAAAATTATAGTATCAATTAAATAAATTCCAAAACATCCTAAATTGGTCCACCTGCATCACCCTCTCCGACAAGTTAAGAAACGAAGCAAGAAAGTAAAAGTGTAGTGAAAGTCTACTGACCTTTGGCCCACAATTTGGGTGACGGGGCCAACATGGCGTACACGCACAAACAGCTTCTTCAACCTTTTCTTTGCCTTGTGTGGTGTACTAGTGAGGTCAACAATCACATGCCTTTTCGTGCCTCCCAACAGTCAAAACCCTAATTTTAAGCAAACGACTCTTCCGGATATCACACTCCCATCCTGCTTGTAAATTTCGTCTTCTTTATCAATTTTCTTTCTCGATACATATTCAATGTAACGATAGTCCCACATTCAATATAAAAGCTAAAATATATTTCTTGATCCTGAACCTCTTAGGTTCAATGGATAAGATTTGATCAAAAAATATATATAAAATCTAAAAACCCTAATTTTAAAGAAACGACTCTTTCAAATACCACTTTCTCATTCTATGTGAAACTTTCGTGTTCTTCATCAATCTTTTTTCTCGATAAATATTCAATGTAACGGTTGCACTACGTTTACAGTACCATCATAGAGTGTAACTATCCAATATAAAAACTAAAAAATTAATAAAATGGACTCTACTATTGAAAATAGAGATAGTTATGTATATTACATGGATAGGTGGTTATGGAGTTTTGTGAGACTCACTTAGACAATTTATTCACTTATTAGTGAACTGTTACACCACACGTGACACTGTTAATATTATTCACTTGTATATGCACGAAACTATACCAAAGGGAAATGATTCACTCTTGCAAGAAACAACACAAACACAGAGTTGGCATGGAAAATGACTTGGGTTTTCCCTCATTTTTCATACAGTATTGAACAAACCTAACATCAGCAAGACTTGCAGAACAGCCCTCTAAAAGTCCTTATTTTGAATTCACTCCCTTTCCTTAAAATGATTCTATTCTGCTACTTGTTTATTCCTCCCAAATTGACTCCATAGGATGAACAATGGCATGAACTATATGTGTTCATGAAGTTAAGGTTAATCAAACTTAAAAAATTTATTTGGCTATAAGCCAAAAATCTTAAAAAGGTGACAAATACTTAACTGTTGGGAGTGGTTCCTTTTATGCAATGAAAACTTGGTGTAAGCATAGGAGAGTTTATAGATGATTGAATTGGTAACTGGTGACTGAATGTGGAACGTTCCTTGAGTAGCTACTTACGCATAGTTGGTCTTCTTACTCAAGCCTAGATTCCTTTAGAAACTCTCCTTTCCACTTTCCAATCTACAAGATCCAACTTTTTCATTCTAAACTAACTTGACCCCACCAACCTTCCCACATAGGTTAGTTTTGCTACTAAAAGACCATAAGTAATGAAGAACATTAACCCTAATTACAACTTTTGGAGGTATTTGGGATCATCTTAATATTTTGAAAGTTGTAAATGGACCCAAAACTTTATACAAAAAACCCTAAAAATATATAAATGTTGGTATGATATTGAAATCTTTTCTGGGTACCATAGATTTCTCCCTAACCCAGACAATTACCCGAGCAGGTACCCAGAATTATTTGACGAGGCAAATGATCTTGTCATTTTCATATGCAGTTTTCATGTCACTGTATGTGAGATACGTCAATTGATTTCGTGGGGGATCACAAATTTAGCTTTTACACGACATCGCACATGAGAATCCAAACTAATCTTTCAAGCTACGGGATTTCTCTGGAGGTGTGGTGGGACTTCAATGCATAAATATATTCTCAAGATGGTTGATGACTTGGTGGACTAGGCCATGTGATGACGAACAAGGATTTTTCTTTGTGGTACAAATCAGAAAAAAAAGTGTATGATACTACTAGTAAAGCACAGAATATACAGGGACGGAACTCCATTGTGGCCCAAAAATTATAATTTTCATCGTTAGGTTTACCATATATTTTTACGCGACTCTTCAAAATCTAGATGAATCGCTCCGTAATTTTCTAATTGCCTTTTGCCCAAATTGAGATTGAGAAAAGATTCAATTTTTAAAAAAAATCTGGGAAATCATCCTTAATATGATCAAAAGTAAGTCGTGTACCTAAAGAGTGTAGGGAATACACTAGGGATAAATCTCCTATTATTAGACCCCAAAAAAATTGTCAAATATCAAACTTAAAATATTAGAGTTTACAGCTAATTTGTATCCTTTTGGGCTACTCCTCTGTTCTATGTATGCCTTTTGCCACTGCCCATGAATGTGTTTCCCAACCCCATACTGTACTAAAGTCTCTGGAACCATGCAGATGGCACTCCACCGACAGTGTGGTGCCATAAAATCTTGCACACATAACCACCAACTAAAACACCCACCCTAATAGAAAGATTCTTTATACCATAAAGATGGGTCAACTCTACATAAATCATTAACGACACTCTAGACGAAGATATTTCAAGGCCCCTCAGGCTTTAACTACACAACCTGAGTCATTACACTTAAAGCCATTGCATGACTTTGACTATGATCTACTGTGGTTTAAATCAATGGCTACATATTAGACACTTGAATTTTGCATATTAGACACTTGCAAGATCTTCTCGATCTTCTATGACATAAACAGATTGGAGCCATTGATTTAAACCTCAGTAAATAAATTAATCAATGCTTAGAGATGTACTTACAACTGTTAAAAGAAGGCTCAACTTGAAGAAATTGTCCCAACCCAGCTATGAAAATGGGCACTGAGAAGAAAGGTAGGAGTAGTACTCAGTAACTACCGGCAAATCAAGATGCTACACTGGGCTGCAAGAGTTTCATGGGTTTAGTCCAAGTCAAGAGGGCTGAATTCAAAAAAGAGCCTGTCAACAAATCCATATCCATCCATATCTCAATATAATTGAAAATTAAAAAGAAAAAACAAACCTTAATAAGTAATTCTCGGGATTGAAACTATTAATTTTGTATTTGGGAAAATCACCGGGACAAAGTGTAAGGGAGAGTGTCCATTTATCACATGGAGACTTGTAAAAACATTCGGGCAATATAGACATAAAAAAAGGAAAAATTTCGAGGTCGATCACCCTATTGTAACCCTTCATATAAGAATGTTATAAATGATGTTTATAGACACAATAATCAGCCATATATATCTCCTTCATAATCGCCTTTAAATTCGTTTATAATCTTTTAAGCCACAATGTTTCCTTATCTAAAAAACGAGAAATTGGCATTTACGAAAAATCGTTGATATTCAAATTTTAAACCCATTACATTTTATAAAATACAATTTTAATTTATTATTCCATTTACTTTGGATTCTATCAACAAAATATTAATATTTAAATAATAATAATAATAACACACTCAACAAAAACAGTAACATGGTCATTAAAAAAATAATAACATCCTCACAAAAAAAAAATAGTAATATGATAAAAAAGTATTTACAATTAAGGATTTAATTCTGTCAAAATGGGTATTAACCTTATAACCAAGATTCAAGAGAACTCATATATTAGTACTAAATTAAAATATTATAGATTTCGATTTTTGTTGCGTAAGACAATTGAATATTCCTTGATCGTGTTATTGTGGAAAAAGTTGATGTTACTGTACATGAGCTGAAAAATGAAGTTCAGAATTTCGATATCTTGATGTTCACAATTAGTGTTGAATGTCGTAATTCAACTATCGATTGTGTGTTACTACTCGTCATTTTATAAATTTTTAATTTGTGGATCGTATTTTCACTAAAATCAATCAAGGGCTTCCACATATACTTCAATGATTTAACTTATATGACTTTTCATAATTAGACAAAACTAATACCGTTTGGGTTAATTTTGACATTTAAAAAATAAGTGGACTTAAGTACTTACATATAAGTTTAAACATGAACTTACCCCCAAATAAGTTTCCTTCTAAGACTCAAGTCATTATACATCCATTTAGGGAGACTCTCACCCTCAATTTTCAGGGTTATATATTCAGACTTAAATGAGATTGAATCTTCTTAATTAGAATGATTCAAGTATAGGCAATGCTGAATTTTCTTCTTCCACGTGAATTTTGAACTCTCTCCTGGTTTAATTAATTAGCAAGATCTTCAGCATTCAGGAAAAAATTCTTCCAAATTCTACTCTTGGTTGCTAAGAATATTATTTTTCCTCACCCTATAATTGTGGCAGGCACCTACATACATATCACTGCCTGTTTTCCACTCCTGGGATCATTAGATTAGTTGTAAATTTCAATATGAAAACTACTTCCAATCTAATGAATGTATTTAATTAAATCCTCAGATTAAATCTAAATAAAAAATTTCAAATAATAATCCAGTTTTTGCACTCAACTCTTGGATTAATACTTGTTCAAATTGCTCTCTCATTCATGAGGAATAGGTTTTAACCCCGAGGGGTATTTTCCTGGAGAAAACTACAAATGGAAGGTGACTGGGTCTACTTCCAACTGTTTTTCTAACTTTTTTAATTGGCTGTATTTGCATGTACACACTAGTCCTAGTAGAAGAAGAAGAAGAAGAAATACGAATCTGCACAAGATATAATTGAATAACAAATTAACCATTCATAGTTTTGAATGTACAAGACAACCGCAAAAACCCTCGCATTTTCAACATTTTCCCATTTCTGCTTTGTAAGAAAGAAAAAAAAAAAAACTTCCCTCTATTATAAGCACCAGCAGCTGCAACCCCTAAGACCTGCTCTACCGCTGCACTCTGATTCTGGAAGGAGAGAGATGGTATCCAACTTTACCCTTGCAAAATTATACACAGCTATTTGCCCTGCTGCAACTGGACACGCTACACCAGGGGCAAGTGCATTCAACATCTAATGCTGCACTGTGCTAGAACATGGATTCCAGATACTGATTATAATGCCTCCGGTTGAACTCCAACAAGCTACCATAGGTCCGATCTGCAACTCCAACAAAGAGAGCTTCCGTATCAGGGCTGAAGCTGATTCCAGCAATTTCCCCGAACAGATCAATCTCTTGCCCCACGGCATAGTCAGACTTGGTGTCAAAAATATGAATGAAATCAGCTGGCTCAGCCATAGCCATGAACCGGCCATCTGATGTAAACCTTATGGCTCTAATAGCGCCCATCCTTCCCTTAAGTATGGCCACGGATTCAGATAGGTTCCTTATGTCCCACAATCTGCAAGTCGTGTCCTGATTCCCAGTTGCCAAAAGTCGCCCATCTGGGTGCCAAGCTGAAGCAAATGAATAGTCCAGGTGCCCCTTGAGATTGTTTAGGACCTGCAGCAGCGTTCAAACTTTATCAAATGATGTTCTAAACCAATGAGCTATATCGGTGACAGAAGGTAGAAATTACAAACCTTCCCAGATTGTGCATCAGCAATCAAGCATTCTGCACTGTCACCAAGGACAGCAAGTAATTTCCCGTCAGGACTAACAGATGAGTTCTGCTAGCAACAAAAAACAAAATACAAAGATTAGAAATCTGAGAAACATAGCAGCAGAGAAAATATTAAAACAACCAACAGTTCTGCAATGGCTACTCACGTTTACAGACCAAGGGAATGTGAAGCGGTTAAGACAAGTGAAATTCAGAGTATCAAAAACCCTGACTTGAGCATCATTGTTGGCAGTCATAACTCTCGGGGAGCCACTGAAAAAAATGACAGAACAATCACTTCAACCATGATGCAGAAAGAGCACAAAAATAACCATTGGATATTTCTGGTCTGCATTTAAAAATCAAACGTACTTGGGATCATGGCAAATGTCCACCGCATTAGTTATAGCATTTTCTTCTGTGGCTATTTTTGTGCAAAAAGCAACTCCAGGCTCATCTAAATTCTGCCAAGTAAATTACAACAGGTGAGAGATGGAGATTAAACATCAACATACAGACTACCAAAACTAGAGGTTTGTTATTTTTCTTCCCTTCATTGTACCTTGCAGATGAGCTCCCCTTGAAAACCACCCGCCACCATTAGATTGTCCTTAACGGCCATGGTGCTTATCTGCACCCTTGAGAGTGGCTGAGCCAAAGATCCAGGGTATTTCTGCGGTACTGAGGTAGGAACAATTGCTTTAGCAACGTTGAGTACTTCTTTGCCCCTCCTCATAAGTGAGGACCAGTGCATTACTGAGTAGTTTTGCATGAGGTACACGTCATGTTTCGATGTTGCCGATAGGAGATTCCTCAGCTGAAAGCAATAGATCAAATCCAGTTGATAGGCACATTAGTGACAGCATTCTACCATTTAACAAAGCATGCTATTAATGTTTAATGACGTAAGTATCATTTATCAAAAAAATTTAAGAATGGATGCAACCCTGGTCATCGAATGTATTGAGGAAATCTCAAAACATAATATCCAAGCAAAAGCTTTCCAATATCTCATTTAAACAAAGCCTAAAACCCTGACGAACTTCATGGTCCATCAGCAAGGATTCAAGTTGATGAACATACTAGGCAACATTTGCCAGAAAGATTATATGAACAAAAACACTCTGTCACATTATATACATCAGTTGTCATTGTATTATGTATTCCATGCATTTGTTCTCTCTCTCCTCCTCTTTTGACACAAGACACTGAAAGGCTCACAGTCAGATCTAATTTAATCTCCCTTTAATAAACCACATAAAATTTGCACATGGAAAGTGAGGGGAAGCTTGAACTGCATGAACTCAATAGTGGAGAACCGAAAAACCCCAAGGGGAAAGGTTATGACACCAGTTTATCCATCAAACTCAGCATAGTACAACTTACGACAAAGTGACATTCATCATCCTCTATTTGTTTCTCACCTTCAACAAACTGATAACCTATTCACCAAAATGTTAAACCCCACAAGACATGCAACGACAATGTCAACTGATATATTACATGCCTTAAAATTGCAAAAAAGGGGTGCTCTTTCTTGGAGTAGGCCATTACACAAGCCTAAACAAGAGTCAGCCATGCAATTCGATGTACATGCCAAAACGGTGTTCTGCAACACAAAAGCTAGTTTAGCACGGTAAAGCCTATTTGCCTTGCCAGTTGTATTATGCTTGTTGGTTGGAAGTTTCACGATACATGCTGCATCAACATAGGACAGAAAATGGACCACCACGGCACCACCTAACCCAGAAATAATTACAAGTGGACCAAATAGGGCATCTAGTACAAGAAGAAAGACCCACTCCATATAAAAGTACATAAAAGTCAGTTTAGAAACAATGCAAAAACAAAATTTAACAGAAAAATATGGAGTCTGGCTGCCCATGGGCTCGGGTATGTTTTACTTAACTGGGACTGAAAACAAGTCTAAGGCATTAAAATTAAAACAAAAATATCACAAAAACCTACCAGCACCAACACCCATGAATCTTAATGACCAGCAGAGAAACAAAATATGACTTGTATAGATAACATTATTGGAACAATTTAGTCTCACGCATTTAAAGCTAACAAGTGAACGCGTCAGTACATCCCTCATTCATTCTCCAGACTTGCTACTGAAAGTAAAAGAAAACAAAACTATAGATGGCCAACATTGTAAGAATTGGCTCGGTGAGCTGGCAGTTAAGGTTCACCGACAACGCCAAAGACTGAATTCTGTGACACAACTTGTGTGACATAAATTGTTTCAGACGTTTTGATACATTTCAATCCTTGGACACAAGCTAAACCATAAGCCAGCAACGAAACCTTGTCTGTTCGGCACTACAAATACAAGTTAAAACTTAGATTGTGAAATCGTACAAAAATGAGGAACTGGATATTTTTTTATAAATCTAAGAAGCAAGTAACACTAACAAGTTAAGATTTCACGCAACAAAAAATTTGAACAGTGACCGCTAAATACTTGGGAGGCAAGATGGTTTCCGTGTGCAAATTCTACAAAAATTGGACCACCCTTGACCTCATCCCCTAAATACAGACAAATGCAAAAACAAAATGAAATACACCACATACTGTTTACATCTCCCATTCCACTGTTCATCAACCACAACAAAACGATAAGAACGCTACACTTATCCCACATCCCAATGACCTGTATTATGACTACGACTACAAAAACACAAACACACTAATAAGATGAACAATTGGTATTAAGATCATTCCCAAAGTGTACCACAGGAGGGCCACTACCAAAACCAATATATAATGACAACAATACATGTACACTGCTAAGTCAGGAAAGATATATAAGAGCCCAGCAGAATACTCATGGGGGGAAATTCTATATAACAATTTATGTTGCTGCAAATGGAAGTATGCATTCGAATGTATCGAATTATACACAAGTCAAGCATATAAAATGATTGTTCTAATTAGGCCCCAATGACAAAGACAACAATTTTAACTACAAAATATCTATTATAGGTCTCTTAAATGTTCAGATGTTTCCCTATCATACCATAAGAACAATGTTTCCTTATCGCGCCAGCTGCTCAGTTATAATTGCCACCCTGCTTCTAAGGCTGAAATAGAGATAAGTAGCATTCGCACATGCTACAGGGGTTAAAAGACAAATTGAACAGCTAACAATAAAAATACAAATTAAACTAGAACTTCATGGTGCAGCAATATATCAGTTTTGAATCAATGGCAATAGTTGGTAAGAAAAAATAAATCAAATCAACAAGTAAATGAGTAAGTAAAAAGAAATCAATAACTAGGTTATTCAGAACAAGCACAATGGGGCAGTTTTCCTGCAAAGATGCAAATCTGGAAACAGAGGACTTATCATTTTCGGGTTTTCAAGTCTAATTTAAGTTGCACCAAGAAAAGCTGAATTCGTTAAGCAGTAGGACAAATATAAAGAAAAATAAAAATCAAACAGCTACACAAACAACCTAATCACTAATGCATTTGACGACCCCCCAGTTGTTTGCCCACGTAACTTGCAGAACAACACAAATGTCCAGAACAACTGTAAAACTTATGGTTTGTCTTAGAAGGCAGCAGGTTGAAATATTGCCACCACATTATGTTCACTACAACAAGTAATAAGAGTGATACCATTGAGAAAGATGATAGATGATTTTGGGTAATGAGGCAATAGTTTATAGCCCACTTAGATCAAACATCACATAGTAGCAAGTGAAACACCCACGAACACTACTGACAAAAAATACGTGTGAAGCCCCCTACAAGAAAATATGTTGAAGTCACACATCCTTGGCATTTGTCCGATGTCGAAAATATGTTATTCAGAATAAGAATTCAGAAATTTGCTGGAAAAAAAAAAGGAAAAAAGCATCTAATACAAAGCTAAAATATATGCTAAAACAGGGAATATCTAACAAAGTGGGTTTGGAAGGCACATCTACACCACTAACAGCATATCTCAGGGAAGCCAAGTTAAATCCTCACCATAGTTCTTCAACTCCATAACTTAACATATACAATATTCAGCTGTCTGGAGATCAACTCCATATATTGAAGTTTGTACCGTCCAAACAAAGATCATCTAATTTTATACAATTCAGGTGACACTTGGCAAGTCTATATAATCTGCACAAAAAGGATTCAGTGAATACAAGACCCAGTTCAATGTTACTTGACCCAGGCACAAAGAAAATATTTTAAACAAAAATTAAGCTAACATTAAGGCAAAGGTTTGTGCCATAGCACTCTTCCAGAAAAATCTCAGGTGATAGTCTAGTCAGATCCAACATGCTATATAAGCAACTAAAGAAAGCTGGGGAAAAGGCCCAACCTTTGCGAATGATACAGTCCTGGTATATGCAGTGACTTTTTATGAGAGAAGTAATTGAGATATTAGCAAATTCATCAGCTTGAAGGCTAGAACAATGTTTATTTCAAACATTCCGACCTTGGGAATGCTTTACTAAAATATTCCGATACACTTTAGTGGTTGATGATCTAAACTTGTCACCATCACAAATGCAAGATATCCACTAAGCACTAACATAAAGACAACATACACACTCCAGAGTCCATACCTTTCAAATATAGATCCGAAGAAGGAAATGGGGCACAGAGCTACAATGACAAACTTAATAATCCATAAAGCATTATTAATACAAGCATAGCACCTGCAAAACTACAATTGTAATGGTATATGCATAACAAAGCCAATATTAACTAACAGAAAAATCCAAAAAAACGTCGTTCCAATTCCTAATGTGATTCCTTTGTACAGCCATATAAAAGAGACGAATGCCCATCTGTATCTGATATTATTGATGCATAAGATGAAATTGGTGCATCTTTATCTTATTTACACGCCAGTTAAAACTACTGATGAAGGATACTCAATATGCTTAATTAACGGAAAAACCAAAAAAACTTTGTTCAAATTCCTAATCGGTAAATGTGATTCGTTTGAACAGCCACAAAAGAGACAATAATGCCCATTTGTATATGATATTATTGGTGTATATGACAAAATTGGTGCATCTTTAGCTTAATTACACGTCAGTTAAATTACTGATGAAGGTCAGTCAATATGATGCATCGACAAAGTACGTAAAAAGAGAGCATCAAAATGTCAACATAAAATAACCTACATGCAAGGTTATCTTCTAAGACGACATAAAAAATCCATCTCTTAAGTGTCAACTCTCCCATTAAATCCTAAAAATGGTAATTCTATCAAATTTGGCTTCAAAATCAAGAGATGTACTTTTAACACCAAAACTATATTCCACTGATAAAACTGAAGGCTTCAAAACCAGTTGAGTGTCTCTACCTGGAAATGCACAATTGTTGATTTGACAAGCCTTGTATTGAACTGGAAGTCATAAAAGTTGTGGCCCTTCTCCACTTGCTTGCATTCCTGTAAATAACAAAATACTTAGCAACAACACCCCATAGAAACAATATTCTCAGCATGAGTGACCCAAATGACAGGTATTAGATGTCCATCAATTTTTCATGGGAATGGAAAATTCGTAGAAAATGTACGCCTATGTGTTTTAGTGGATTGCAAAATTCAAGACCACTGAACACACTATTTATCTTTTGTTTTAAAATTAAAAAAAAACTTGAAACACAATTGTGCATATCAGGAGCAAGTGTCAAACAATTCAATATGTCAATCAATGGAAGCCATTGACAATACTGCTAGATACTGATAAATGAGGACCCTTTTGATAATGTATGAGATTTTTTTATAGGGGCAAATTTAGAATATAATATAATCTACATAAAAAAATATTTGTACAAAAAAATTGAGTGGGGGGCTGCCCCCACAAAGGGATGTGAAATAAAAGTCAGGAATCTCAAAACCCATAGAATCAAATCACTCTTTTATGAGATTCCAAATTCCAATTCTTTGCTTATGCCTTGTATATATAAAAAATCCTTCTCCAAAGTTACTCAATTTTGCATTCCAAACCCTTATAATAAGGCAACTAAAACCCAAGAACGGAGAGATCTAAGGATATCCGAGAATGAGATGACAAGAGGAAAAAAACAGAAGATTAGCCTAAATTTGAAACCACGTGCTAGCCTTTATAGGATTAAACAAGATGTAATGAATCTCACTCCAAAATTGTAGGGCAGACATAATTGCAAACCTTTTCAAGTTCTTCACGAGAGCGCGAGAGATTCTCATAATTTTTGTACTGCTTCAGCCTTGATTCACGATATTTGTCTCTGGTAAAATTGAGCCTCTCCCATGGAATACCTTGAATGTCTTTGCCATTTCTAGCTTCCTGAGCCGATGTATCAGTCTTTGGCTTGCTCTATTAATCAACAAAAATCAAAAAGATCACCCCGCAGATATTATAAATCCCATTTTTCATTCACAGATACTGAAGATTCTAAAGCCATAAAATAGTATCGATTACAGCAACTACTACATAGTATCGAAATTACCAGTTCCAAGTCGTCCTCAAAGTCTGAATCCAAAGAGTCGTCAACACCACCGCTGCGTGGCAATTCATCTTCTTCGAAAGGGTTATCATCGAAATCGGTAGCGTCATAATAGTCATCAACTATGTATTCAAGTTCGTGGTTCTGAAATTGAGCCATTCTCCTACAATTCAAAGCTTTTATCTAATCAGCAAATGAAAAACTACACTTGATTTGAGTACATGTGGTTAATAAAGGCCGTAAATGATGGTCCAACCGAAAAGAAAATACAGAAGTTGATTCGAAAAAAAAACAAATCAAAAAGATTTCCAAAGATTTACCCCCAAAAAACAAAACTTTGGTTGCTAAAAGATTAAGACTTCAAAAGCTCAAACTCAATTGGACAGTGAGGTATCACTTTCTAATCGTTCTGACAAAAAGTTGACTGGACAATGAGACCAAGTCACAAAAATGAACAGAATATACAAGCAAACGCACAGAAAAATACACACACACATATATATAGGGATATACACATGGATGCTTACATGGTAGAAGATAGGTGTTCAATTTCAGAACTATAACGAACCAAAAGGAAATAACACACAAGAAAATTGAAAAAATAACCAGAAAAACCGAAGCTAGAAGCCAAAAGAAAAAAAAAACCGAGAGAGAAACCAATGGGTTGAATCAAAAATGCATAACGCAAACAAGTTATGGGAGATTACCTACAAAAACTGCACACAAAGTACTTGGAAAAGGTCCACGTCAGATAGATTTGCGTCGAATCAAACACCTCCCAAACAGGAGATCAACAAAAACTAGTAGAACAGAGGCCAAGTGTCGACGATAGGTGGTTTTCTCGTGAAAAGACGGAAAAACTTCGCCCGGTGGGAAAAAAATCTTCAGAGAGAGAGAGAGATGGCTTGTGGTATGAAACGGAAAGTGAATATTATGGAGAAAGAGAAAACGGAAACGGAAAAGAGAGCTATTTTGAGCTTCGGTAAAGGGCGAGAGAGGCCGAGTGGTGGTGTGGTACTTATGATGGACAGAGTGCGTGAGGACCTGGGCGGTTGGGGGTTGGAGCCCGATCGAAAGGAACTCTCTGGGAGTCCACACAGGCCCTGTGGGCTCCACTGAAACGGAAACGTTTTACCGAATGTTCCGTTTTGCCGCTGTTGTCTTTTTTTATTTTTTTTCTTCTCCGTTGGCCGACGTAGCAAGGTAAGTTTCGCTAACGTTGACGGTTTTGGTAATAGCTAATTATTGTAATTATCTATTTTAGATGGAAAATCTAGCTGTCATAATACTACGCAATATTCTCGATTGAGTAATATTATTGGGACTTAATTTATTGATCTAATTTATCATAATTTTTAGATTAACTGTGGGAGCCATCAAATATTAGAACTTTGTGTTGATCCAATAGTTCTACTGCAGCCACATCATTATGTCAGTAAATTAGGTCAAATTTTTAGGTCCAAATAGAATTATACATTCTCGATTATATGCTTATAAATCAATATTTAAATGTAATTTATTGAATTTAAATGAATCATTCACTCATTTATAATAAATAATTTGTCAAAAAATATATATTGAAAGCAATGCATGCTCCAAGAACAATATCTCCATAAAAAGATTTAGGTTTCGTTTGAAACAATAAAAAAATATGAAAGGATGAAAAATTAGAGAAATAAATAAAATATCATGTTTGATAAAAAATAATAAATGAGTTTTCCTTCTAGGTCACAACAATCAATTCCTCTAAAAATGGTAGAAAAAGTAGATTAAAAGTTAATTATGTATAAAATGTATGTTCTTTGTCTATATATATTTTAATATATACATATGTTATTTTTATCAATTTTATATTATATATACATTAATTTCATATATAGATATAATGGTAAAATAT
>CM042193.1:6884067-6910204 GCA_023539305.1 Ilex asprella
ATTACCATTTATATCAAGTTAATACCAATATAATGTAACACTTAGAGATAGAATTGTTAATCGAACTGAGCTAATCGAACTTAGTTTATTCAAATTCGGTTAAAACTCGACAAACTCGACTTATTTATATACAAATACTCAAAAGCTCAAGCTCCATTCGTTTTGGGCTCATTAAAATTTAACTTATTTTTTAAACGAATTAAATTTAAATAATTTTTTAAGTTTAATTAAAAAATAATTTTTTTTACCTCCACTCATACTCGGTTTGGACTCGACTAGCAAACTTATCTAGAGGGGTTATTCCCTCCGGTTTTCTTCCTGGCCTCTTGTTTTGCGGGTCCTTTTCGAGGTCTGTGTGCTATGGCTAGCATTTCGTTGTTGCAGTCGTGAAACCAGACTGTGGCGGCCTATTGGTTAGCAGGGTTGTGTACGATTGATTGGTTGCAAAGAAATTTCATCCATTTTTGTCGATGAAAATTCTGTGTTTGATCGAAAGGAAAATTAGAGGAATGAAAAATAGTTGATAAAAAATAAGGCGGATAGAAAGATTTTTCATTGTTTGGAGTCAAAAGAAAAAATGATAGAAAGAAAAATTGGAGAAAATTTTTTTCTCTCCTACTCACAATTTGTTCTTTCCCCCCAAAATGGGAAGAAAATAAAAAGAAGGCAGGATAATTTGACTTGTAAAAAATTATTTTATTTTTTTACTTTTTGTTATTAATTACTTGAAAATTAATATAAGGGTAGAATTATAAATTGAGCATGCATATTTTTTCTTTCTTTTTGTTTTTTGTCTAATATCAAACGATGAAAAATATATTATTTCTACTTTCGTACTTTCTTACTTCCCATCTTTTCTATCAAACAAAAAAAAGAAAAAATAACTTCCTCTCTTTAAACAAAAAATTTATCCCGTTCACAAATTTTAAACGGCGTCCTTTAAGGGAAGAACACCGCTATAGTACAACAGAGGGCCCTTGTCCTCCCACACCTAGCTAAAAGTCCAAAATGGGTACTGACGTCAGTCCGATGTATTTATTTTTTTTGGTACAGTGAAAAAGTAAGAGGGGTTATTTGAACCCCCTAGCAAAAGAAATACAAGAAATACAGTCCGATGTATTTATGTAAACACAGATATGATTACTACTGCTACGTGGTTTTCTTCTTCTTTCTCTTTTTAAATTTCAATGCTAAAACTAGTTTCCGACAATGGAGCGAACATGTATTGTACATACATGCTCAACACAAAGATAAAAAAAAATGTTAACTTTACTTGTTGATGTTCAAAAATCAGTACTACCTATCCAATTCGACTGATTTTTTTTTTGTTGTGCTAAACATTCGGTATGTTGATTGTATGGGTGAAAAATCAGTTTGTTTTTTGGACCATTTCAAACCGATCTATTTCCTGTTTTTACTGTTGCAAATGGAACTCTTTAAACAGATGAAAATGTGACTCCAAGTTGAGAACTAACTATTTCAAGTGAGGTAATCAACACAAGTTGAGAGTCACCTCGTTGATTGAAGGAGGTATGGGTGGAAGATTGTAAACAAGAAAAGTTTCACCTCTCATTTGACTACTCAATAGATATTACAATAGGACAGCTAAAAAAGAGAGAGAGATAAGAAATCAAGTTTTATCTTGACAAAGGTTAACTCCTTGATTTCTCCGTGAACAAAATCTTTAGAGAATCAAGAATAACCAATTAGACTAAGCTAGTTTCATTTGGCCTTAATGTTGTTTAGAAGTGTATCACTTTGAGAATTTGTCATTTCTTATTTCTCTAATCTTAGACATTTAGGGCCCCACCTCTTAATTTCCATTGTGATTTATCTCTTAAAAATCAGTTTTCCTTTTCTTTTAAAAGATTCCATAAATGAGTTAGGCCATTGTTGATAATTACATTATCATCATAATTAGTATCTTTTGTGTGCGATAGATAGCATGATCTTTCAAGTATCAGGTTCTTTATAATAATATATGAGAAAAAAGAAACTTTTATGTCATGATCATATGATGTTCTTTCCCTAATCTTGTTTGGTTTGTCACAATTTTGGCTTATGCTTTAATTTAAGCTCTATTAGATAGACCTTAGAATTATTTAACATTGAAAAGTATGACTCTTTCCATTTTTTAAAACTAAAAAGCTACACTATTCAATCTTTCCTAACATTTAATAGTCATCATAATCCTATTCGATCATTTTATTTTATTTTAATTGCTCCACCATCTATCTCCTGTCCAAACTTTAAAAGAACAAAGTTGCCTATTCATTTGATTGTCTAATTTTAAAGCAAATCATGAACATCATGCTCACATAGCCCCCACATAGTCCATATCATAACTTAACAAAAGGCAAACATGTAATTTTATTAATAGTATATTTCCCGATCGATATGAGTATTTGTTGCAGATATTATGTACAATGACGGCCATTAACTCATATAAATGTTAATAACAAAACTATTAAGAAATTATTATCAAAAGTTTTTCGTTCTCAGTTGATGACACTTGCGAAGTCTAGAGAATTAAATATATACATAGCCATATTTTAGAAAATATTTTATAACTCAAACCCGTTATGTTCAAATTACGTTAAAACAACTGTACTGTTTTGTTACAAAAAATGTGCAAAGATGAGTAGATTTACCTTTCCACAAACAATGTTTTAAAGAAATTTTTCATAGATTATCTCCCAAAAAAAATTACAAATCAGTCTGTGATTATAATCGGTTACTTGAAAAGTCAAGGACATTTTAGTTGGAATTATACTCGGTTAAATATTGCAGCATCTTGTATGTTATAATCATCAACATCGTACTTTCTTGAGATCTCTATCCGCTAAAAAAAGCATAAATACATGAACCTAAAAAGGGCAAATGAACCCCCCCCACCCCTCTCTCTCTCTCTCTCTCTCTCATTATGAAGGAGGTCTGCTTTATGCATAATCAATGCAGTACATGAAGACAAATTGACATACGATACAAATATTATGACTTACATACAAGAAGGGCTATGACCAAAGCTATTCTGTTGGCTTAGTGTTGAATGATGCTGATTGCCAAAGCTTTTCTGGCTGGCTAGCTCTATATATAGTACAATTTTTTTCTGTTAGTATTGAATGATGGTAATTGGATTTTGACGCTTAGGACAATAGCGATTGGTGTGGAATAATGATGATAGTGGTGTTGAAGGTGGGATAATGGTGGCGGCCGACTACAATGAGCAGAAGTGACAGTGGTGGTGTTGTGATTATTTATTTTTGGGTTTAAAGATTAACCAAATTCAAGAAAATTTGTTTTTTTCCTAAAAACGATAATGAAATATTTTTTAGTCTTGAATTATCGTGTATAGGATTTTTAAACTTGATACATCATACAGTACTTCTAGTGTCCCATGTAGCAACAGAGGTTGCTGCATTGTTTTGTTCTTCTTTTTGTTTACAGGTTAACAACTAAAACTTGTTTCAGACAAAAGATGAGTATATACAAACTTAACACACGACAAAACAAGCATGGACTTTTGTTGATTACTAAAAGTCAGTAATCCCTATCCAATTTGTTCTCACACTTTTTTTTTTCGTGCACTAATCATATGATATTTGTAATTGTACGGAACATGTTGCAAGATCGTATGTCAGTGAAAAGCGTTGGAATGTGCCTGAAGGACAATGGCGGCAGTGTGGTTCTAAGTTTCGTCATTTGATTGAGATCTACAAGATAGCGGGGACTTCAACAATCTTCCATGAGATGAAGAGAAAGGGATGGTAGATTTAATAAGGTTTGAACTTATATAATATATATATAACCGTTATCAGCTGTACATTTTAACTAATTTAATCTTGCTTAAAAATCGTACGATATGACACTGTAAGGTGTTCCTTGACAACTCGAGAATTGTAATGGACAAATGAACAATGGTCTATTATGGGTCAATCAAAAGTTCTCCAATTTGGCACTTGAAACGACAAAAAAAAAAAAAAAAGAAGAAAAAGAAATAAAGGTATGAGATGTTTGATCCTTATCCCCTTGCTATGCGTATCCCTCAATTTCAAATGTGAAGCACGAAAAGTTTCATCTCTCGTTAATTACTCTTAGTAGTTGGAGACCCTGTAATTTTTTATTTTTGTTTCTAAGGTATTAATGCTTTATAATTTGTTTTTCTTTTTCCAGAGAAGATTTTATAAATGAGTTCTATGTTTTTATGTATATCGCTCTAACCAATAACTCTTCCGCATAATGGCATAATCTTTAAATTATCTTTAAAATATCGACTTATTCATAGCTAAAAATTTAAAAATAAATAAATAAATTTTATGTCATGATCATGAGGTGCTTTTTCTAATCCTCATGACTTACTTTTTTTTTGTTCTAATCTTTATCGGAATTTTATATTCAAACATTCCATTAACTGTTGTATTATCATTGATCTACCATCTTTCTCCTATCTTTTTTTAAAAAGAAAAAAGTTGCAGAGTAGTTTGATGTTTGATTTTAAAGAAAATAGTGAACATGATGCTGATATAGACCCACAGTAAGTTAAAAAATATTCATAAATTCATGTATATCAAAACTGGTTTAACTTATAAAGTTGATTAATACTATAAATGACTTAAAGGGCAAGGGAAATTATTGATTTGAATCCCCTCTATACAAGCTTATATTAGTTATAATTCATCATGTATTGATGAATGACTCATTGCCACTAATTTCAAAACGTCCAATTATAATCCATTGAAATATAAGAATCCATACAATAGCATTACAAATCATGACAAAATCCGTAGTTTTAGAAATCTCCCACTAAGAAAAAGTGAGGGAAAAAAAAAGATAAAAAGTCTACAGTCTCCTACATGAACGAACAAAAGAATGTTCAATCTTTCACGAAAACATTCAGCATAAAAGACTCTTCAACATAATAATACCACCACCTCGAGTTCAAGCTCATTTTTAAACTTAAACTCGGCTTGATTTTGCACAACTTTAATACACAAATGACATTTGATATATTCATGAGTCTAGCGAACCGAACAAGTCATTACTCACATTGATTCGCTTGTTAAACTAATTTCTATATATTACTTAATACTATTCGGACCCCAAAACACCAATAAATTGTGAGGGCTGCAAAATATGAAAAGGAGAAGAATTTGAAATCAAAAAAAGAGTAGCCTACGGTATCGAGAAAAAAAATTGTGAGTTTATTTACAAAATTGGAAGTTATTTACAATTTTTTGGGCTCATCTATCTTTATATCTGGCACTCACGTTCAATAAAGTGAGTAGGGCTAGGGGTGGACGACATTAGCCAGAGACACAGGAAATGGTGTGTGGCCCAGTTGCTGGCATGTACAGTAGAGATACATCATAAGGTTTAGACTTTAGAAGGGTGTGTTTAGTATGGGAAATCCCCTTAAACTCATGTTTGAAATGTATAAAGTAGGGATAGGATTCTAAACCCGGTCCGGTCATGACCCAGTCATGAAACCCTCATTCATAGATTTCATGAAACTCAAGGGGAGGTGGGTTTCATATGTTGGTTTGGAGGTTTAACATACAAATGATATTTATATCCCTATATATTTTATATACCTCATATGTACAAATTGAATAAATGACAAAATAATCATTTATATACAAATATATTACCATAATAATCATATATCCCTGCGCATATCAAATATGGGTATGAATAATATTGAATGTTGAATTACATTTTTAAATCCTATCTTTGGATGAAACTCGAATTTATACAATCTAATCTAAACTCTTTCTAAAACAACATACTAAACACACCTTAAAAATCTCCGGTCCCGATTGAGCTAGACGACGAAGTTGATGTGGCCTGCCTCTGCCTTGGTCCCTCCCTCCAATACCTAAAGGAGATTGAGACTTTTAGACCACTCATATGTCACTTTCAAGTTTTCATAATTTGTTCCATTTTATGCTAGCTTGTCTCTTTCATTTTTTGTGTGCCTTTTTTTACTTCTCTCTTTTTCTAATGTGAATGGTTGTTTTCTTTAGGATCATATAACCCATTAGTCCAGTTCGAGGCATCTGGCTCTATGCAATGACCGAGCCATGTTTTATAACTATAGAACGATACTTTGATTTTTATTTTACATGGTCCTCTCAAGTTTTAAATTTTATACTTTTTCTTTCATGTATTGATTTTTGTTATAATAATGACATAATCTCGTAATTTTACCGTTACACCCAATATTTACTCCAGAAGTTTTCCACAATAATACAGATCAACAAGGTATATCTATATATGACCCAAAGAAACTGTGGAAAACAAAAATCAGAAAAAGACAGATGATAGACACATTCATGGCACCATTTATTTGAATCCGGCCATCTTTACCAAGAAAATTTAACTACAAGACAAAGGAGAAAGGGAAGAAGAAAAGCAAGATAATTCTCTCTCTTTCTCTCTCTTGCTTTGGAGTTTCCATTGTGGCAATAAACAATTTGTACCATTTTGGCTCTCCACAAACTTCCCTGTTCAGATAAACGCATGATGTGATTAATTTTGGTATGGTCATTATCTTTTATTTTTCTTATTATTACATTTATAATAAAAACATATAAATAAACAAATATTATAGTACAATAATATAAATAAATTTCTTTGGTTTTTCTATGTGCAATGAAAATGAAATGTCGTACAAAAGAATACATTGCCATAAACTAACTTCTATTTTCTTATAGAGCTCTCTTTTCTTGTTCTTTTTCATTTTTACTCTTAGATCTTAGATTTAAAAAATAATTAACAAGCAAAAGGATAATGACAGATGACAGCGTCACGGGCGATCTTTTTTTTTCCTTGTCTTTTAAGTAAATAAATAATATATAATAATCATTTTAAAATTTCATATATATAAATGCAAATCTATATGTTTAAGCTCTTGTAGTTTATGCTATATTTCACTTTCAGTGGTCATTTTTGTGTGAAAAAAATACAATATTCCATGTCAACTTGAGCTTAAAAAAAACAAAAAAGAAGAGATATTTTGCTTCAACTTTGTTTTTCCTCTTTTTCAATGACCACAAAAGTCTTATCTTAAAACTCGGTCCATTTTAAGTACTCTTCTTCTTTTAAGTATTATTTTACATCGGAGAAGACCCTCATAATCATGTTTAGGAAAAACACTGCCTATTGATCGCTCCTTTCCCCCATCTTTTTGATCCAAAAAAAAAACAAAAAAAAGTACTCTTCTTCTCAAGTGGGTCATGTACAAGACTACCTTGATGGCCCAACGATTGAGCACCAAGGCCAATTTGGTTCCACCAAAGTTGTCCATTAGCTTTAAAAATGGACATATCACAAATTGGGTATTAATCTTAACAATTGCTATCACAGTTTCAAGTTATTATTTTTGAATGTGCAAACCATGACAACATTCCGATATATTTCTGAACTATAAATAGATAATTTAAACATTTGCAGAGGATCAACGGAGAGAACACTTAAAAACGGTACCTAAGAGACTCAGAGTACACTTTGCACTTGAGGAGACATGATCACGTCGATGTCCTCAACATTAGTTGCCAATTTGTCCACGTCCAAGTGGATGTTCATTTTCAAACTGATGGTTAACCCAAAAAAAAAAAATCAACATTTCCGTCTAATCAGATTTCGTGACGAGGGTAATTCAAAATGGACAAGCAAAAAAGAGTCTATATATTCATAAGTTTAATCGCAAATTGCATCCCTAAATATTGTTTGAATCTAAATTTGCATCTTTAAATATAGAAATCTGTATCAATGCGCACCTGTTGTCTACAACTAAATGAATAAACTACACCTACACCTCTCTCATTTAAAATATTACATCTACATCCCTTAAGAATTCAAATATGACTTAAAATGTTCTCTCATTTAGACATTCAAATAATTTTGTTCAAGTGATGTATTGTATTAGATATAAAGAACATTATATAAATACTTGCATTATAATGAACATTCAAATGATAAACTTGATTTTGAACTTTAGAGTATAACGGACCCACAAAATAAAAGTTAGTATAAAAATTATAATTTCTTATTAGGATAAAATTATGTTTTTTAAAGGTTATATTAGCAGTTATCAACAACAAGTAATTATGTTTTACACGTGTACAAGCATCAGGAAGTGTAGGAGTAATATTTTAAATATGAGGGGTCAAAATGATTAAGTGAAAAACTTGAGCGAGTCTAGATGTAATTTATCCAACTATTTTTTAGTCGGCAAACTGACGGCTGTTAGTTTTCATGTGCGTACTGATATAAATTTATATTTTTGAGAATACAAATTGAGATTTTTAATCTTTGAGGGTACAAATTAAAATTTGAACAATCTTTTGGAGTGCAATTTACGATTAGTCCTATGAATATTTTTTTTTTCTTTAAAAAAAAAAAGAAAAGAAAAAAAAGAAAAAATCTGTTCAGACTTCAGATAAGGCTATAATGCATTGAAGCCTTACAAAGAAAGATTATCACCAATGTTATTGATATCGGGTAGATAATTTTCTTAGTAATAATCATTCGGCCTAGCCCACTTGCACTCCCAAATCAGAACTCACTAGTTCAAGTCTCGTCTAAATTTGTTTTTCTTTCTATACTTCGCTTTGGGTGCATTCTCTTTTTTGTTTGTTGTTTTAACTGTTAAAGATGTTCAGGTCAGTTTACTTGCAGTTCGACTAATCTCTTATCCAGTCCGGTCAATAGTAAGTCATCCAAGCGCCAGATTAAGGTATTAATGAAGAATTTATCCCTCAAAATCTGGTTATAAAGAATTGTCAATATTTAAATTTAAGACGTTTGAGTTTACAACTCGTCTTTGTTATCACTTGAACTATCCAATGAATTGATGCATTCTCTTTGTCTCGTCAAAAGTCGGGTTCTCTGTTAAAACATTTTATGTGCTCCTCATCCACTCTATGTGGTAGGACTAATTAAAATTGATTATAATGTTGTTACATCTACGCCCATATTGATTGAAAAATATATTGTGTACTTGAAAAAAGTTGTTTACTAATGACATCAATTGGAGTTGGTGCACAATATAGAGGTACAATACAAAGTTTCATCATTCAAAACTATGTTAAGCATAAGCTTTTTAATGCCAAGGAAACCAACATCAATTTACGAGCACTTGGAGACCTCAAAAGGAGTGGGTGAAGATGAGGAAAAAATATTCATTACAACGGAGATATCACGTGACAAAGTGATGTGGTATCACCAACTAATAGTATTAAAATAAATAAGTACATGAACTCCACAAAAATCAATAACTAACCTGTTATGTAAGTCCAAATGGGGTTCACCTATCTCATTTGGAGTTTTATTATTCGTTGGTGATACCATGTCATCAATGGTGACATTGTATCACCATTGCATTCAATATTTACTCGAAGATGAGAGGGCTGGCCTTTGGATATATTTGTGTGGTGCCCATTTCATATAAGCCTGATAAAGAAGCCCATGACACTCATTAATGAATTAAATGAGCATTCCTTGAGCCCACATCCACAGACCCCACACCATGACATTATGGCTAAGAAACAAAGCCCAATTTCTTTTTTTTGTTTTTTTTTTGGGAAGGTAATAAAGTCCAAATTTGCAGGAGGTAATATAGAACTTATTCTAACATAGCTGTAATTCGTTATTTGCCGAACTTTAGATCTAAAATCAATGTGAATCATAAGATATGTGGGTTTCACAAATTTTTTATTACTATCCAATGACTATCACATCATTTGAGATCCAAAAATTTTCGTGGCCACATACTTTCTTATTCCTACTTTATACTTTTGTAAAGTTCAAGTAATTATAAAAATTAGTGTGCCCCGTGCAAAACACACTTTTTTATAATGTATGAGCTGAGTTACTCTAGTTAAAAATAAAATTTAAATGAGTTACAGTGGTTAGAAAATTAAAAAGTTAAAATTTAAATAAATTATTTTGATTAACAGGTTAAAATTTAAATAGATTACTGTAATTAAAATCTTAAAATTTAATTTATTGTGGTTAAATGTTTAATGTGATTAAAATATTAAATCGTAATATAAATTATCAAGAAAAATTTAAATAATTCAAACAGCGGACTATATTTTATTAATAACAAATTAAATTGACAGATTTGCAGAATCTGATTCTGATAACTTTTCTGTTGTTTTCTTTTTGTAAATAACTTTTCCTCAATGTATCTGACTGCATCTCAGTCAAACAACAATGAAAAAGGATGGGTAATTACAATGGGATCCCCTATATTTTGTTTTATTACCCTAACATGCCCTTTATAATTTATAAATGATGTAAAAACCCCAATCTAAGAATTCATTTGGTCAATGTTATTGGCTTAAACAAAATCATTGATTCAACATTTAAGTTGACTGATTAAAATTGTCAATTGGACAAAATAATAAAAAATATATATATATAACAAGAAGAGAAGAAGAAGATATTGGTTGGCAAATGATTTTGTTCAAATGAGGTTTAAGGTTGGATTTAGGATGAGGAATAAGTGACAATTTTTCATATTTTATGGTTGATTTCATATGATGCAAGTCAATTCCGTTAAAGAGACTCAAGTCTTTCCGGTGAATTGGGGTCTTTTTGTTGAAATTTTAAAAGGTAAGAGGTCGTTATGCTAATATTATAATACTAAGAAGGGCATATGGATAGTTTAATAAATATTGAAAGATCTTAACGTAGTTTAATTGTAGTCTAGAAAAAAGAATCTATTTGGTGGATTTATTTTTTGGTTTCAATGTATCTGAGCTGTCTTAAACATCTGCTTTTTTTGTAATGGAGCCTGGCAGAATACTTAAAAGTTTTTGGGCTTCACAATACCTAAAATTAAAACATATTCGAAAAGTTTTACCTTAAAAAGTAATAAATGAACTAAAAAGAAAGTAAGTGCACTTTAAAAATTAATAAATTTCACCCAAAAAGTAGTAAGTGTTACTGTACTAAAAAAAATTCTTAGCCTGTTCAAATCCGAAAAGTGATGGGAGGAGTAAGTTGAATATGGAATTAGAAGTGCAACAGTAAAGTCACGACAATACTATTACACTATGTCATTGTCATATTATTAAAATAATAAATTATATCAATTTTTTAAGTCTCGGTATTACTCAAGTTGTATGTGGATTTGTAATGTATTGCATTCTACAAGGCATAATCTTATAGAAGTCTCCAGCGCTCAATATGGGTGATAAATGTTTTTTTGTGGGTGATAATGTGTTGTTTTTGATAATGTTGCCCATGAAGCTACTTAACTTTTTCTGGGTGATAACTGATAAGATATTGGGATTGTATTGGGCGCAATCTTTTGAAGGCCCAACCATTGGCATTGATCACAATGTTCCTAAAGTCTCAGTATCACTGGCTTCTTAATTTAGAAAAAAATGGTCAGGTACGGTGGATTAGACTCCTAGCCTCCTACTACTACAAAACACTAAGAAGGGTTACACTTTTTATTTCCAAGACTCAAATTCTTAGTACTTAAGTTATAATGGAATAAGATTATCATTGCGCGGACGTGCCAAGAGAACTTTGTCGGTGATAGGTTCGTGATGATTGTAATAATAAATAGATTATGTAAGTCCCATAACATCTCGTTCTCAATTCTAAAACTTATTTAGTATTTCTAATGTTCATTTCCGCACAAAGCAACCAACACAATAAACAAACTTATATAACTTAGCTTAACACTATAAATATGTGATTAAAGTCTCGTATAGTAGATTATTTTTAATCATGGTGGATGTTGGAGTCATTGTTAGTCCATCAAGCAAACTAAGAGCATCTCCAACATCCCTCCCAAGTCCATCCTTTTAGATGTTTTGGAGAGCAATCTTCAAATTTTCAGCTCCAACGCCCTAACTATCCATCTCGTCAAAATTTAGGAAATCTAATTGCTCGCTAGATTTGTTGTGAACCAAGTATTCATCTCCCCCTCTTCTTGCTCATTTGTTGCTACCTTGATCCTTTCTGCTAATCCTTGCGAAGAAATTTAAGACTTTCCTCTGATCTTCCCTTCCTCTTGTTCGTCTACAACTGCATTGAATATGGATTACTCATCGTCTTCAGCACTACTTCTAAAGCTCCCTAAACAAACCTAAATTCTAAAAACTCTCCACCAAATTCAGAAACCCACCTCCCAACAAATTCTAAAACTCCCCCACCAAATTTTGAAACCCCCCCCCAAATTTAAAAACTAGTTTATGTATAATAGAATATTTACATTTAGACCCTATGAAATATTAATGTAAGTATTTGAAAAAATCTTAGATTTATGAGACGTATTATGCAATTGATTTTTGTTGTTTAAAGTAGACAGGTGTTAAATTGTCGTTAAATTTTATTATTTAAAGTTTGATTAGAATTATTATTATTCTGGTGTGATTTTAGTTGGGTTGATGATTATACGTATTTTGAGTTGAATTTTTAAATTATATTATTAAAAATTAATCAATTAAAATAAAAAATGTGATTAGAGTGAATTTATAAAAATGACTAATTAGATCCTTACCAAGTCTTTACTCCATTGTAACAATTATGTACACAGTCATGGATATTGTTGTCATTTCCACCAAAACAATGAATTATCAACCTAAGCCAGTTTGTCTTTTCTAGCCATACATTTCTTTATTAGTCTCTCTCTCTCTCTGTTCCACTTCCAAAGCTTCACTGTTTCTTCTTCAACCACTTTCACGCACACTACACAATGATCTTCCACAAGATTGCTCTCGTTAACCTCATTCTAATCACAGTCCTTCTCTGTACTGAGTCGACTCAGCCCCCATTCTCATGCGACTCATCAAACCCATCAACCAAGTCGTACCCATTTTGCCAAACTTCACTACCCATCCGCAAACGGGTCCAGGACCTCGTCTCTCGCCTCACACTCGATGAAAAAGTCTCCCAACTCGTTAACACAGCACCCGCCATTTCCCGACTCGGCATCCCCGCCTACGAGTGGTGGTCCGAAGCTTTACACGGCGTTTCCAACGTCGGAAACGGCATTGAATTCACCGGCCGGATTGGCTCCGCCACCAGCTTCCCCCAAGTCATCCTTACCGCTGCCAGCTTCGATGCTCATCTATGGTACCGCATCGGTCAGGTAAGTCATTAATAGCCGATTCTTAAATATTCTACATTTGTCTGTGTGTACGTACAATGGCATCTAACCCCACATGAAATTAATATGGATTTCACGCTTTTAATTCGGGTTCAGATGATAAATAAGTAAGTACACTAATCACTCCCCTGAAGAGTAATAAAGTATGTTATGAACATAGTTAAACTTGCTAACATCACTACATGAATAGATTAGGTAATTTAGAAATTATGGCAGAACACAAAACATTGAGAGTGCCATTTGTATATGTTAATGTATATGACTAGATGATTGTGAATATGAGTAGGTGATCGGAAAGGAGGCTAGAGCAGTGTACAATGAAGGGCAAGCGATGGGGATGACATTTTGGGCACCAAATATAAATATTTTCAGGGACCCAAGGTGGGGGAGAGGGCAAGAGACACCAGGGGAAGACCCAATGGTCACTGGGAAGTACGCAGTGTCATATGTTAGAGGGATACAAGGGGATAGTTTTGAAGGTGGGAGGCTCAAGAATGGGCACCTTCAGGCCTCTGCTTGTTGTAAGCACTTCACTGCTTATGATTTGGACAACTGGAAGGGTGTTAATCGTTTTGGCTTTGATGCTCAGGTGACTCTCTTTCTCTCTCTCTAGCTCTGTAACCAATGTTGCTGCTAAGAAGTTAGAAAAAGACATGCGTTTTTGTTGGTTTGGTCTTTTGATGATTTCTAGGGTTTCAAAACATGGTTCAAAGGTTCCTTTGTGGTGCTAAGGTAGTACTTAGTGGAGCCTAATCAATCTAGTAGTTGTTTAATAAAGTTGAGATTAATAGAGATTTATGCGATTGGGTTTTGGTATTCTGTATGCTTAGGATTTTAAAAAAAAAAAAACACAACCCGCCTTTTGAGGCGAAAGGAGATTCCTTTGAATATTTATATTAAACACTTTTGTCATTTTCATATATAATATTACACGATCTTTCATATAAAAAATTATCTTGACAGTTGAAAAGATAAGATTTTAATATGTCATCCATTAAGATTACAAGTTAATTTCTGGTAACTTATATTCTGGTTGACACGATATACATAATTTATGGATAATTATGCATATCTTATAATTATTATGAGTAAAAATGAGAGGTAATTAGGATGGTTCTCAGTTGTTAATTACATAAATCTTGTGTAAAAAAAGACGTGTATAAATATCAAATTAATTGATTTGAATGATGTTTATTGTTGTATGTTATGATTCAGGTGAGCAAGCAGGACTTGGCAGATACATATCAACCACCATTCCAAAGCTGCATACAAGAAGGGAGAGCAAGTGGAATAATGTGTGCTTATAACCGCGTTAATGGGGTCCCAAACTGTGCTGATTACAATCTCCTAACCAAAACAGCCCGTGGACAATGGGATTTTCATGGGTAATTATATTATTTTTTCGTGAATTGAAATAGGACTTCACGTCGGTGAGTGGTTAAAAAAAAATAAAAAAAATAATAGAAGAATTCTGATTAGACAATATTGACTGATTTGGTTGGGCAATAATCAGGTACATCACATCGGACTGTGATGCGGTCTCCATCATACACGATGATCAAGGATATGCCAAGTTACCGGAAGATGCAGTCGCTGATGTACTTAAAGCAGGTAGTGGGCTGATCTATTTTTTAAGCATCTTACAGAGAGAGTCGTCCTTTAGGAGCTGCACACAATCTTCTCCTACAGAGAAAGTCTAAAAATTTTCGGTTTATAATTTTTTATAATAAAATTATACCTTTAAAAATAAAAATTACAACGATCAAGTGACAACAATGATCGGTCATTCTATCTTATAAATTATAACAACTTTTAAAATTTTAAAATTATAATTTTGAAGAGGATATATTGTAAACTTTTCCTCTCTTATGTATAATCTTCAGTCCATGTGCTCTGAAATTATTGAACTATAAGATAGCTGGGCCCCGGTAATGAAAAAGACTCATGGACGGGGACAGGGACACTACAATTGGTCCACCTGGGTGGCCCATTTAATGGACCTCTGTCTTGGACGTTGCATACACGTTTCTATCAATGGCACAATGGCCTAGTTTTCTTTTCTAATTAGTCGGGGTGTTAATATTGATATCAATAAAAAATATTTTAATTATATAATATTATGTAAAGAATTTTTTTTAAATGTAAAATGCTTATTTTTTTAATTGTTAATCGTGTTATTTGTGTCTAATATTAAATTTAATTAATTTATTTTTTATATTAATTGATCGTATCATTTTTAAATTTTTTATCGTATCGGGTTTATGTTAACGACCAAAGTAGAATAGACTATAAACCTTCATTCCCATATATTTCTTTTTGTCAAATTATATTCACAACAATATCTTAAAAAGTGTGGTCTCAAAGGTATAAAAGACACTATTCAGTTTCGTCTTATCATATTAGAAGAGATAGGTTGAGTATAAATCGCTTTATGCGAAGCAGTTGTCCTTATAATCGAATCAAATTTTTTCAAACTGCGTCGTCTCCTTCCTGTAATAATATTTGACCCAAAAAAAAAATGATCGCCAAGTGTGTCGGCAAACTAAGGCAATTAAGAAAAAGAAAGGTAGGGTCAGTGACTCAGTAAGTTTGAGACAAAAGAAAAAAGACATCAAATCATTTTGAGCAGTTATGACTTATATCATCACGCTTTGGACTACATGGAAGTGATGTAAACCTAGAATGTCGGTAATAGGAGAAATAGATTTTAAGGAACTAAGTCAGAAAATCGAAGCTCAAAGATGAATATGGTCCTAGAGAATCGGAACAGTTCCCAAATGCAATATCATTAAAAGAATACTCACATACATTCACTCGTAGATGATATAAAAGAGATTGAAATACAAAATATTATTCAATTATGTGCAAAAAAATATTTGTATCATATGATCATTTAGAGACAAAACATATATGTACAGGCATGGACGTTAACTGTGGTTCCTACTTGAAGAATTATACCAAATCAGCAGTTCAGAAGAATAAATTGCCTGAAGCTGCAATAGACAGAGCCCTTCACAACCTCTTCACTGTTAGAATGAGGTTAGGACTGTTCAATGGCGACCCAACCAAACAACTTTTTGGCACCATTGGTCCGGACCAGGTCTGCACACAAGAACACCAGGACCTAGCCCTTGAAGCTGCAAGAAATGGCATTGTCCTTCTCAAGAACTCTGCCAGGCTCCTCCCTCTTTCGAAGACCAAAACCATGTCCCTTGCTGTAATCGGCCCGAATGCCAATGCCGCACAGACGCTGCTCGGAAACTACGCAGGTCCTCCTTGCAAATCCACTACGCCACTCCAAGCACTGCAGGGATATGTGAAAAACACCAAGTATAACCAAGGTTGCAATGCAGTCAACTGTACCTCTGTTTCAATCAATGAAGCTGTGAGCATAGCAAAAGAGGCAGATTTTGTGGTTCTGGTTATGGGATTGGATCAAAGTCAAGAGAGGGAGTCTCTTGATCGCGAGGACTTGGTGCTTCCAGGGAAGCAGCAGAGTCTCATCACTAGTGTAGCCAAAACTGCGAAGAAGCCAATTGTACTGGTGCTGTTTTGTGGAGGTCCAGTTGATATTTCCTTTGCAAAACATGACCCCAAAATAGGAAGCATCTTGTGGGCTGGTTATCCAGGGGAAGCTGGAGGACTTGCACTAGCACAAATCATTTTTGGAGACCACAACCCAGGTAAATCTTACATCTTGCTTATAGATAACGAATCTAAAACACTAAAGCATCAAACAGTACACAGAGATTCTATCACATTGTCATGCAGGTGGAAAATTGCCAATCACTTGGTATCCAAAAGATTTCATCAAAATTCCAATGACGGACATGAGGATGAGACCTGAACCATCCAAAGGCTATCCCGGACGCACTTACCGATTCTACAAGGGCCAAAAAGTTTTTGAATTTGGCTTTGGTCTTAGCTACTCAGCCTATTCTTATGACTTCGTCTCTGTTACCAAAGACAACCTCTACCTGAATCAATTATCAACCAGTCCAGTAGTTGAGAGCTCAGAGTCAGTGCGGTACATCTCAGTGTCAGAAATGGGGAGAGAATCCTGCGAGAAGGCGAAGTTCTCAGCTATAGTAGGAGTCAAAAATCCGGGGGAGATGGCTGGTAAGCACCCGGTCCTACTGTTTGTCAGGCGGGCAAAGCTTACAAGTGGGAGTCCAATGAAACAGCTGGTCGGATTCCAAAGTGTGAGCTTGAATACAGGGGAAAGAGCTGAAATTGAATTTGTTCTGAGCCCTTGTGAGCACCTTAGTAGAGCCAATGAAGATGGTTTGATGGTGATTGAAGAGGGTACACATTCTTTGGTTGTGGGCAACAAAGAATACACCATAAGCATTGCAGTTTGATATCGACTATCAAATCTTCATTTAAAAGCCAATGTTAACTGTTCAAGAACTACAGACTATGTTTTAGCTTTCATTATGCATTGCAACCACAGATAGCAACAGCAATTTAAGCTATTCATTGCTTTTACTTACACATTGAGCATATTCTATTTTCACTTTTCTATAATCCTAAAGTTGAACCCAAGCACAGCAATGTCAAGACATATCAGGTCTCTCAGAAAACAAACCCTCAAATTTACAGGAAGATTATGCACTACCCTTTTAGCATTGTTCCAATCACATTTGAAATGGCAATGAATTTAGTTCTTTTTACATGTTACATGACAATTTTGTATTCAATAAGGTCAAGTAAACTTTTCCTGGAGATGGACTGATTTTTGTTATAAAGTACAAATCTTTGCTGTCCATTACTCTGCATGATTCCTTTGTATATTATGGTCAGACACACCTTAAATCTTCACTTTTCACCAAGATCTTGATACCGAACACACCATCCATTTCCTAGAAGGTAAAAAATAATTATTCAAAAAACTCGTGGCTCTAGAGTTAAACGTCTAACATATTATTCTTTCCAAGAAAAAGAAGTTGCATACACTTTTACCAACGCAAACAATGATATATCCACCCTTATAACAAAGTCTATCATCTTTTAGACAAAGTAATTATACACTTAATGAGATCATAGATTTTATTTTTTTTTTATCAAAGAGATCATAGCTCATACTAAAGACACTGTTTGAGATTTAATATAACTTGCTTCTTTGGTAATAAATTGCACTGTATATTTGTAAACATCTATACAATCATTTATAAGTGTATGTCTGTATACATATATGTTCATAATAAACAATGTAATAGAATTTTCGTTGTAAACTCGCAGAGAACCCAATTGATTCCTCGAGGTACGATATATCAGATATTAGATATCCTGTAATTACTAAATACTTGACTTCAGTTCTATTTATGGTCCTTATCATTGAATTTTGTTTTCCCTAATGGTAAATTAAATTTGTTTCCCCAATACATGGGACAGTTTGACTTTGTATGCTCCTATTTTAACTTTTGTTTTTCCACTTACCCAGAAATGCTTGTTTTTCTTTCTTTTTTTGGGTATTGAGAAACGCTTGTTTTTTAAAAATGTAACAGTAAGCTTAGTCATTTGCATTCAATGAAATATAACAAATTAACACACACCAGAGTCGAAACATGATGCTGAGGACTGGGGAAATCCCTCACCATTACCTTCCCTTATAAGTTAAATGTGGTTTGTTTACTAAAATCATAGTTGATGTAAACAAAACCAGAAAAGAAACATAAGTAATTACTACTTGAGATTCCCTAGCAAGAGTGCAATGGCTGACAGTTACTGCTCTTCCATTCCTTTTGAAAGAAGCAACAACAAAACCAGGGTCCTTCCTGGCATCCCAAGACATAGCAGGAACAGTTATCTCACGGGTACCGTCTGAATGAGTGTGATCATAAAATCTATGGGTGTGGGCACTGAAAACAATTCTGCAGGCAAAGGAACAAGGGATCATCAGGTTATGTAAAGAGTAATAGCTCCATAATTCTATCCGCCAAGCCAAATTGCAGCCTTAGACAGAGCTATATATACAATTAAATAAAAACACATTACATTACATTGATGGCTGCACTTCTTCTACCCAAAAGAGTCCAACAAAGAGGAATTTTCAGAGACCATGATAAATGGCATTGTTCATTTTCCATCATGTAATATCATGACGAATATTTCAAAAAATTCCATCTTCTTTTAAAGTTGAAGGATAAAGAACACTTTGTGAAACCCTGTAGTGACAATATATGGCTCAAAAGGTCCACGTACTCCAATCTACTTCAGCACGGCAAAACTGACAGTCATACACCCATTATAAAAGTGGGTTGAAGAGCATAGCATAATGAATTATACAGCATTTCAGTAGTTGAGAAAGTTTTGATTCATTTTCTAGCTCATATTGGTAGCCAAATTAGGGTTGCTTCCTAGAACTGAAATTTGAAGTTCTATGTTGAGGAAAGATGGGTTTATTTGCCAAGGGAGGGAAAAAAGAAACAGAAAATTACTATTTGCTTCTCACAGCACATGAGAAGAGAGGAACTGAACCCCACCTGTACATTTTCTTCTTTATTTTCCTCCATTTTTTCTTCCCTTTTGTTTTCTTCCCTCCCCTTAAACCAAAAATATCTAAGAACCACTCCATGGCAAAGAGGAAACCTCTCAGTGGATTGAACATATACGAATTCAGAAAACATGATATGCAAGTCCCCCCAAAAAAGGAGCAAGTTGGCCAAATATATATTGCAGATTTAAGTCTACAGATTTACCTTGGCCTAAGGGCTTGAAAGATGTATTCTGTGGCATTTGGTGGGAGAGTGTGTGATAACTCATATGGCCCGGTTTCAACAAGCCTCCTAAAGGAAAAGATAGAAGTAATTTATAGTCAGGCACTTTAGACAGCATCGTCATCCATGTAAGTTGAACTTAAAAATCCAAAATGCAAATAATAGGGTGTACGCAAAACATTTCCGTTACCTGTGCTCCGAAGTTTTTGCTTTCTCATGTGAACATGTCGATGTTCTCTCATAGGCGTTGCCTCCCAGCCAGTTGTTGCTTGCAATCTGGTGCAATGGAAAGTGAAGTAAGACGACAGGACCAGAACCAGAAGTAATGGCATTCTCTCGCCACCCAACGTCAATGGAAGGTAACCCAACTTTGCTAGACTCATTTATCATTTCTTTTGTGTGCTCGACGTCCATTTGCAATTCTATGCTTTCTCTCTCCACTATTTTTTCAACACTAAAACGTAGTTCGTTGTTGCCACAAACCAATGCAACAGCATTGAGTGAGACAAAGCTAATGTTGCTGATTTCAAAGGCACCACTACCAGCTGAATCCAATCCTGGGAAATTGCTTGCTATCCAACTAACAGATTCTGCATTTAGCCCACTGCAATCCCCGACGTCCCTATCCCCAAGGGTAACATGAAAAGGTAGGCTAAGAAATGGGCCCAACAACTCATGAAACTGCTGAACCACAGATGACCACTTACTTCTACTCAAATCTGCTCCTCTGGTAGAAACATCTCCTAATACAAGCAGCATATCAGGCCTCAAGATTTCAAATGATTTCTGGTTCAAATATTTAGTAGATGTGAAATGATCAGTTTAGGATGTTCCAACTAAGGAATAGTGCAAGCACAGAGTCACGGACAAAGCATTGGTATTAAAGTAGGACATAATATGAAGAAATACAGATTCTCTTTGTTAGAGCATCATCTAATTTCTTTTTCATTTAAGGGTTGGTATTTGCACATATAGTATGGCAGTACATCAAGTTGCTCCTTTTTGGTCTTCCTTTCCTTCTATTTCAGCAAGATCACTCTGTTATACTCACACTAATCTAACATCCAGTTCGGCCTGCCTCACCCAAAAACAGCATTGTGGTCATATTTTTAAACATTCCTTACCCATTTTCCAATCCCAACTCACCCACTATTAGACTAACCAACAATATCATCAATGGTCTTACAGATTGACTTTGTTCAATGGCATTTAATCAGCAACAAATTCATGCAGTCTCTGCTGAGTTATTTGGATTTTGGGCTTTACTTTTTATCAGTTTTGACTGTTGTTGCTTGGTTTTAGCTCAATTTGTCCCCAAATTCCAGCTTTAATAGTGACTCGTTTACTTAACATTAAAAAAATATGTCAATCCAGATATACTTATCCAAAAATCTAGTAAAGAAAAATGGCTTCTTGTTAAACTAACTTTTGTGTAATGGTGAGATTAAACCCTCTTTTAAAGATCTAATGGTTATATTTTACCCTCTTTTGAGTATGCCTAATTTCAATTTGAATTCTCTTTCTCCATTTGAGAGATTTGTATCAAATCAAACTTTTTACCCGTTTTTTCACTCAAATTTGAGTAAAGGTTTGGGTTTCCATTGAAGATGTCTAAATAGACTTTTTTTTGTTAGTCAGACAATCGATAGAGTACCCTATTCATAAACTTAAATTTTTTTTTTCATGAACTTAAATTCAAGATAAAACAAATCCCAAAACTGCTTGGAAAATTATGAGCATATTACTTGAATCCGAAAAGAAATAGCATACCCTAAAGAATTTGGACAAGTGATAATCTCTGAAGAAGATGTTCGCCCAACCCGCTTCGGACCCCAAGAGTAGCAAATTCGCCACCAACATCACCTTCAGATCCTCTGGATGATTTCGTTCATCCACGAGTCCCCCCTCGTGATCGACGGCTGGTACCACAGCGCACGACGGTATAGAGACCCGGTCATCATAGATCAACAGTATAGTGACTATAATCAGAGGCAAGACTCGTCTCAAAGGTACAAACATGTGTCCTGGGCAAGAGAAGGTCACGGAAGGGGTTCGATTTCTATGGTACTCGTGAGATTGTAGAGATGAGAGGGGTAACTCTTAGGATGTTGATGCTTTACCGCCATTTTTTGACTTTCTTTTTCTTTTTCTTTTTCTTTTTCTTTTTCTTTTTCTTTTTGCGGTAATTCCCATTTTTTGGAAAAAAAAAATCAATTTAACAAATAAATAAAATAAACGAATTTTATTCAATATTTGTTATGTGGAATTAATAAGATTGAGTTGTTTTATTTATTATTATTAATTAATGACAACAAGTAATAATAATAATTTATATAACAATTACATTAAATATTTTCTCTATTTTTTTGACTTCACTCCTTTGATTTTATCGAAAGAAAGGAAGGACCGAACGAGAATTTAGGAGTATGTAAAAGGAATAATAAATTAGGGCTGATGACTTTGCACTTTAATTCAATTTTTAAAATTTTAAGATTGTCATGTTCTTAAACATTAATCATATAAAAAACAATAATATGGTCTATTTTAATAAACTTAAGTATTAAAAATTCACATATAAATCATTTAAATTAAGTAATATATAAATAATTTCACACAAAAAAAAATATAAACTAACAGTAAAAAAAATTGGCAGACAAAGATCCAACATTTATTTTTTGAATTATATTACTATTTTTTATATTACTGAAAGTGCAATTAAAATTTTTAATCTTCTAGGATGTAAATTAAAATTTTTTCACCACCCTAATAATTAACAGTATTCACCAAATTCAAAATTCAATTGGCACAATCATCATAGAATATATATATAATTATGATGATAATAATGAAGGGGTCGATAAATTATGATCATCATCTAACAATTAGGCTTTGGCACGTAACAGATTGCATATGTTGAAAATAGTGACTTGGAATGATTATACTACGACTGAGCAAATAGCTAGACTATTTCGATCAACCTAAAATGAATCCGACCTAACAAAGGATAAAACTTGAACGAACAGACAGTTAGGCTATTGGCCCGAGCTAAAGCTAGTCCAGCCGACCAAAACAAGTAGCTAGGCTATCTGGACCGAGCTAAAGTTGGTCTGACTAAGCAAAAGGCAAGATCCGATCGAGCAGATGGCTAGGCTATTCCCGCCGATATAAAATTGGTTCGACCTAATAAAAGATAAAACTCGACCAAACATATAGCTAAGTTATCCCGGCCAAGCCGAGGATAAGATTCAATAGTCGAGCTGATTAGAAAGCTCAAAAAGGAAGGAATGAGCTCGATCTCGTAATAACCGAACTGTTTAAAACAGTAAACGTGATGTTAAAAAGGTGCATATAATTCAGGTATTTTTGGTTAAACAAATTGATGAAATTAGGCAAGAAGAATTGCTAGAGAAATATCAGCAACGTTTCAACTAGAGCCGCCTAACTGGAGAAAGGTGTGCCACCTTGAATCAAAAATCATGGAAACCCTAATTGAGCATGGATCTATAAAAGTGCACAAGGAGCTAAGGTGAAAGGTACGTTGAACTCTCCTAGTCTTCTTGCAATTTATTTAGTACCAAGAGTAGCATCAGGCAATCCCAGTGACAGCCCGACCTACGAAGATACTATGTTATAAATATCTGCATTACTTGTCTATTCTAAGACATTTTTTACTATTTGGTATGAGATAGGCATCCTGGTTTGTGAGACTATTTACCTTTTTTACTTACCATCTAGCCAAGTGGTTGGTCCCTTCATTAATAGACAATTTGAGTTCTTTTCATTCTATCCTTTTATCCTATTCATCACTTGAAATATCTTTATCATAAACACGTATCTCAATCTTTTTTAACTCCGCAACTATAATAAAAACTTGATCATTTTTTATATGACAGGCATGGAATCTGTGCAGTTGCGCTCTGAAGCTTCTCATGCTGAATTAGTAGCATGTACATCACTTGGAGTTGGTGAGGCTAATCATTTTTTTTATCTTCCAAAAAAGATGGGACAAAAGAGAACGTTTAAAGTTTATGAGATCATAAGACTCTTGATCGTATTTGTTATTCTTCAATAACGAACTTAATTAAACTTGCATAACGATCAATTACCGAATCTCAATACTAACTCTAAAATTCGAGCCTCTAATCTTTAAGGTAAAAAATTCGGTCGGTACCCATGGACCACCCCACTCGGCGGTGGTGAGGCTAATCATTTAATTATGTGTTTCGCATTCTCAAGTATATGAGCCAGTGCGAGCCAGAGGATAATCTGTGAACATCACAGACGTGTAAACAAAGCTCCAATAATTCATGGTCAAATGGTTGACTATGTCCAACACTGTTTTCTATTCGCTACATCTATTTTCTCTTTTAATTAATTAAACTATAGATAAATGGCAAATTGAATCCAACCTTACAGTTGAGCATGAAAAATCAGACAGGTGAGCACAGGGTGGCCAAAAAATTCCGAAACATCCCTTTCTCAGCTTCTGTTGAACTTCTTTTAAGCGGGAGTCTGGTAATTTTTTACAGAGCCGATAAAAAATTAGCATGGTATTAATAATTTTATATTTTGCGGATGAGTTTATTAGATTTGTCAAATAAATTGGTTAATAAAAACCCAACTAGACACGATACAAACCCAGTAAACATGACTTATACATGACTATGACACGACATTATTGCAATACGTTTATAAATAAATTGTGTATGAACTGAACAAATTACGACCTAATAAAAAAACAACTCGACCCATTGACAAATATAGGTAAATCTCAAATGATTTTTTTATCTGTTTCTCACTATCTCTTTTTTTATCCGAAAACCATCCTCTTGCCTTAATAAGTTTTAAAGAAATAATTTGCTGACGTGATTTGGTCCGCTCCAAATTAAGATAATTGAAAGGTCCTCTAATTATTCAAGACATTTTTACTAACCAAGTTGTTTCAGAACAGGACTTTTTTTTTTCTAAAAATGGAAAATTACTCTTTTTACCCCATGTGAAATGCTGATTTCTAAACCAGCACCATATCTTTTGCACATGGGCTGCTAAATTGTCCTAAATGGTAATCAATAAACTGCCTCTCCTTGTTTGTGCATTGATTTTGTACCTTCTCTGATATTATTTGTCCACTTCACAGTAGATTGTCCATCAAAGCATCGTTTCTGTCTCAAGTACCATCCTATCCTATATAAAAATTTCACTTTGTACTTGAGATTCAAAAACTTTTAAATGTTACAATAAGTCGGTATTACAAAATGTTTAGTAAATTTTTCCTTTGAGGTGGTGTAACTATAACTGTGCGTGCAATTTTCGACACAATATAAAAAGTGAACAAATGTCTCCGTGATGAACTCGAGATTCGTCCAAGGGATGAGGTCTCCCACAACAAGGAACTAGTTGAGAGGGCCAAAGGAAGTCCAAAGCTCTATCATGAATTGTTCTTGAGGTATCCCGTCGACTCCGGCGGGCTTGAAAGAGATTCCTGTAAGCACAGAAAGAGGGTTAGAAGGGCGCCGGAGTGTTTTCCGGTGTATCCCCTCCGACGATCAAGTTAGTATTTGTGAGAGAGGAAGAAGAAAACACTGTATGACTGTAGTGGGGAGGTTTTTTGCGTACCTCGCTTTGTATTTTCGAAGACTATTTATACCTTCAAAGACTCATCATTGCTGATAGCCTAGGTAATAGGTAGCTGTCAAGGTTGGGGCAGTGTTCCCCCATGATCAGTAAAGGGGAATGTCACAACATTAATTGCTAGAGCTCCCTCGGGCTCCCGAGCAGTTAATGCTCTTTTTTCGAGGTAGGGGGACATTAAATGCTTGGACCCCAGATCATTAAATGCCCCTTATCTTTGGCCTCTCAAGTCTTCATAGATGTCCCATCACTGATGGTTTATTAAATGTCATGTCTGAGGCAGCCGTATGTCAGCATGGGTGTTCTTGTCCATTTACCCCTCATCATGTACTTCATGCCACATGTCCAGCTTTCCTTGGTGGAGTGTCTTGTTCATTCTGTCATTTTAACTGCCTTGGGAAGAGGGTTTGATAAAAAGACCGCCCCCACCTCTGATGCGGAGCCGTCATTCTTGACTTTTCTAAGAACCCCCATCATTTGTCATAGCTCAAATCCCGAGGTGATCGCCAACACCTTGGCAGAGTGGAGGACAATATGTCGTGGACTCCGAGGTACCTTATTTCTTAGACTCTGAGGTACCTTATCTCCTGGACTCCGAGGTACCTTACCTCCCGGACTCCGAGGTACCTTGTCTCCCGGACTCCGAGGTACCTTG
>CM042193.1:6915204-6927962 GCA_023539305.1 Ilex asprella
AAAAAAAAAAGAGAAGAGAGAGATATGTGTGAATTAATGTTATACAGTATTAAAAAATGTGTTAGTTGAGTTGTCTGAAGTTGGGGTTGTGCAAAGAAGAACAAAATATTATATAATTCTATTAAATTAAATAAAAATTAAATCAATTTTAACCATTGTCATAATTTTACAAACAAAATTTTTTATAAAAAAATATTATTTAAATTTATTTATGTGACTACGTTGCTAGTAAACTAAAAATAGAAAACAAGAGAATTTTTTACCAAAGAAAGGGCAAGAAGATAAATTCCGAATCCAAATAGAAATCAGATTGCAAAAACCAAAACACTTCCAGGCGGTTGTCAAGTCGAGTCGGTCGATTCCTATATCAATGGTCCACGATCAATTTGGCATCCAAGATTAACGTACACATGGATAACATGCAAACAAACATTGACAGAACAGCATGATACGTACAACCACAAATACCATAATTGCCCTTCATCCTTCTTCTTCCAGATCCTCACGGGTCACTATTCCGTTAAGTTAGTTACGTAAATAAGTATAGAACTAAGGGTATCTTACTACCTCAAAGTCATAATTATGTATTTCCTAGGATAGATAAAACAGAATTAAAAAATTAACCAAAGCAACCCCCGACTAATCCTCCGCCGGGATTTAAATTAACGATGACCGGACACTTTCCCGGCCGGTGGTTGGCCCCGATAATTTCCTATAAATACCCCTCACCACGCCCCTCTTATTTGCATTCTTTCTCTCTATCTCTCTCGTCCTAACATCACTCTGCCCCTTCATCTCTCCATACCTATATAAACACATCTATATCTATTTGTCTATTTTGTCTTTCTAGATTTGGTGATTTTCAGAGGTAAACTTCTAATTTTTCTTCTCTCCTACTTGTTAATTTAACTTAATTTAATCTAACTTTAAACAATATTGTTAGACAATTAGTTGTCCAAGGAATAGATCGAGAAATACTGTCTAATTTGTTTGACCCTTTGGTTCTATTCAACCCGTTATGCTGTTAATCTATTGTGTGGCGTTGATATTCAAACTACGCTCGATCTGTGCGGGATTATATATGAATTACTGATTGATACCATCGGTTCTTTGTGTGGATTTCGTTTGAATTGAGGGTTTTGGACTTGGGTAAAAAGGATTCATGTGTGTTTACTCAGACTCTAATGGAAGCCTGGATTTGGGTTAGGTAAACTAGTGGGTATCCTGTACTAACCTGGCGGTGGTTGGGAGAATTGGGTGTTGACATGTGCTAATTTGTTGTTGGATTAATTAGTGTTTTGAGTGGGTATTGTAATATTTGTAAGCTATGTTGATTTATGAGGTAGTAGGATTTGATTATGTCAATTTGTTCTGCCTTGTTGCTGCTCTATCTGGGCATTAGGGTTCTGATTTGTTTGTCGTAATATTAGGTTTTCTCTGCTAAAGTATTGATTAGCATCATTCAGTAGTGACTTGTGAGCTATATTGATCAATGATACATGTGCCGGGCTGGGTTTGTGTTGGTGCAATAAAACTGCTGGGAAAACAAGTAATTCTTTTCCTTTTCTTTTAATGCTGAAACTTGTAGCAGTAGAAGAAAACAAATTGATTTGGGACTTGTGGAACTGAGAGACTCTTACTACTGACTAGTGGTTTAGGTCTCCAAGAGGTTCTACATTGGGGCGTGTTTTTACATGAACCACATTAGGGCTTGTCGAGTGTTAAGTGATTGGGTTGTTTGACATTTTTAAGGTGTTTGATATTTTACATATTTTCACTCCTTTACTTCCAAGATACACTTCAAGCGGTGGCATGTTCGTACATAATTAAGGGTATGAAGCTGGGTTGGGCATGCTGATTGAAAATTTTCAGCTGTGATGGTGTTTGCAATTTAGCTGTTGAGGTTCCTTTAGTTTTATTTTGAAGAGCCAAGCTTGATGTCTACCTTTTATACAAAATCTAGTATTAATGTGAGCTTGTGCAACTTTGTGAATGCAATGTTTTTTTCCCTGTTCTAAGAGGTTGTGTTGCCGAACTTGCTTTGCAGGGACAATTTGTTTTTGTAGTGATTATTTCAACACTTTAGAGGATTGAAGATTTTGCTGATTTGCCTCTGCCGTTGGCATGTCATGTCCATTATCTGCTAGAAAGAAAATAGAAAGAGTGAGACTTGAATCTATTGGGATATATTATTTAATTTGTATGCATTTATATAAGAGATGGCTTCTAAAGGAAGGCTGTTATTTGATCTTAATGAACCCCCTGCTGTGGATGAGGAGGAGAGTGATGGTGTCTTATGCTTACAGCCTCAAAGGGCGGTTCCTTCTTCAAGTACACACGCTTCTGACTTGTTTGCAACATCTCTGGTTCCTGAAAGAATAGTGAATAACCATGCTTTCTCCCATGCATCTTCTGTTTCGGGTTTTCAGCCTTTTGTTCGGCCGAAAGATACTCAAGGATCTGGAGTTTCTATTGAACCGAAGAGGGGATGGGATATGAGCTCCAGGGTAGCCTCATCATCTAAGTCGGGTAGCAGTAAGAATCCAAAAGTAGCCCCACAACTAGATTTGGGCTCTGCAGATGTTCAAGCTGTTGAAAAAGAAGAAGGGGAATGGTCTGATGCAGAGGGATCCACTGATGCCTTCAGGGGCAGTTCTATGCAGGAATATGTAATTACTGGTAATGACAAAGGTTCACAGGAAAATGGAATGGCCGAGTTGATGGCTCAAAATGATGCTGGTGGGGCTGTGGAACATGGTCCTCAGCATGCTGAGAGTGTTGAGGATGAAAATAGTAATCATCCTTCGCTAGGATTAGATTCAGATACAAATGATAGAAAAAGCAATACTAGCCGAAATTCAGAAGGTAGTTGCAAAGGTGATTTCTCCATAGATGGTCATGAAGATTCTGCATCGGTTTTGAAACGAAAAGAAGTTAAAGGAGTGGAAGCTAGTCATGCACCAAAGTACGCCAACAATACTGGAAAGCGGCCTAAGCTTGACCAGCACAAGGAAGCCATGCTAGGAAAGAAGCGCAGTAGGCAGACCATGTTTCTTAATTTGGAAGATATCAAGCAAGCTGGCCCCATCAAAACCTCAACTCCTAGAAGGCAGAACTTTCCAGCACCCATTACAACCCGTACTGTGAAAGAAGCACGTCCTGTTCTTCCACCTTCTGAACGAACTGGAGAAAAGCAGATGCAGCCGACGATCAAGGATGCTAAACTTGTTGATTTATCATGCAATGAAGGAAACAATTATCTGGAAACTGATGACTCTAAATCTGAATGTAATGGTGATATGAACTCGGCACTTCTAGCTCGGCCTAGGAGGCTGAATAGTTCAACAGATCTTGCTGCAGAGGCTCAACCACTTTCCAGACAAAGTTCATGGCAGCAGCCCACAGATTTGAGGCACCTCAAGAATTCACAGGTCTCTAGTAGGAAGCCGGCTTTAATGGGTCAAAATTCTGTGGATCTAAAATTGGGAGTCAAAAAACTTTCTTCCAAGAAGCAACCTGTAGTCAGCACCCAGTATCAAGATACATCGGTGGAACGGCTTCTGCGTGAGGTGACAAATGAAAAATTTTGGCATCATCCAGGTATCAAATTATTATTTCTTATCTGAGAAAATTACTTTTTGACTGTTCTATTCGGATTACACATGATATAATTTTATTTTGCTTAACGGTGTCATATAAATTTGAATTTTTCATGCTATATTGCACCATGGTTGGACTGAAGGTTACTTTTTAACTGGCACATATACTCTTTTCATTTGAGATTGCGGGCTCGGTGAGCAATCTCAGACTTCTCGTTTTTCCCATCTTGACTAATTAATCTATGTTGAAGTCTCAAAGACGAAGATTGTATCATGCAGAGATAGGTACCCTTGGTCAGAATGTCAACATATAATATAACCATGTACTTGTTACACTTTTCTTGAATCACTTCTAGTTCAAGAGACTAAGTTTGATTGTCATGGAAAGCTTCATTTTTTGGATTGTTATCCCTATCGTGACCATGTTTGAGTCGAGATGTTGCAATTTTACATTCTCGCATTTGCAAAAGAAGAGATTTAAAACAATGTGTTTAGGGTTTCTCTAATGCCATGTTGAACCAATGCACTTTAATTCATCGTTTAAATTGTTATTAATCAGCAAGGTTGACTTGCTGCATCTTTCAATACTTGTCCAATAGGAGTCCATGTTATCAGTAGAGAAATAAACTTTTAATGATGAAGTTTTGTCATTGAAGAGCTTTTATCAGTCTCAGAATTTAGGCGGTCCTGTATTATCTTCATCGTCTATTATTCTCATGGTGCTATAGCTGGGGAAATTTGGTGGGAGGGGATTACTGTGATGTCATATACCTTGTTTTTTAGCACTTGTCCTTATCCTTGTTTTGGTGTTCTTTCCCTCTCCAAAATTGGTGTGTTCCATAACTAATTGTGGGTCAAATACTTTGTTCATCAGTGGTGATGCTTGTATTGTTCAGGCCACGTGCAGTAGGGGATTCCTGCAGCTTAATGCGGTGGGCTTCTAACCATCAGGTTGGCTTGTTAGATGGAAGAATCCTTCAACTCATTCCGAAATGAGCTGTAGTCATTTTATTTGTTTGCAGGAATCTTGTGGGCTAATCTGATAAAATAAAGATATATTTAATTCGCTTATTTGAAGTTGTATGCTATTCAGTTTGTTCTTGCTGAAATCAAGACTTCTAGGAGAAAAACAAAAGTGTCTTTGTATGATGTAAGCTAATTCGAAGAGCTGTAAACTGGCACTGATATTGCATTTAATCAAAGTACTAAGAAGTCGTCCTTGTTTCAAACTTTGCCAAGATTGTGGATGATTTGAGTGGGGTTATTGCCTCATATTTTGATGGTTCCACTGTTTCACAGTTTTCTGGTTCCTTCTGTTTTCCTGACAGCACATTCAGTTTCTGGCTCTCCTTTTTTCGCCTTCTTTGTACTACACTAATCCTAATTTTTGCACTTCAGAGGAGGCTGAGCTTCAATGTGTTCCTGGTCACTTTGGATCCGTAGAAGAGTATGTCAGAGTATTTGAGCCTTTGCTTTTTGAGGAGTGTCGGGCACAGCTCTACAGTACTTGGGAGGAGTCAACTGAAACAACTTCTAGAGACTCGCATGTAATTGTCCGTGTTAAAAGCATTGAAAGACGAGAAAGAGGTACTGTCCTTTGTAATACACACAACTTTTTTTTTTTTTTGCTTTGTGAATTATTTTGAATCAATTTAGTAGTATAATCGCATCTATGTATTTTGATCAATGAATCAAGGGCATATTATTCAATTTCTCACTTGCATGAAAATTTTAGTTGCATAATTACGCAACTGCTCCTTTCAGCAGCCACATTAGTCACACTAATACCCGGCAATGGCTGTCATTACTGTTCCATTAGTGATTGTGTAGTTGGTTATGTGTCGGTTTTCATTTCATTCCCAATAAAACTTCTTTTCTAATCTTCCCATGTGCCTATAATTTGTATTTTGTTTCTTGTATTTCTGATAATTTGGAAGTGATAGTGTCTGGAACTTGATATTTTGTTTTCTTATAGGATTGGGTTTTAAATGAACTCTTACCCGATAGGAAGACTCATCCTATAGATAATCTATATTATCTTGTATCCCGTGCCTTATGTTTATTTTCCTCATATTGGCTTAGGATGGTATGATGTGATACTTCTTCCAGCAAATGAGTGCAAATTCAAGGAGGGTGATGTTGCAGTTCTTTCGTCCCCCAGGCCTGGAACAGGTTTGTTATATGGGTGCTTGAATTCTGTTTGTTCATATGTGCTTTTGCACGTTTCAGCTTTAAAATGCAAATATTAACTCATGACATTTACTGTTCAAAAAAAATTTGGGACATCTGAAGCAGTCAAATCCAAGAGGAGCAATGCCTCGGCAATTGAAGATGATGAGGAGCCTGAGGCCAGTGGACGTGTGGCTGGTACAGTGAGGCGTCACATACCTATCGATACACGTGATCCTCCAGGTGCAATCCTTCATTTTTATGTCGGGGACTCGTATGATCCTAACAGGTTAGTTAAAGTTTGCTATTTTTATCCTGTGGTTGAAAATCTAGCCCATATGCTAATGAAGATACCCCCCAATTCTCTTATATGAACTTTACCAGCAAGGTTGATGATGATCATATTTTAAAGAAACTGCACCCCCGAGGAACCTGGTTTTTAACTGTGCTGGGCTCTCTAGCAACCACTCAGAGGGAGTATATTGGCTTGCATGCATTCCGCCGCCTCGATTCACAGGTGATACCATAATTCAGTTTTCACAATTATAAATGTTTTTTTATTGTAGCCATCATGCTTCATTGAATTACAAAGTAACAGAGATATTTTCTTTTCTAGATGCAAACTGCAATCCTTCAGCCTAGTCCAGAACACTTCCCAAAATACGAAGAGCAACCGCCTGCTATGCCCGAATGCTTTACGCCGGGTTTTGTTGACCACCTACGTAGGACCTTCAATGGACCACAACTAGCAGCAATTCAGTGGGCTGCAATGCATACAGCTTCTGGTACAACTAATGGAATGACAAAGAGGCAAGACCCATGGCCTTTTACCCTAGTTCAAGGACCTCCTGGGACAGGTAAGACACACACTGTCTGGGGAATGCTGAATGTCATCCATCTTGTTCAGTATCAGCACTACTACACTGCATTGCTCAAGAAACTAGCACCAGAAAGCTATAAGCAGAATACCGAGAGCAATTCTGATAATGTTGCCACTGGATCCATAGATGAAGTGCTCCAGAACATGGATCAGAATCTTTTTCGCACTCTCCCAAAACTTTGCCCAAAACCAAGGATGCTTGTTTGTGCTCCTTCAAATGCTGCAACGGATGAGCTGCTTGCACGTGTTCTTGATCGTGGGTTCATTGATGGTGAGATGAAAGTTTATCGGCCTGATGTTGCCCGAGTTGGGGTTGATTCCCAAACACGTGCTGCCCAGGCTGTTTCTGTTGAGCGTAGGACTGAGCAGCTTTTGTCGAAGAGTCGTGATGAAATATATGGATGGATGCACCAGTTAAGAAGCCGTGAAGCTCAGTTGTCTCAGCAGATAGGTTGCTTGCAAAGAGAGCTCAATGTTGCAGCTGCTTCTGGTCGTGCCCAAGGATCTGTTGGTGTTGACCCTGACGTCCTTATGGCCCGGGACCAGAATCGAGATACTTTGCTGCAAAATCTTGCAGCAGTTGTTGAGAACAGGGATAAAATTCTAGTGGAGATGTCTCGTCTTCTCATTTTGGAAAGCAGGTTTCGTGCTGGTAGCAACTTCAATTTGGAGGAAGCTCGTGCTAGTTTGGAAGCAAGTTTTGCCAATGAAGCTGAGATTGTTTTCACTACTGTCTCAAGCAGCGGCCGTAAGTTGTTCTCCCGCCTTTCTCATGGTTTTGACATGGTTGTGATTGATGAAGCAGCTCAAGCCAGCGAAGTAGCGATACTTCCTCCTCTTTCTCTTGGTGCAGCACGCTGTGTTCTTGTTGGGGATCCCCAGCAGCTTCCTGCAACAGTTATCAGCAAGGCAGCTGGAACCTTATTGTACAGTAGAAGCCTGTTTGAGAGGTTCCAGCAAGCAGGCTGCCCGACAATGTTGTTGTCTGTGCAGTATAGAATGCATCCTCAGATTAGGGATTTTCCTTCAAGGTATTTTTACCAAGGACGCCTTACTGATAGTGAAAGGGTTGCTAATTTATCTGATGAGCTATACTACAAGGATCCTTTACTAAGACCTTACATATTTTATGATATTACACATGGTCGGGAGTCCCACCGAGGTGGGTCTGTATCTTATCAAAATATTTATGAAGCACAGTTTTGTCTTCGTTTGTATGAGCATCTTCAGAAAACTTCAAAATCTGTGGGCGTGGGAAAGGTAACTGTGGGAATAATCACTCCGTACAAGCTCCAACTGAAATGCCTTCAACGGGAGTTTGAGGATGTTTTAAAATCAGAAGAAGGGAAGGATATTTATATTAACACAGTGGATGCTTTCCAAGGCCAAGAACGCGATGTGATTATAATGTCTTGTGTTCGTGCCTCAAGTCATGGAGTGGGCTTTGTTGCAGATATCCGTCGAATGAATGTTGCTCTCACTCGTGCAAGAAGAGCTCTTTGGGTATGTGTTTCTGTTCTTTATGATTTTTTTTAGGTGTTTGATGATGACTATGCATGTAGATGCACTTAGATGCTTGATTATGGTTTTAGCTTCAAATAATTGAATTTGATCTTCTAACAGGTCATGGGAAATGCCAATGCTTTGATGCAATCCGAAGATTGGGCTGCATTGATTGCTGATTCTAAAGCAAGGAAATGTTATATGGACATGGATTCTCTCCCTAAAGATTTCCTGGTACCAAAAATACCCGCTTATGGTCTTTTGCCTGCCAAGGTCTCTAACATGAGGGGTTTGAGATCTGGTCTAAGACCCAGATCGTATGATGTGCACATCGAGTCCAGGTCCGGAACAACAGCAGAAGATGATGAGAAGTCCAAGACATTAATTTCTAGGAATGGGAATTATCGGCCCCTAAAGCCGGCAATGGATAACTCTTTGGATGATTTTGATCAGTCTGGTGATAAGTCCCGAGATGCCTGGCAATATGGCATTCAGAAGAAGCAAAATTCAGCTGGGGTTGTGGGGAAGCGAGAGTTGTAGCAGTTTGGTTGGTGTTCACACATACTCCTTATGCCTTGTGGGAGTTTCAGAAGATTATGAATTCTGAATTTTTATGGTGCTTGCTCCTGGCTTCAAAAGCTGTGGAGTAGTAGCTGCTTCATGCTGATATGTTAGCAGAACACAGTGAAGCCCAAACAAGTTCCTGCTAAGAATTAGTATTTTACTTGAAGCAGTTGAAACAATCGGAGAAAATGAGGACTGAGAGATGTGTCTGTGGAAGATTGACCTTGGTTGACAGATCTGTTTGATTCCTCACAAAATGCATCCTCCTGTCGTGTAGTTTGTGCCCATTCAAACTCTTAAGCATTGGCTGTTAAGATTCAAGGTAAGAAATTTCTTTTATTGCATGTGTTGACATGAGTCTCCCAATTTGACTTCCTTTATCTGAAGACCTCCACGAGTTCACTGGTGTTTCGGATAAATAATTCAGGAACTAGTGATGTGGCATGAAAAGCATTTCGACTATTTGAATCTCTCAGCTGGATCTTTTGCCTGGAAAGATACTTGCCCAGGTTCATATCTTTCTTGAACTGCATGGTTTGCTTGACTAGAAGTTGGGGAAAAGCTTCTCTCAATTGTGCCCTCGTCTATTTGGCTCAGTTTTGACAACCTACATACAGCTACTGACCCCTGGATCATGGATTGCTGATTAAGAGCTGTCGGCTGTAGAGAGTTAACTGAGATGGCTGTGATACACCTTTTGGGACATGCATACATTCCTTTTTATCATTTCTGGAGGGATATCCAAATTTAGGGGCTATTGTATGTTCATCCGGTAGATTTAGAGTGCCATACCTGCATCAAAGTGGGTGTACTCAAGTTTACATTCTTTATAGAATAGGTGGTGGGTACATCATTTGTATAACAAAAATCTTACAGCAGAGGCACTTTTAGGATACTAGTCAGTTTTGTACATATTTTCAGCAGCTTTTATATGATTCTTTCTTGAGGCATTCTAGTTTCTTTTTATTTTTCTTATGGCTCGGAAATGTTATTTTGTTCTGTGGAAAAAAGCATCATGTTAGTTTCTTCCAGCAATTAATATTAAAATCTTGGTGGATTTCGAAAAACAAATGGTTTCATCGTTTGTACGTCCACTTATGTTAAACTTGATCTTACGATTTTTCTTCTATTTCCAATTCTTGGTGGCACCATTGTTCCAGCTCTTACTATTCTACCAGACTACAACTGCAGCAGGTCATGTTCTTTTCTTAGTTATTCGGAATTCACTGACAAGGTAAGCTCATATTTCTTCTTCCTTTCTATATTTAGCTCTTTTCAAGCAAAATATATCCGCTGCTTTGTAAACTTACTGATATGATCATAAATTTAAGTTTTTAACACGATTCAACTCAAAATGAAATTTTAACCCCATGACTTTTTGTTTGACATTTATTTTTATCAGCAATGTCAAGAATAGAGTTGATTAGCATTTGTCATGACCTTAGTTTCTCTTTGGAAAACTCCATAACGTAAGTTGAAGCAACGTCTTGGCTTATTAAGTGTCTACATGGGTTTGCGGATGGTTCAGGAATAATAATATATGTCAAGTGAGAGCCCAGCTGTGGTCACCCCATGTGAAGCAGAGAGGACAATATCTCAAATGGTATATGCATAGGTATATTATTTTTTCTTCGTGAATTACCTGTTCTGAGTTTCTTTTACTATGTCTGGAGGTATTACTAAAAGAAACAGAAGAACCATGATCATATTGTTTTGTGGAATGAGTAATATTGTGATTTATGCGTTAATATTTAGGCAATTAATGATGGTTATCATTTCCATAATGGAAATTTGTATGCTGCTGTTGCTGATGTAGCCTTATAGTTAGGTTATTGTTCACAAGCTTATTGAGTCTAGTGTCATGCGAACAGAATTCTTGGTTCCAAGGTATGATCTCTGTGAGGTGGGGTTTTTTCTGTGGGGTGGGGGATGGGGGCATGCTTGGTTACCCCGGTTTTGGCACCAGTCGTTAACTGTCTCTGTTTATCTACCTCTTGTACCTGTTAGGTATCCTGCATCATTCAAACTTTCATTTGTCATTCTTGTTGAACTTTGGCGGATACCTGATTGGGGGAGAGTGAGAATAAGCTCTCTTTTGGTATCCTTTAATGTCTCAGTGCTAACTTTGGTTTCCAGTCGGGCAGGTTTGAAGTTTTCTTTTAGTAAACCTTTCTGAGAACATGCACATGCACGCGGGCACACACATACTCTTAACCAACAAGGGACTTGCGTTGAATTGACCTTCCAAAAAAATCTATACGGTTGTTCACCAGCGTCAACTAATCTTGATCTTGGCTAGCTCGTAGCCCAATTACTGTAAAAGGTAAGTTGTTTTTTTCTCCCATGGGTGAAATGGAGGCATCTAGTGGTACAAGTGCAAGTGATATGCTATTTTGAGTTCACTCGCACTGTAGGGAAGAGAATTCTTGAACCAGTGCTCATTTACAGAAAAATAAACTAAAATAGAGTATTCATTTACAGTGCTCAACCTTCCTTAAAAACCAAAAATATTAGAATTCAACAAAAAATTACAAATAACTTGCATAGTAAAAGAAAGAGAAACACACAACCAGAAATTAGTTCTACTAATTCTACAAATTCAGCATCAACCAAATCAAGAACAAAAGAATCCAGAATTTATCAGAAAGCAAAGATCGTTGACTCGACTGCTCATCTGGTGTTGGTTGTACAACTTTAATTAAGTATAAAAAAATATACACAAAAAAAAAAATCTTTTAATATGCGAGATGTGTTTTCTTTTCCGTTAGACTATATTGCTTTATAATTCTATCTTTTTCTGTTTTCTTGATTAGGTGAATCAATCTGTTCCTCTTTTTCCCAAAACAAAAAAAAGAAAGAAAAAAAGAAAGAATAGAATTTAGGACTAGCCGAGAGACTTTTAGCTGTCTCGAGGTGGCCTATGAAAAGGAATGAATCTATGTAGCTTTGCTCATATGGCATATCAACCTGTCTTGGTGACCACTACCATGAGCAAACATGCTTGGCATTTTGATGAACTGAATGGACTGGTATTATGTTTAAGACTAGCCATAACCCGTGAATTCACTAAAATAACATAAAATTCTAGTGCCCAAAATTAATCTTATTATATTAAATAATAAATTTTCTTTTCATCCTTTTGATTATATAATTTAAAATTAATTTTTATCCATTATTTTTTTCAAAAAATCGACAAAATGTTCTCAACATGTGTACATTATAGTGTATGCACAATGTCTACAATAAAAATTGTGTTAAATTAAAATTTAATCAAATATTAAATTAAACATGTGATAAAAATGAGTAATGAGTAAAGATGACCTAAGTTCAAGTTGTATGTAAAAAATACATGCATTGTTTAATATACCATCTCAATGTAGAATATTCTATGCATTAGGTATGCAATCTTTACTTTCATATTCTTGTACATGAGTGTGAATGTTTATGCATCCCTTTGTTGGACATGAAACAAAAGATCAAAATTCATTCTATGTTCTTATAGCATAAGAATTCTTTTATTGTCATTTCTCTTCCCAGATATTTGTGTGTGTATATATATATATATGTATCACGTTAGTGTCAATTTGATGAAAATCGCAACGAACGTTATGATTGGGTCACGTAGCTACCAATTAATTTAATTGAGGGTACAATTTAAAATAATTGATCTTTGGGGGTGCAAATTGATTTTTTTAATCTTTCAATGTACAAACTGCCATTTTCCTTTTTATTTTTAAAAGGTGTTTTGACCAGTTGTAGCTGAATACTGTCGGCGTACATTTTTTAAAGAGCACTACTACTGGGACCTAATTTATTGACTTAGGGTGTGTTTGACAACGTTTTCGTTTTTATGAAAAAAACAAAACAAATTTTTGTTTTATTTTGTGATAAAAATTAAAAATATAAAACATATTTGATAGTGATTTATGTTTCAAAAATTGTGAAAACAAAAATAAAAAACTTATTTGGTATTATACCAAAAATTCAACATCCCAGCCACAACTAGCGACCAACAGCCACCACCAGCAACCAATATCCAGCCA
>CM042193.1:6928362-6944375 GCA_023539305.1 Ilex asprella
AAAAAAAATAAAAAATGTTAAATGATGTGATAGATTAAAAATCAAAAGGTAATTAGTGAAAATTTGTGAGACCTATTGATCCTATTATTCAAATTAATTTAAGATAAAAAATTTGATTAAAGTTATGATAAATATTGCATTTTTGTAAAAAAAAATAGCCATACAGATATTTTTAAAACAAAAATATTTGTTTTGACATGTTGGAACTTTCTCCAAAGAACAAGTGCTATTTTACTCGAATGCTTTGTTTCTTCACATGGTTTGCGCCATTGCTTGCGTACAGACCCAACATATATTCGTCCAAAACAAGGCAAACCCATCTCCGACCTCTATTTTTTATGGATACCCTTTTGATCGGTTGACTTGGTCTTGATAGTTTGTGGTCGTTGAGATCTCCGAATCATCGTCCCAACCACAGAGCTGGTAAGCCTCAATTCTCGCACCTATCAAGCTACTTTGTTGCTCATTTTAGCATCCTTCGTCTTTATCTTGATACTTTGTGCAAGGGGGTTCCATCATACTCTCTTACCTCTTCAGTTTTCCTTGATTAGCTGGATATTCTGTTGAACATGCAATGGCTTTGAGAAACCCCAATTTATAGAATTTCGATATTATTGTGTTGAATTTCTGAAGTAAAAGACGCCCATTAAATCAATTTTCGAACTAATGCTTCGGATGGTACCCCATTGTTGATTATCTAGGTCTTGGTACTAGTTATGATCACTAGCAATGTGCCCCGATCTCTCTCCCTAAGATTCATGTCAGTACATAATCAACTGTTCCCTAATGGCTTTGGGACTACAATCTAACTTTTGATCAAATCTAAATCGGAAGTTGGTATATTTGCAACTGCTAGATGATTGAATTGAAACATCTCATCCACCTCAAACCATTATCTTTAAGAGTATCTTTAGCTTTGACTCAGATCTTTACTCAAATTTAAGTCAACATTTGAGTGAAAATGTTGATTTAATATGAAGGACTTCAATGGGTAAACTCAAATATAAAGTAGGGTGAAATATGACCATTAAATCTTTAAAGGAGATTGAAATTTGACTATCGGTGATTTGAGTAAATATTTGAGTCTTCCTTCATTTGAGTAAAAATTTAAGTGTCCCTTGATTGTTTATGGTTCTGAGTATATAACTGGAGAAGGTTTTTAGGGGTTTTTTTTATCCAAATTTTAAATTTGGGTTTAAAACATGGTTAAGGGTTGGAGATGTTGTAAGCTTTTTTTGATTTGCAACAAGATATAGGATAGGAGAAGAAAATTTAAAATATCATTTTTTGAAATATTTTTGTTAGTAGTGCTGTTGTAAGATCTTCCTTTTGACTACTACTTCATAATCCAATAAACTGTCTGCCTAGCAATAGGGAGGACTATGCATAATTAGTGTTGAGTACAATTCCTCGTACTGAGCCTCCAATCATCTTGATTGTGTTTCTGTGGTGTATTAAAACTGAAAAGTCTGATTGAAAGGGTTTCGATTAAAGAAGCACAACTCAATCTTCAATCGTGAGTTGACTGGAGCTCAATGCCAATGAGTTCAAAAATGCAATGTTTTTTTATTTTCTTCTGCAAAAAACTGGTAATGACCTTAGGTGATGAATATACAGGCCCAATTTTTTTTCCAACTCTCCAACATGTTTTTGATGAAATAGTATGTTAATAGGTGGGAAATATTTAGCCATTACGGTTGCATGGTGAGAACAGAGTCTATCGTTTTGTGTTGGCAACACTAATAGTTGTGACTAAGTTCTAAACTCTAGTCCTAAATGAATGGTGGGTCTAAACTTCTGAGAAAAGCAATCTTCAACAGTGAATGCTATATTGGCAATATTTTGGGTTCTGTGGTTTAGAAAATAAAGGTCTAGGAAGAGATTGAGGTTGGGGGATAGAGTGCGATTCTTGGTTTCTTTTTGGGTCTTGATTTCTCTCAAGTTTATTGAATTCCTTTATTTTTCATTTGATAACAAATATTTTTTTGCATGTTTTGATATACTTAGGTATACCATGTTGTGTGGAACAATGGAAATATGAATACTCATGGACTTATTTATCAAGGTTTAATGTATTGTCATCTGCCACAATGGGGGATCCTATATACCCATCCGATATAATTCTTGCAACCTTATGAAGGTGCTATTAAATCCTGTGTCCTACATATTTCACCAACACTGCAACAAGCTAGTTATTAGCTAAAAAGCAAATGGAGATGGGCTAGCTGGTTGCTTGGCATCCTCTATCTTTCTGAAGCTTGGTAAAGATGGAGGCTGAACTAATGTTCCTGGATCTTGTGTCATTTGGTAAATGGCCTAGATACTCAACCTCCTCCTTTTATGTGAAAATGGTGTTCATCCCTCCTTCAAGCAAAGTGGTAGGCTGATTTGATCCACAAAACGAAATATATGACTTCCTTCACGGTTAGAGACCATATAGATATGCTACAAAAGGACCAAATTGTTTTCTATCAGAATGCACAGAAAAAAAATGTTTCTGTCGGAATCCTCTAATTTTAAGTGCTGCCATTTATAATATTAATGCGTTTTTTCCTTGGTTCTGTTCTCTCCACACAATTTGTATATTATGTAGATGACCTAGCCATCCTGAGAGAGGATGTTTTTTTCTATTTCAGAAATGAAACACTGAAAAGTAAATTCACTACAAATAGCTTTTCACTATTTTGAGTTAGCGCAAAGTAAATTTGTGAATTTTCTTTTCTGTCTTATGGTTTTCTTCTTCTTTCTTGCTTGGAGGGAAAAAGAGATGTAACCATCATCGTGCCTCTGTTAGACATGTCTATAAACTTCTGTTTTGATATGTACCTTTTCCTTTCCATGCCTCACCCTTTTCTTCTTGGGCTGAGAAAAAGTATAATGTTGTTTGAACACTTTCATTGGTTGTTATAGTAAATTTTAAAAGTATCATTATCAACTCTAGAGGACATCTTTCCCGAAAGCTATGAGTGAAGGGTTAAAGAAATCCACTCCAGATGGCTGTGAGAATCCTTTGGCCTCAGAAGAGCAGCAGGAAAAGGTATATCTTATGTTATATGCTCTGCTTTTACATAAGTAAATGACTAGTAAGTGATTCATCTCTATATTGATTTATGATGTTGGGGTCACAAAAGTGCTATCTTTAGGGGAGAAACAACTGAAAGCTCATAATTTCTTTATGTGCAGATTAATGAGGTGAGAAGACTGATTGGGCCACTATCGGATAAGTTGCTTCTTTATTGTTCTGATGCATCAATCTCAAGGTATTTAAGGGCACGGAACTGGAATGTCAAGAAGGCTACTAAAATGCTCAAAGCTACCTTAAAATGGAGATTGGAATACAAGCCAGAAGAGATTCGCTGGGTAACTAATGCTTACTTTTTCTTCTTATTTTTCATTTAAAGTCAAAATCCATGAATGGATGCTGCTTTTTAATTATGTCATAATTTTGGCATAGGGTCTAAGTTTCCCAAATTCAGCTCATTGCATTCTTATTGGGGATAGCACACATATTAGTGAAAGAATCACAGCCAATGTGCAACAAGATTGGTGTATTCGTGCACTTCTTTATTCTTGAATTAACTTGACCTATTAGCAACTTTAGTATTATTGAAAGAGTGAATTGATGTTGTTTGTGTAACTTGAAGAAGAAGGTCATATTTACAGGATTTGTTCTTGGAATTTTAATCTCTAGTATTAATGTGTGGTTTGTTCTATGTTATATTATTTGCCTGAGGTTGGAGAGATATCAAATGATCCTAATTTTGACTCTTGTACTCTATGACTCATAGCAGTGCTACCAATAATGAGAGTAGAGAGAGTTGGATAGTCACTAAAACAATATTATATGTTAACATGGTTATGCAAACAGATACTTGTAATCTGATTTGTTGGAGAATGAAGTGAAAACTTCACAGAATTTTCTATGTGACTATTTCCTATCATACACCTTCCAAGGAATATGATTGGCCTTGGCTAGTTTTACCAGATTTAGGTTCATTGATATTTCTCAGGACATGTTGTCCAAACAATTTCAGTTGGTTGGTTTACAATGTAGGATGAGGTTGCTCATGAGGCAGAGACGGGGAAAATTTACAGGTCAAACTATGTAGACAAGCACAGGAGAACAGTTTTGGTTATGAGACCCAGTTGCCAGGTTTCATCACTCAACTCCTCTAATTTTATCCATCTGTCATGCAATCATTTAGTCTTACATGGTAGCAAAATGGTCAGTGGTCTGAAATTTATCTGGAAGATATGTTCTCTCAAGAACCCTTGGTGGGCCAAATGTTGGTTTTGAAGGGTATAATTGTTTATTTCGCTGTTGGGATTAATGACTTTATTTTGCTTTTGGTTCTTCATTTCTTATCACTCCCCTCTGGCATCCTCAGGCCTCAACTTTCCTAGTTAGGAAGCACGGACACTTCATTTAGGTCAGAGTGTGGTGTTGGACACGTCTGGGATACGGACAAGCTAAAATGAATATTTTATTTTTTTATTATTAATTTTTTTTTCAGGACACGTTAGTGACACATGGCCGACATGCTGGGAACACACAGAGAACATGTTTTTAGTTGTTTTTTTTTCAAATTTTTAAAAACATTTCAGATAACTTTATAATTAATAGAGTTATTTTTGTAATTTTAAAGATATATGAGTCAAATTTATAATATAAAATGAGTTATAATCACTGCATTGAACATAGAAAATGAATGTAATATAATTTCAAATACAAATATGAATTTGTATACAAATAGAATAAACTTTTAATATAAATTAGTGTGAATTGTGAAGAAAAATTGGGTTTTAAGATTGAGGCTCTTTAAAATTGATGAAAATTTGTGATATAAATCGGGAAGGACTAGAAATCATAGAATAGAAAGAAAAGAATAAAGAATAAAGGGTGGAAGGGGTTTACCTGATCTTCGCAAGGAATCGGTGAAGAAACACACAAATTCTCCACAGAGAACCATTTTTTATTGTATCACTCACTTTCATCAAAATAGTTGAGATTACACTATTATTTATAGGCCAAGTCCCCTACTAAAATAAAAATTACTTTCCTACTAAAATACTAAAAGAGTTTCATAATCAAACTCTCAAATCCCTATCCTACTAAAATTCTATAATAATTTCTTAATCAAACTCTATAATTTCTTAATCAAACTCTAATTAATACTCCTAGTCAAACAAATATTCTCTAACTAATAAAATAATGCTAAAACAAATATTAAAATTCAATTCTTAAATTTAAGCTCATCCAATCTCTTTTCGTTCTTTATCAATTCTCCTCGGCTAAAAAAAATTCTTCTTCGAAGAGTTAGAAGGCCATAAGAACTCCAAAAAAACTGAAGAAGTTTGTGTTCCAAGAAAATAACATTGTCGATCACCATAGTAGAAAATAATCCCTTCGTACATTGAGCATCTTCAAGAGGGCTATCTAAAATAGCTACTCAAAATATATTTAAATATTGTATTATCTACTTTAACTAATCACTTTTTCAAATTCACTCCAATAACGCTATCTATTTTAACTAACAACTTCAACTAACTTTCAATAATAAAATATAAATATTATTTAGAACGCTATGTCATCACCATATTAATGACATCACATGACGAGTTACGACACGTCATCAAAATTTAGAAAATTAATGATCAACAATACAAACAAATTAACAAGTAAACCAATAGGGGTGTCAATTTTTGACTCGAACGTGAATCCGACTCGAACCGAACCCGACACGAACCCGAAAATAACATGATTCATTGACACGAGTAATAAATAGGTCAAATTAGGGTTCGACTAATAACACGATTAATGGGTATTGTAGATAAAAAAATAATTATTTAACGAGTATTGTAGATAACAAATAAAATTTTTATATTTTTTTATAATTTTTTAAATAATATTATATTAGTTGTTATCAAATTAAATAATTTTTTATGAACACAAATATTGACACGAACTCGACGTGTACCGAATCAGGTAAGACCCATCAAGTAAACCAATACCCACATGATTGGGTAAAATATACCCACTGAATTTGTTTTGGAGATCTGAATGTAAGGATGAAATAAAGATAAATCTGAATGTATGTATGAAATATACTCACAAATATAGTGAAAATGGGGTTATCTATTTTAGATAGCCACAAATAGAGCTAGGTACATCTATCTAGTAAAAATGAGGTTATCTATTTTAGATAGCCTTTTAGCTAGTCTCTTGGAGTCATATTTTAGGAAAAAACTATCTAAAATAGCTAAATGGGAGAGTTTATCTAGTTTCTTGCAGATGGGTGAAGGAAGCATATGACCCAGTGGAGACAAAATAGCAATTCCATTTGTAGCGGCACCCATTGAAACTCCTTTAACTTCTTTTGTAAGAATATCCTTTGAGATTAACTTATCAAAAACAATTGATATATGATGAGAAAAACTTTTAGGCTCATCAACGTTATCTGATTTCAACTCGTTCAATTGAACTGAAACTTGCAGTTGTGGAGAAACTTCTTGGGGCAAAGCTTGTTCAACTATTTGTTGATGATCAATGGATGAAGAAGATGAATCAAAATCTAGCTTGTTCGCAAGATTCTTATTTGAGAGCTTAATTCCAAATATAACAGCCAACTTGTGTAGACCTTTATGTATATATTTCATTGATGCTTGGAGCGAATCGAGCTTAGCATCACGAGCTTCAAGTTTGACAAGTAATTCGGCATTGTTAACCATCTCAATTGAAAAAGTAACATGAAAAGTTGTAGAAAATTTTAGGATCAAATTATAATTTCTGAAAATATTGGGACTGATTTGTAATTTTTGAAAACTCTTAGGCCAAATTAAAATTTTAGAAACTTTAGGAGCAAAGTGTAATTTTAGAAACTTTTGAGGGCCAAAGTATAATATTTAAACTTTTGGGGGATGAAAGTGTAATTTTAGAAATTTCAGGGGTCAAATCTATAATTTCAAAATTTTACACGGCTGGATTATTTTTTGGCAAGGCAGCAGGATGGGTTTTTAGAACTAGAACAAATGACTGAAATACAAGATGTCAGACAAGTCTAAAAAACACAACGACAATCGAGAATGATCGAAGTTGGACTCTGATACCAAACTGATGTAAATCGAGAAGGACTAGAAATCAGAGAATAGAAAGAGAAGAAGAAAGAATAAAGGGTGGAAGGGGTTTACCTCATCCTCGCAAGGAAACGAAGAAGAAACACATAAATTCTTCACAGAAAACAATTTTTTATTATATCACTCACTTTCATCAAAATAGTTGGGATTACACCATTATTTATAGGCCAAGTCCCCTATTAAAATAAAAACTACTTTCTTATTAAAATACTAAAAAAATTTCATAATCAAACTCTCAAATCCCTATCCTACTAAAACTCTATAATAATTTCCTAATCAAACTCTAATTAATACTCCTAGTCAAACAAATATTCCCTAACTAATAAAATAATACTAAAATAAATATTAAAATTCAATTATTAAATTTAAGCTCATTCAATCCCTTTTCGTTCTCTATCAATTTGTGTTTTGGAGTGGACTATTTTTGAAAATGAAAATTGTAGTAGTCATTGATTGTTGGATCAGAGATAATGATGAATGTGTATTAACATATCTTATATTGTATTTTTTATGTGGTATGTCATGATGTAAATTTTTTGAATTATGGAAAAGATGAATTAAAAGATTATTATAATAATATTTTTATTTTATCACATTATTATATATATATACACACACACACACACACAAACAAATGCATATTATTTAAAGTGTCCTCAACGTGTCCGTATCTTACTTTTTTTGAAAAAAAATTTTCTAGCGTGTTTGTGTTATGTCACATCTGTGTCCCATATTCGTGTTGGGCTTCTTAGCTTCCCAGTAAAGGAAAATAAGAAATCTAGAAAAAAATTGACTCATTGATAAGGTGCACGAATTTTATCAATTGGGCTTTGGATGACTATAGAATAGACATATCTATGTAGGGGTGCAAATAAACCAAACCATGTCAAGTACTCGACTGTTTGGACTTGGCTTGTCTAGTTTTAGGACATGGCTGGAATCAGCTTGGACTTGTAAAAAGCCTTAAATAATTGCTCAACTTGTTCCAATGTAATTTTAACCACACTCGGACTCAACTTGGCTCACTTTGCCTCAGTTAGAAGTTTACCAGGCCAGGGGCCCCACACACAAATCTAAATAAAGCGGTCAACAAAAGTTCTTTTCATAAAGAACCACCGCTAATTGCTATGGATGTTGTTCCAATGAGGGATTGATGTCGTTACTCATATAGGGCCAATTGCTGGTCTTTGTTGTTAAGTTTCCATGTGGGATAATAGTTCCACTTGGTGCTCCTTAACTGTTGCCAGTGGTTCTCACTATCTGCCCTTTGTTCTTACTTGCTCTTTCTTTCCTTTTTCTTCTCTATTTCTTTTTTTGGAAATGCATCTTGTTTTTGGAAGTGTTTCTCTGTGTACGTATTTGCTTGAAAACAATATATGTATTTATAGCTCCATTTGTTCACGACTCTGGTGAGGTGTACAAGGCATGGTTTTATCTTGGCTCAATTATTAAATGAACTCTAAACTTCGGCTCGAGCTTGCTATGTTTTGTGAATGAGCGAACTTGAACGATCTCCAATATAAATCAATCTTGAGCTTTTCAGGAACAACTCCTTTCATTTGCAGCCCTATATCTATATAACTCATCTGTCGGTGAGAAAACCTTGTTGCCTATTTGTTATATGTGGTTCTGTTGAACATAGTTGTTATATTGGCCTAGCATGGATCTATTTTTTTCTCTAGAAAAATCCTATAACACATCTTACGATTCAAATTTCATAAGATGCCTGCTTTTGTGTTGTGGTCTTTCCTTAAATTTGTCTTTGACTGCAGAACTCGAAATCAATAAAAGGACAAATTAGGTATTTGGTGTATTGCATGGAGAATGCAATTTTTAATCTGCCACCAAACCAAGAACAGATGGTATGGCTGATTGATTTCCATGGTTTCAATTTGTCAAATATCTCAATCATGGTGACACGTGAAACAGCTCATGTCTTGCAAGAGCATTATCCTGAGAGGCTGGGTATAGCAATCTTATACAACCCGCCCAAGTTCTTCGAACCGTTCTGGAAGGTACATCTCTTTTGCACCTTGTTTTTCGTCATTTTTGATGTAGTCCCAATCACAATGACACCACCTTTATTTGATACAGTTCAAATTATTTGTTTGGTGATGTGCAAGTTTGAATTAGATGATATCTTGTGCCCATAATTGGGCCTTTGGGATGCATGGTACCATAGTTGGATGAACAATTTCACAAGGTATACTGTACGCAAAGCTTAAAAACCAGAGTTTTACATCCCAGCTGGACTTTATAATGAAAATTTTGCTGTATATTTTTGCACATTTTGAAACTTCAACAATTTTTAAGTAGTTTGTGCTTACATAAATATTTTTCAGAATTTGATGAACCAGAGTCTTTCTGTTAATTATTACTTGATCTCATTAATGTTGATTAAAGTTTTGGTCCTCATTGAAGTTTAATATATATCCAAATCTTTATCATTCGTTTTGAAATTGGTAAGTTTGCAATAAGGCATAGGTATTGTGTTGGTGAACTATCATATGGTTTCGATTATTTATGATCATGCTTCTGACTAGGTGTTTCTGGATAATTCTGACCACCGTGAACAAAGACATGCTAATGGATACTCATTTGAACTGTCCAGTTACTAATCACCACTACAAAGCAATGATTTGTATATATACATCTGTGCTGGAATTCTGGTTGTTAGTGCCTTGGTGGAAACTCCGGTATTTGTTTCTAACATTTGAGAGATTATACTGTTGCAGGTGGCAAAGCCCTTTTTAGAGCCCAAGACTGTCAACAAAGTCAAGTTTGTCTACTCAGGTGACCCCAATAGCAGGAAGATCATGGAGGACATATTTGACATGGACCTGATTGAGGCTGCCTTTGGTGGGAAAGATAATACAGGGTTCGACATCAATAAATACGCAGAGAGGATGAGAGAAGATGACAAGAGGATGCCTTCTTTCTGGACGAGAGGAAATCTTCCCGATGCTGCATCTCAACCATCCATGGCAACCGCCTCTATCGATTCTAAGATTTCAGAATCAGATTCTGATGCATCAGATGAAAAATCAGAGAAGTCCTCATCTCTTCAAGTTGATGCAAAGGAATTATCTCTTGAGGACAATTTGTCTGAGTTCGCAAATTGCTGCAAGGGCAATGGAGATATAAACTAGTATGCAAGAACCACAATACCGCAGCCCAATCGTTGTAACTGACTGTGTAACACTGCATGGATTTAGTATTGCTAATTGTCCCAGGTCTTCGAACTGTCAAATGAAGCTATCTCTAAAATAGTTTTGTAACCACGGTAGACACGGATGGTTCAGCAAGGGAAAGAAAAAGAGTCTTGTTGAAATGTACTCCAAAACAGGCAGTGCGACCTAAGTTTCATGTCTTAAATTAATTCAAGTGTCTATGTTGTAATCGACTTTCTTGTGCATGGAGACAAGGTGATGCTATGGGATTGACACTGGAGGTATTGAACCCATGGCATCATCTTCATACTCTATGGAACTTGTTATGTGGATTTGTATGAATTGAAGCATGTCCACGACTCAGCCTTGCCATTCAAAGAAAGCCTAATGCCTCTGGCTTTCTTGCCTCAATGATGTCCATCTAGTTACCTGTAATATGTGTCCAATCACCCCCCCCCCTCTTCTTCCTCTATTAACTTAATAGAAGAGGGCCTTTTGCTTGCCTTGTGTTAGATTTATTAGCCTACATTGAAGAAGAAACTTGATTCTGAAAGATCTGATAGGGGTTGATGGAAACCCCAAAAAAACAAAGGAAAAAAGGGTAATTGGATCTATCCTATTGTTGTCAAGGCAGTTAGTGTGGGTTGAGCTTGACACCTCACACAGCCATTATGGTTCTAAACTTATTGCCTCAGAGTACACTGCCTGACTATGCATCGGTTATTCTGAACTATACTGTAGTGGTAGCACATAGATCTTCACATAGCTCTGGTGTATGAAATTCTGAAAAGGGTTTTAACAGGTTGAAGATGACCCTGTCCACATGTCTAATCTCATTTCAAAAAATCATGCAAGAACATTGACCTAGAAAAAATAGAAACAAAACAAGCAGAGACTAACCTTAGTACACATGCACAAGAAAGGCAACCTAGATGGTATGCATCAAAACGTAGAGAAACTGAGTACGCAGCACAAATGCACCAAAACAACCAGCGCCAACCCCGAATAGTTGAGGTGAACAGAACCTTCTTTAGGAGATTCAGAACTGAGCCTCATTCACTAGCAGAGACAATAGTTATTGAGTACGACAGGAGAAGGCAACATTTCTATACGAGGGACATTCAATGGTTCATGTATTTACATAGAGGTTAATGAACAACAAAAATCGAATCACTGGTTGTACAGACCTCGTTGCAAGAGATTTATGAGCAAAACAATGCCACACAGGTCTTGGGAAATTTATTGTAAACAAAGATGTAAATGAAGCAAATATAAGACAAGACACAGCCAAATAGGAAAAAGAAGGGAACAGAGAAAAAAAAAGATCCAGAAATTCGCTCTATTATGGCAGTCTCCATTACAGGATATAAATTCCACAATATATCACAAACATCTGAGATAGAATAAAATAACTAGGCTTGATTGACACATACAAAAATACAGAAAACCAGTAGCCACCTTCCTGACCTAGCATTGAGAACTGCATCCAATTTTTTTCACAATAACTTGCATTTTCACACAATTTTCTTCTCGAGCTGAATATGACACAAATAAGTACGAATATTGTGAATGCAATGAGGTGAGACCCTACAAAAACCATAAAAAAGGTGAGCATAGACAAGCTTTGATCAGAAGTTCAGAAGCAGAAGTGAGTCAGAAATTCAACCATTACCTCTAATAAATCACTGAAACATCTCATCTAATCTTTGCCTATATAAGGCCAAACCCTGCATAAAGCAAAAATTTCATATATCTTTTAAGATGGCAAAAGCCTCAAGATATTGAGAAAACTATAACTACATAGTAGATTACCTCAATACAATAAGTCACACAGTCTGAATAATCATAGCTGAAACTTCTAACAAAACTTTATTACATTCCTAAAAAATTAAATAATGCCATGGTCTTTGTCAATCTGAATAGTTGTTAGATTGAGTGGTGTCTCTAGCCATCCCCAGTGGGGAAGCTGGAGGGTCTGAGTTCCTGTATGTCATGCACTATTTATGCAAATACAATTTAAGAAATATTTTTTAATAAAGATTAGGTAACAGATGCTTCCAGAACATTGATCCGCAAAGCACATCAAGATCTTAGATACTGTTTGATTCGCCAAGCACAATTGTCCAAGTTAAATTCAAAGATGGCATGACAAAGTTGTATACCTTAGTATAAGCATAAACCCCCGCCTCAGATGGTCCCACAGGACTTCCTCTCCTGATAAATCTTCCCTCCTTGAATATGTAAAGCATAGGTATTCCAGTTGACAGTTCTAAGCTGATAACCTGATAACATGGTGACAAACTTAGAAACAAACTGAAGTGACACAGAGCAGGTGCACAACCAATAAGATTAAAGTCTCACTTCTTGGGAAGTTAGTTTGTCAAGATACATAATGATAGACCTCAGTGAGTTTCCATGGGCAGCAATCATTACATTCTTTCCGGATAGAAGTTGGGGTTCAATCTGTAACATTGTCTTTCCAAGCTCAGAGAACAATAAATCTGAGGATAATTAAAAAGTAAGCAAATCGTCTTTGCTTACTTGTTCGTTAAAGTAAGCAACAGCTCTCTGAGCACACATTTCCAAACTCTCGCCATTTGGTGGTGGTGTATCATAACTTCGACGCCACTCATGAACTTGTTCCTTTCCATATCTATCTGCTGTTTCCTGCTTGTTAAGACCCTGCAATTCCCCGTACCTGAAATAGAAGAATTAATATGTTGTGCAGGTAACCATATATTGAGGACAACATGCAGGAGGAATAACCAGAAAGGCAGAAACAGAGATATAATTACATTCTTTCATTTAGCTGCCAAGCAGTTATCACTGGAATACACTGCTTTTTGGTCTCTTCACTAAAAATTTGACTCCATGCTTTTGCCTGTTCACTCTCATTATGTGTAACGATTGGCACCTACAGCAGGAGGTTGAATTAGAATAGAAAGGTTTAGAAAAAAAAATAGATTCTGTAATCCTCTTCAATTAAGTCAAAAAGCTCATCACATACATCTAGATATATACCAATTTAAAGGGAAGACTCCAGGTTGGTAGCAAAGATGTCATATGGTTCAAATCTTGTTATCTCTACCAATTACTTTGTGCTTAACAACATGCTGTGAGATATCCTATCAGCTCCCAGGATGTGGAATCCCCATCAAAGGAAGATATAAAGAGCACTTTAACAGTGACATGTTTGGACAAATTACCTTCTTGCGACGGTGCTGTGTCATGGCAAGCATAGCAGTCATCTGTGCACGAATCAGTGAAGACGTGTAGATCATGTCGACAGGGATGTTGCTGATCCTCTTACCAGCTTCAATTGCCTCTTCAACACCCTTCTTGGTTAATGGCACATCCACACAACCTGTGAATAAATTCTTTTCATTCCACAGAGACTCACCATGCCGGATTAAAATCAAAGCCGCTTCATCTGAAAAGGAAACAAAATCAGCAATTAGAAAGATTCACTAAAGAAAATTATTCCACTCTCCAAACCATGAGGAAATAAAATTTGACATCTTTGATTTTTCGGTTAAGTAAAATTTGACATTCACTTGAAAAAACTTGGTTATGATCAGAGAGGAAGTTATTAATTTCATCAAATATAATCATTAAGGTACAATAAAGTGCAAACAATCAATGTATATTTGCCGAGCTTTCACGGATCTTAAAAGAGTCAAACAGAGAACATTTACTTGATTTCTTTTTGGAATCATTCGTGGTTTTATTTGATGGCGATAAAACTGGGTCGAACACTGCAGTCTGAGATGTTGAGGATTGAATAACACTAAAACTCTTCTTTTTAGAGCAATAACTTCCTCCTCTCAAAAGTCCAACCTTGACACTGAAACCCCTTGACACCAAGCTCACTGAAGCATTCTGAGACTCCAGATGGAAGCCAGAACCATGGAAGCATTCATGGGACTGAAGAGACCCGATAGCTTGGTGAAAAGCAGTTGCAGCCATTCTGAAAATCAGTCAATTCCCAAGTAATTATGTAAGCACATGTATTTCACAGACGCGCAAAACACATTTCACAAAACAAAATGCATAAAAACTGTGGCACACACTTCAGTGCATTTAGATGGTTAAAGATAAAATTTTACCCATAATCCAGGTTAAATTATGTCCAAATCAAAGCAAGCTCACTGTTAAAATTGGCTGTATATGTGTCTACCGTCCCACAAGGGCAGCAACCAAGGAAGCAGCAAAAAGGATTAAAAATGGGGGGGGGGGAGGAATCTAAAATAATGTGGATTAGATAAGCTCGTTATCACATAACTAAGGGTTTTATGCATGTTGAAAGGAAACTTATTACTGAATCCAAGCAAGCTTATTCATTTAGAGACAGCTGCAAATGATTATCACCTAAAAGGAAAAGCAATTGGAAAAAAGGAGGGAAAAGAAACAAGAAAGAGAACTGAAAATAACGTAAATTGAACAATCTCTTAAACACATGATTAATGGTTTTATGCACTAAGAAAGCTAATTAACCACCAAATCAAAAAGCTAGTTTAGGTTAATTACGGACGATCCAACAAATCTAAGTTACACCCTCAATTTAATCTTCCAAATACAAGAGGACGACAAGCTCATATGATCTAAAAAGCTATGATTTTCCATAATTAATCCAAGCCCAAATAACATCCACAACAACTATTATTGAAAAAAGAGAAGAAACCAACCACCCATCATTCACATACTTACGACAAGCCAGAAATTAACATAAAAAATCAGATCCAGATAAAAGTTTAAACAGAATTTTATTATTGACTTTGAATGCCAATGTATGATATGTAGAAGAGAAAAGCAAAGAAATTCAACCGTCCGAGAAGAACAAACCCAAAAAGTTAGCAAATGGGTATTCCAGAACAGCAACAAGAAGAACAACCCATACGCATATTGAGAAATCTTTCACGCACAAGCAAGAGAGGGAAAAAAAAAAGACAATAAAAAGCACAAAAATCAAACGGGTAGTTGAACAACGAAGGAAAATGTAAAGAGAAATCTTACATTACTTAAAGGCCAAAACAGCTGATATTTGGTATCTTGAAGAAACCGAGGAGGCTAAGAAGGAAATGCTACGCTAAGTTATGGGAGGTGGCAGAATTTATTACGGGAAAAACAAACAGAGAACAAGATCTCTGTTGATTGAAAGTGATGCCAGTTACCCACAAGTTACATTCTTCTTCAATTAAACTGACAGAATCCAGAGAGACAGAGAGAGAGAGAGAGGGGGGGGGGGGTATATGCTTCGAAGATATCGTTGTCTAGAGATGGTTTCCAAAAAGAACCCAAAAAAGTGCCCAGTTTCTTCCTTTACACTCCCACAGTTGGCAAACTTAGAGTCACCATGTGTGTGCTCTGTGTGTGTATTTATATTTTCTTGGTTGGTAGGTAGGTCTAGACGCCCCTTAGTAGCTGCAATGGCTGCTTTGACATTTCTAGCTTTCCATTTTCTCTTTCGGGCATCATACATTTTCCAATTTAAAAAATAATAATACTATTTTTATTTAATTTGAAGATTTAATAATTACTAAATTAAAAATGAGTTTTATTTAATATTAATACTCACAAATTATTCAATAACTAAAATAAATTAAGTTATCTAATTTAGTATGTATAACATTACTCTTTTTCAATCCTACTGATGACATATAACGTTCAATTTCAAACTTATTTGCATTGTATCAAGTGAGAAAACTTTTC
>CM042193.1:6949375-6964981 GCA_023539305.1 Ilex asprella
TTTTTAACAAAAACCTATTCCGGAGTTTGTTTTTAATAGCAAATAGGGAGGCAGTGGTTTGCCTTTCCATTTTTTGTATAAGCCAAAACCTGGACCTGCTTTATGATGTGTCGGTCGAACCCCTAGGATATGACGCCTGACTCCCCAGAGGCTCCCAAGATAGCTATTTCAGCCTACCGGGGGTACCTTGTTTGCACAACCCCTAAGTTAAACAATAATGTGTTAAACTCCAAAAAAAATAAAATAAAATAAAAAGGTTTAAAAATTCCAAAAGTTGGCACTTCATTCATTGTGCTCTTAGATGTAGCTGGCCATTAAAGTGGAATACATTCCCTATCTGCTAGTCACCACATCACGTAGCCGTTGACAATAAATCATTCAGCATTGGACATCATTCCTATTCATTTCCCTAGCATGGGTCTTCACTCCAGAATTAATTATGAAGGTGGTGGGTTGAGAAGGATTAGGGAGGGAGCTATTGTTTGGTATGAAGATTGTTAGTTGGAATATTAGAGGCATAGGGTCATGGAGAAAGAAAGCTACAATTAAGGAATTTTTGGGAAGGATTTGACTAGATGTGGTTATTTTACAAGAAACTAAATTATAAGTTATTGATAGGAGAGTTATTAGCATTGTGTGGAGTTCTAGGTTTTGGAAGTGGGTTTTTCCACCCTCTGTGGGACTTTCAGGCAGTGGTGTTATTTGGGATGAGAGGTTGGTCGTTGTGGAAGGGATCATTTGAGGGAGATTTTACTGTCTCGATTAGAATTAAGCATACGGATGGGGGTGATTGGTGGCTCACTGGAGTGTATGCCACTAACAAGCCTAGGGTTAGGCTATCTTTGTGGGAAGAGTTAGATGGGTTGTTTGGGGTGTGTGATCTTAGGTGGTCTGTTGGGAGAGATTTTAATGTGATCCTGTGGAGAAATTGAATAGCTGGCGAATAACAAAGAATGTGAGGGATTTTGACACTTTTATAAGGGAAACTGAATTAAAGGATCTCCTTTGGCTGATCGGAAGTTTACGTGATCTAATTTTAGAAGTAGGGTGGTTGTAAGAGGTTGGATAGGTTTTTATTCACGAGAGAGTGGGAAATTACCATTTTTTTACAAATTTGAATTCAAATCAAGGTGCGCGGATACAGATACGGATACGGGTACGATACAATACGGATACGCCGATACGACAAACTCTAAAAAAGAAAGACACGGAAACGGTCAAAATATGACCATAATAAAATATTTTTATTATTTTCAATCAGCATAATATTTATTTATTTTGGTAGTTCTTTAACACAATAAGAAAAATTAGTAATTTTTTTTAGTTTGAAGAAAATATATATCGTATCACTGTAGTATATTTATAAAGTAAAGTGATTAATCAAAGGAATCAAAGCTAACATTTACCAAATCGGTTTATTTAAAAGTAATTTTTGCTAAAACTATAATGTAATAGATTTATTTTATACTCTTTTGACATGTAATTATAGATAATACTTAAAAAATACTCATGTACCTTTGAAGTAGTATGAATTTTTGTAAATGTATTGTATGGTATGTGAATTCGAAAAAAAATGTTAAAAATTCAACTCAAAAATTATATGTATTGCTTGAATACAAAAATATCCGTGAAGTATCCAAATATTTAATTATTATCGAATACATAGGAGGTGTATCCGATACATACCTTCGAGTATTCGACGAGTATCGTATCCGATAATATATCTGATACGGATACGCCAACCTCACGAAATATATGTGTTTCATAGGGTGGCACTAAACCCTTTTGTGAGTGGATATTGAGTGGTGTCCTATTAATAGAAGTGTTGTTGGGTAGATGAAGAGACTTTTTTAGGTATAAGAAGTTAGGGAAACTGTTTTTGAATGTACTAGTGACAAGGCCCCTTTATCCCTAACAGCCGTGCCCGTTATGGGATGACTGTGAGCTTGGCGTTATATCTTGGAGTTTTCATAGCCAAGAGTACCTGCATGAAGGGGGGAGGCTATAGGAGCTTTAGGACAGCGTTTGACACACCTCTCCATATCAAAGGTCAGCTTCTTCCTTACCTTATATTTTGTTAAATTTTTTATAATCTATTTGTGACCTATATGATTAGAACGATATTTTATCTTTCTTCTTGTTATACTCATTTTTCGACACTACTATCTCATTCGTTAAATAAAAGTTCTATTTTTGGACCTGTAAGTATGAGTTTATATTATAAGAATTTTCTATAACATAACGTGGCTAAGCTTACAAAAAAGATGGGAAATGTGCGCCAGCACTGGATCTAGATGCAAGTAGGCCAGTAAAACAAGCCCACATAATTTTAATCCCTAATAGTTTAAGAGAGTATAAACTGCATTACCATAACCTGTAGTCCTCAACGCTAAGTTGGATCTACCAAAATCTCTACTGATACACACTAGATTAAGTGTCATGCGTACAGATCTACACATACACATACACATACACATACACAAACACATAATATAAAAAAGATGAAATGCGATTTCAAGTAATAATTCAAACAATACACCAAAATTAGTTCGTCCACAAGTGTGTATGCGATGTATGAGTATCTATATACACACATATATGCCAGTGAAGAGAAAGACAAAAGGTATACCGGTAATGTAGGTGGTGGCCGAGGTCTCGAAGCCGGCACGGCAAGTGTCGCAGTAGACCTTACCCTGTAAGATCATCGGCTTCGCCACAGGTCGGGCCTCGCTAAGGATCGCCGTGAGGGCACATAGTGCTAACATCAACACCACTCTCGCCATTGTTGTTTGTTTTGCGCTTCTGTGTGTTTGTGTGTCTGAGAGGGTGAGAGAGTTAAGCTGTTGGGTTTGAGTACTGAAGGCAAAGCAAATTCAGGAATGATGATCTATGAGCAAAGAGAAGGTTGGAGGAAGGATTTTTGACTGTGCACGCCCACACGTACACAGGTGTTCTTTAGTCATATCGGAGCATTCATGGGACGCCACGTAAGAGAATAGTGGATAAAACAGTCATACGCGATAATTACAGGGCTGTTTAAGTGAAAGAGACTTCTTTTACAAGATGTGGATGCTATTTCAGCAAGACATGTGGCCATTGTAAAAGAAATAGTTTAAATACGAGTGTAGGGTAGTGAGAGGTGAATGTAGTTGTATGCAGCTGGCAGTGTCGGTGATCACATGGGGACTCCAGAAAGGTTAAATCCACATGAGATGAGCCTTAGAGGATTGTTTTTCAACAACAATGGTCAAAGACTCAAAACAACTAGTAATTTGATAGGATAAATTATACTTTGACCCTCCTTATTGTAGGTTTGGCAATCGTGGAAAGTGAAACGGTTTTGTGTTGGGTGAAACGGGTTTGTGTCAAAAAATATTTTATCTATATCCTATTTGTTTATATAAACGAGTCTAACTATCACACTCATACATGAATCGTTTATTAGACGAGTTACCCGATATAACTCATGTATCACCCGTTAAATAAGAAAATAGGTTAGATAATTTTGAGTCCACGTGAAAAATTATTAACTCGTCACACATTACACATGATTGACCTATTTATTATAACAATAAATCATGACTGAACAAAACCATAAAGACAAAAATAAATATTAAATGATTACTAAATTTGAATGATTCTAAAGGACGAAAAGTTTGAGATGAGATAGAGACTGATATATCTAACTATTTTTTAAAAATTTATCGTACCACTCTTAACGGGTTGAAATGAGTTTATAGGTTAAACACGAAACTGGTTCGTTTATTTCACGGGTCTGTCGAGTTAACCCATTAATCACCCGAACCCATTAGAACTACACTCAAATCCGCTAAATTCGTGTCGGATTCGTGTCAATTTCACAAGTCGTGTCTAGAATTGTCAGCCCTACCTTACTATGGCTCTCATCTCGGGTTATTCTCGGAGCAATCATATTCAACCAGGAATTACACTTTGACCCTCCTACCTCAAATTATTGCAAAAAATGACTCATTTTATTTGCATTATCCCCCCCCACCACACACACACACACACACACACAGCCTTCCAGTGTGGTTTTCTAGATATCAATCAGCCCCACTCTCCATGCCCAAAAAAGAGAAATTCTATGTCAGCCCCAACTTTTTTTTTTTGCAATCAAGAATGTTTAGGGTAGTTTATATTCAACTTGAATAATTTTTTTTATGATCAAGTCAAAAACAAACTAACCATATCGTACTAAAAAATTTATAAGAAATAAATTTTGCATAACCTAATCCCAATAAAATTTTCAAATTTCAAGTTTAAGATGTATAGATTTATAGTTTAGTTATGTCTCAATTGGGCTACTATTTGGTTTGCCCGCAAATCTCTTGGCTGATGTTAATTACACTCACAAAGCCATTCTAGTTTTTGATAATTGGTTGGCTTTATATGGTTGCATTATGCTTGCACAAGAAAGGAGCCGTTTAGTCCGCCGGGAGATGGGTGGACTGGGAAGTAAAAAAAAACTTTGGTGGCCCCCACTAAACCTTTGAATCACATGTGAGTTTGAATTGACCCAAATTTTGCATAAGTTGAACTAGAATCTAAAATTACTAAGATGTCCCTGTATTAAATCAGACGGTGCAATGCATTATTTTGTCAAAATTAATCCATTCTTTGCAAAAAATGACATGGTAGGATTAGGATGTTATATTGCAAACTCACAAAACGGCCCCTTCTATTCCTATTCAATTATTTCGAAACAGGAAATAAGGTACAAAAAGATGATATTATTATCCAAACTTATTCTAAAAATCTAGTAAATAAATTTATATTAATCTACTTAGATCGCCACCAATTGAAATTCAAACAATTTCATGTCTTTCATATTATCGCTTCTTTTACAATTATGTTATGGATCAAGAAATATAAATTGATCATGTTGCATAAAATGTTTATTCATAACATGCTCGATCCAAGTCTTTAGAACAACAAAATTTTATGAAATATTTTTTTGAAGTGTTTTGAATGTGCTTCAACATTAGCTACACATTGTGATCAGCGGATAAAATCAAAATTATAATTTACAATTATCAACATGTAACACACGCGTGCATCAATTAGTATGCAAAAAATACACACACACACACATATACTAACATACAAAAATACAAACACATTTAATAAAACATCAAAATACACACCATACACTATTCACCAAAATACAGGCATAGAGGGTTGGGGTCGAGGTTGGATCATGATCATGTGTCGGGTGTATTAGTGTGTGTAATTTTTTGTGTACTAGTGTGTGTATATTTTTGGGTGTATTAGTGTGTGTACATATTTTTTAGTATATAAGTATGTGTATTTGATTTTATTATTTTTGTTATTTAATAAAATGATAAATATTCAATTCAATGAGTATTCGTTTGTAATCCATCTTAACCCACTTAATTAAAATGATTTTTATTATTCAACCAATTTAAAACTTGTATTAATTAATATATGTATCAAACTCATTTATTTATAACGTTAATTAATAGATAATAAGTTAAAATTATCATCTCTAATTGTGACATATTAGTTCAAAAAATTATTGTGTGTTAAGAGAGAGAGAGAGAGAGAGAGTGGTCTCATGAGGACTTAGTTACATCCATCTAGACCCGTCTTACAACAAAGTACGAAGAGGCCTTTAGGCCTAAGTGGTGATGGGTTGGAGTTATCCCACATCGGATAGCTTTAGGGTGTGTGTGAGTTATATAGAGACTGCCTCACTTATGCTTTTAAATAGAAATATTATAATTTTCTTGTGATTATAAGAGAGAAAAGAGGAAGAAGAACAACATAAAAGTCAATTCAACCTTAATTGTGTGAAGGACCAAGTGCTCCCAAGCTGTTCCACTACCACGGTTAATTAATCTAATAGAAATTCAAATCAACTCATAATAAGTATGTGAGTTGCCAAAGTCAAAAAAAGCCTAAAGGCTGATTTAGCAATCGTACAAGGAAATTGAAAAGTCCAAGTCCACTTGATTACATGAAAATTCAAGACTATTTTATGTGCGTAATTAATTGATGATTATGTACATTTGAATTTTTTTTCTTAATTATAAAATAAAACATGATCACGACTATGACTCATCAAGTAAAAAAGGGCGTGAATGCAAAAAGATGCGTGATCTGGATGATTATTTGTTTAAAAAAAATGGAAGGTTAAAAGAGAGAGACGTTAACTAGTTACTAGAACAAAATATGCGTCTTCGGTCTTCACAATCTATTTTGCCTGTAATAGATTCCATCAATCATACAAATTACAAATTGAGTATGATACTTTTTCGGTATCGTATTGAAAATTATAACATTTAAGTATCAATCTTTTAAGAATTTAACTTATAACTCAAAAAATTATTATAAATCATAAAATATTATGATTAATCACGAAAAATACAATTTTTAAAAATTAAGTTGCATCATTTAAATGTTAAATTAAAACTTTTTTGGTACAGTAATTGTATCTTCAACTTTATATGTTCCATCATGAACTTTTTCTTTTAGATTTTAGGTTTTCAAAATGTCGAAATGAATCGTAGATAGGTCTAGCATTGTGCCGGGTGTCTATATCATGTAAAGTTGTGTTGTTTTAAAATTAGAGGTTCAACTCATATGCAATTGAGCGGAGTCTGACCCCATGATTCTCGTTAATACGTTGCTTGAAAAAATGGAGTGTGCTTGGCAATATTTACATATTCTGCATCAGATTAAAAAGATACTTGGCATGATGAATTTTAGAATTTGTCATGTTTTTTGTGAAGCTAATTCTGTTGCTGATGGGTTAGCAAATCAGGTTGTGGTTGATCAATTGTCTTATGAGTGTACTGCCTAGAGGTGTGGCTGGATTGCTAGTGCAAGATCAGCACTTACTGTGGGTGAGGGCATAAACGTGGCCTCCTTTCTGGCTTAATTACTGTTTCTTTGCATTCATTTGTGCTTCTTAGATTTCATATGCTTACGTTTTTTTGGCCAGAATTGTCTTGTTCAGCTTGTTTGAGCGTGTTAGGGAAGTGGATAAAACGTCTCAGATTTTGCCCCATCTGTCTTTGATTTGGGGCTTGAATTTTGGGAAGAAATTTTTTGAATTTAATCAAATATTTATCTTGCTTAATTCGCCTTCCAAGTCAACTGTTACCTCATTTGGGCTCTCTTTTTGGTCCTTATAACATTATTGGAAATAAATTCAATCCGTATTTAACTCAATAAACAAGTTATAATGAGTTAGATCATAACCGGTTCAGTTTTTTTTAATTCGTAAAATAATTAAAACTCTTAATATAAACATATACTAATACACAAAAAATACACATACTAATACACCAACACACACACATATTCAAACACACACAAAATACAAACACATTTAATAAAATACCAAAATACACACCCTACACTATTCACCAAAATACACACATAGAGGGTCAAGGTCAAGGTTAGGATTGGGTCATGGTCATGTGTGTATATTTTTTGGTGTATTAGTGTATATATATTTTTTAGTATATTAGTACGTGTATTTGATTTTATTATTTTTTTTATTTAATAAAAAAATAAATATTCAATTCAATTGGTACTTATTTATAATCCATTTTAACTCGCTTAATTAAAATGAATTTTATTATTGAACTCATTTAAAACTTGTATTAATTAATATATGTATTTAACTCATTTATTTATAGGCAAATTAATAAATAATGAATTAAAATTATCATCTCTAATTGTGATATATTAATTCAAAAAATGATTGGGTGCTAAAAATTCAAAAGACGAGGGGAGAAAAGAAGAAGGAGAACATAAAGTCAATTCAACCTTAATTGTGTGAAGGACCAAGTGCCCCCAAGCGGTTCCACTACCGCGGTTAATTTTTTTTTTTGGGGTCAATCAGAGTATATTTCTATTATTTGAAAAGAATGAAGTTTATACTAATCAATTTTGATGATGCATAAATTGGTGTTGTGCAAAATCAACAGTCAAGAATATGTAAAAGTACAATTAATGAACAATAATTAGACAATTAATGATAGAACAGTAAATAAAGAGCTAATATAGAGATTTATAATGATTCGGTCTGGATGACCTACTCCACTCTCAAGAATGGCAGCGGTGACCGAATGTGTTTTATTGATGAATAATATAATCGAGAGAGTATTCTCCAGGAGTATTACAGTGCTAAGAGAGAGAAAATGTGTGTAAGGGACGTATTGTAGAGGTGTCAAAGACGTGTCCTCTATATAAAGAGGATTTACATTATATAAGTATAGTAAGGTGGTGAGGCGGTAACGTGAGGGAGAGAGTTTCTACCACTTTGATAAGTACAATTATGGTAGAATTAGAATTCTGGTGTATATCTCGATATTCTCTCCCTCGTGTTCCTATTCCGTCGGAGGAGTATCTTGAGTTGGGTTGGTTTTGAGTCAAAGTGGGGAGAGATACCATAAGAGTTGCTGAGTAAGAGAGCATGGAGTGAAGGAAGACAAGGGTCCCTTGGGTGGCCCCCTTGGGCGGCGCCCCTTTGGGATGGTCTCCTTGGGCGGCGTCCCTGGGGGTGGTCTTCCTCTGGGCCTAGTGACTCAGGTTCCTTCTGGATACTGATTTGAGCCTTTTTGATTTATTTTTATTGGGTCTGACCCAATTAATTTCGGGCTCATCAAATGCAATTACAGACTACTTTAACAAAAAACAAACATCAAAAGAAAGCACTACAGTACAGTAAATCACATTAGCCAAAATCAACCTACTCCTTCACGTGCTTCGTTTTTACACATCCTTTCCAAAACCTTAGTAGACCAACACATCGAACCGAGAGAAAGCATATCCTTGCTAGGGATGTCAATGGACCGGAGAAAGATGGGTATTCGTCCAAACCCGTCCCGTTTGGACCGGGGATGAACTATACGTATTGGACGATGGACTTATACGGTGATACCCGTATAAACCCGTGCGGGGATGGAGGCGGGAATGGACTTACCCTTATCCCCGCCCCGTCCCCGTTACCTGCAAAAAAAAAAAATAAATATAAATATATATTGAGTTGATTAATATGATTTTACCACAATTATGTTGATTTGGACATTTGTTTTTGTTTTGTTCAAATATATAATATTTTTAAGTAGTATTTTGGACATTTGTTGTTTCTGTTTTATTCAAATATATTATGTTATATTATGTTGTGTTAGATTATTTAGAATGTTGTTGTATTATTTAAAATATTGGATTTAATTAGTTTGAGCTTTGGCGGGTACGAGGAAAGCGGGGACGGGGACGGGGAAAACGAGGACGGGGATGGAAATTATACCCGCTAACGGGGGTGGACCGGGGATGGACGAATTTTTTTTAAGCGGGTACGGGGATGAAGACTACACCCCCCGCCCCCGCCCCCGCTTCGGTCCATTGACATCCCTAATCCCTGCTTTCTATTTTGCACCTCAATGTGCAATTTTATTGCTTTTTTTACTGACATATTACAGTTCAATCTTAGGAATCAGACGTGTGTATTCTCAAATATCTCTCTAGATAGCCTCAATATCCCTCAGTAAGCATTTATTACCATTATTCAAAGCATCAACACATGCCTTTGAGTCTGACTCCACTATTACCGAAAGATACCCAGCAGCTATGGGTATACAACATGTCTGTCTAATGGCACATGCTTCCACCAGGGTTAATTAATCTAATAGAAATTCAAATCAACTTATAATATGTATGTGAGTTGCCAAAGTCAAAAAAGGCCTAAAGGCTGATTTAGTAAGCGTACAAGGAACTTTAAAAGTCCGAGTCACTTGATTACTTGAAAATCCAAGATTATTTTATGTGCGTAATTAAGTGATGATTATGTACATTTGAATTTGAATTTTTATTCTTAATTATAAAGACCCATCAAGGAAAAAAGGGCATGAATGCAAAACGATGCGTGATCTGGATGATTATTTGTTAAAAAAAATTAAAAGGTCAAAAGAGAGAGACAATAACAAGTTACTAGAACTAAATATGGTGGACGACTTCATGCATTACCTTGGCACCGACATGTAGAAGTGGGTCTGCTATGGATTTGTCTTCCTTGTCTCCGCTAGGACCACGTCTCTGATTATACTGTAGTTTTCTACAATCCACACTCATGTGCTCATTCATTGGGCCTACAATGTAAACGCTTAATGGTCTGACCAAAAGTTCAGTGACGACTAGATATCTTAGTGTGACAAAATCCACGAATAGGGGTGGTAAACGATACAAGAGTTTCTTAGGTTTGATTCAGATTCAATTTGTTTTGAGTTTATTTGATTAGAAAATGAGTTAAGTTCGAACAATTTTTTAAGTTGAGTTCGAGCACACAAATTTCGGCTCATTTATATAAAAAATAATTGAACTACTTGGGTTCGGCTCAAACTTTTTTTTTTTAAAAAAAATGAGTTAAGATTGAACATTTTTTTAAATTCATTTTAAAAAATGAGTTCGTCAAACTCATGCTCGAGCTCGTTCATTCGGTTCGTATACCACTCCTATGCATGAATTTCAAGCCAGACTAATTCTTACCAGGGCTATGACCTCTTATAATAAATATTAAATGGGAAGAAATTGGATATATAAAATGCTAGAAATATATGAACATTAATTTATGTGATTCAAACCTAAGAGAAAAAAATTAAATATAAAGTCTTTTAGCCATTAATGATGACTGATGACTCATATTATGGCATACTTCAAGAGGAGAAAATATCCAATACCACCGTTGTACCATGTCGGCTACAATCAACCAATTTTGTTGCTCAAATTAGTCAACTAGCATCCTTATCATTTAAAGAATTTTTACATTTTATACCTCGAAAGTTGTTAAAATTCTCACTTTACACTCGATCTGTATGGAATCGATTGTTGTATGTGGTGGTGGTGGTGGTGGTGGTAGTGGTAGTATTGCATTGGCGATGATGGTGGTGAAAAGCCCTTTTTGCCCATGGAGGAATCATGTGCTTTGCGTGTGCATATATATTTAAAGGAAATGAGAGACGGCGTTGGGTTAAGGGGTCACATTACAACCAATTTACAACAATATAAGTGTAATGTGAAAATTTTAACATCTTTTGAGGTACAAAGTGTGACAACCCCATCATTTAATATGCCACATCACCTGTAAATGCAAGCTCCTTTAACGCCGTGACCCTCCGTTGGTTTGCCAAATTCCTCTCTTATCAATAGCGGTAAAGTGCTCTCTCACTTTTTTATTTAGAATTTAAAATGCCTGCCCAAATTTTCGATTTCTTTTCATTTTACTACTCTGCCACTTTTCAAACCTACGATACTCCATCACCTGACCTCCTTGTCAAACTAGGACTTTGGTGCTAAGTTTGTGTGAAAAATTTTGTAGGTTGTGGGTTGATTCAATGTGCCTATAAAATATTTGATTATATTAATGAGAGGAGTTTGGTTTCTTGGAATTCTATGATAAGTGGGTATTTAAAAATGTTTCGTTGTGAGGAAAGTTTTTGCTCTCCAATTATTTGATAGAAATTCATTCTATATCCTCGTCAAACCGTTGTTACCTGTAACATATTTTGTCCTTCTTCATCATCTGGACAAAATGAGTTTCTTTGACATTGTAAATCTATCAATTCTACAACCTTGAATATATTGTACTTTCTTATTTAATGTCATTGATTTTGTTGATTCTCTTATGACAGTACATGATCAACGCAAGAGTACCATACTGAATGACCGATTCAACAACATTTTCTTATCAATTGTGGATTAGGGTATATGCTCAACTGGCCTGCAAATTCAACACTAATTTTATCTAATTTTTTCGTTTCATGAATAAGCATCTTACTATTTTTCACTACTCTACCTTTCTCGGGTCCAGTTGTTTTTTTTGGCTTTACTCAAATCAAGATCAATGTGTTTGTTCAACATTTGTTCCTTTATGCATTGTCTTAGGTAGTAACGATTGTCCAAGTGGGAATAAGTGAGTGCTATGTGTGCTCTTGGTAGGATTCCTACTTTCAGCATCTTTATCATCATTGATTTATTAGTGGAACTGTTTGACAAAGTAGACTTGTTAGAAAAAAAAATGGATTCTTTACAAGTCAATGTGTTCTCAATTGGTGAAGAAGATTGTTCAACTGGTAACTCCCCTCTTGCCACCAAAATAAATCATCATTTGTTGGCGCAACAAATAGATATCCAAAAACAACAATGAAATAATTGTGGACATCCGAAAACAACAGTGAAATATCCAATTTGGGATACAAATTATCAAATGTTGTTATTGTTGAAGCCGTCAATACAATTTTTATCAGCTTTAAGCCCAAGAGAGAATAGTTCTTACACATATTTTCTCCAACACATAATTAAAAAAAGATATATGTTTTGTCATTCATGAGAAATTTTTATATTTTCAACACTTACAAATAGTTTTTTTTTTTTTTTTTGAAAAAGGAAATGGGGGAGTGGAGCGACCAGCGGGTAGTGACCCCCCTGGGCGTGACCAAGAAGGCCTCCCCCGATGTGGAATGTTCTGTTAACCATAGCTACAGACCCTTTTGGAGTAGCCTTTCACCACACCACCATAGGAACACTAGTGAGCAAGACGGGGGGACCCTGTGGATCGAACCCTGCTTTGCAACCTCATGGAAGTTAAGGAGAACCCTTAAACGGGTCTGGCTTGCCACTAGACCACCAGCTCTGGTGGTCAAACAAGTTGTTGAATAAGAGTTGGGACTAAGAGGGTTTGAACCAATAGTATTCTTTGGCTTGTAAAAATTTTGTCTTTTTCAGAATAAATGTTCAAATTTCCATAACAACAAAAATATAGTTAGTTGGTAGGACAAATCTTAATTACTTGGACAAACCGTTTTTAAATATTTGGTGTGTGTTCGAATTCACATTGAAGCGCAAGTTTTAATTTAACTGGTGTATGGATTGAGAGACCGATTCATACACTCGAAATTTATCCTTAATTTTACTCAGACTTAACAAAATTGAATGATATAAATGTACCTCTATTCGCCACAAAAAGAATTTTCACCTTTACCCAAAAAAAAATAAGACTCGAACTCACGAACATGAATGATATAAGTGTACCTCTAGTCGACACAAAAAGAATTTTCACCTTTACCCACAAAAAGAATAAGAGATACGAAAAGGAGAAGAAGAAGATATTGACAGCTGTGGGATTTGAACCCACGCCCTTTCGGACCAGAGCCTAAATCTGGCGCCTTAGACCACTCGGCCAAACTGTCATGTTCTCCAAGTGTTCAAATTAATTCATATTATCTAATTATTTGGTAAGGCATCATTTTAACCTAATCTTAATTACTGTGACACATAACCTATTGGCATCTTTACTTTGCTCTTTTCAAAAAAGTTATTCTAATCGCGGACTGTAAATCTATATAATAAAATAGCTTACAATTCAAATCTTAATAGATAAATAAAATAACTTTTATTATTAGTAGTTGAAATCGCTTTAAATTTTATTTTAAAGTTAATTTAACGACTAATATTAACACCATAAATTTAATAGGTAAAATAGACCGATGTGATTAAAGTGATTTTTTAAAATACGCCATTAATTACTGCTAAAAAAAAGCACTGGAACCAAGCATTTTTTGAGCCTAACAATACAAAAGATGGATCCAAACCAAACCCTTTCTCAATTCAATGCAAGAAGGTCAACAAAGAACATTCAAACCCCTTTAGGTCAAATTTTTCTAGAGGTTTACTGTTATTGGAATCACTCCTCCATTTATATATATACCTTAATGAGTTTTCAGATCCCACCATGAAAAAACAAAGTTAATAGTCATATGAAACAATAGAGAAAAGATCATATGGCAACATACTCAGCAAGACATCCCCAACTATTCATCTTTATCTTTTCTTTTTGTTTTCTCTCTCTTGCTTCTGGGAGGGTCACTCCCAACTTTAAGGTTCGAGCTGTTAATCTTGGAGGTTGGCTAGTTACAGAAGGGTGGATTAAACCATCTGTCTTTGATGGCATCCCCAACAAAGATTTCTTGGTTTGTACATATAAATATATATATATTCAATTTCATAGTCCATTTGAGTAGAGAATTATCCTATCTTTATCATGGTGTTATTCATAAAACTGACTTACCAACTTTGAATCTTCAAAAGGATGGAACTGGGCTGCAGTTTAAATCAGTAACAGTTGGAAAATATCTCTGCGCCGAGACTGGTGGAGGAACAATCATAGTTGCTAATCGAACATCCGCTTCAGGATGGGAAACATTCAAGGTAATTAAGGATACTTTGTTATCATCTATAGAAGTAACTGATCCGATTAATGGGGAATAAACAGGATGTTATTTATTAAATATTTTTTTGCTTTTTGCCTTTTGATTCGAATTCAGTGTTTACATCCATTTCAAATTGTGTTTGTGCAGCTATGGAGGATCAATGAAACCAGTTTTCAGTTCAGGGTGTTTAACAAACATTTCATTGGACTGGACAGTACTGCTGGGAATGGGATTACTGTAGTAGCAGTTGCAACAACACCCAGTGGATCGGAGACGTTTCAGATTGTGAGAAAACCCGATGATTCAAGCCGTGTTCGAATCAAAGCACCAAATGGGTTGTTCTTACAGGTGAGCATCAACCAGTTGTTTTCTTTACTTTCTGAAGATAAGTAGATAACTAAAGTATTCTGTCATTCCTAGATATTTACATATATCATATGTTTGAACAGAAAGCAAGCCTTCAGACTTAAGCATATGCTACTTTTTGTCATCATCACTGGGAAAAGGGGAAAAGCCAAGATAAGGAATGGGCAGCACCATGGGTCTTATTCAAAACATTATCAAAAAATAAGTCAAAAGTAATACGGTTAACTAGGGGTGTCAAATATGTCGGGTTAAACGGTTACGTGTCGGATTAAACGGGTGACGGGTGAAAAACATATAAACCCGTACACGACACGTTTAATAAACGGGTAAAAAATTTAAACACGGACACAAATCGTTTAATAAACGGTTAACACGACACGACTCGTTTAACACGTTTAATTTTATTAAAATTTTAACCCACACCAAAAAATTACTCTATTAAAATTTTAAACTCCATTAACTATTAACTATCCACAATATTTGTACTCTCTTAAATATAAGATGTCCACAATATTTGTACTCTCTTAAATATAAGATTTCCAATTAGTGGACACTTGTAAAAACAAATGAAAAAGTTGAATAATGAAAAGAAAAGGCTTCAACCATTTTATAGGCAAGGGAGGAGGTCTCCTTCTCTTGAATCTTCTGTTGTGGGATTCAAGTCAAGAAAGAAAAGGCTTCAACCTTTTTATAGGCAAGGGAGGAGGTCTCCTTCCCTTGAATCTTCCGATGTGGGATTCAAGTCAAGAAGAACTTTCTTGACTTGAATCCCACATCGGAAGATTTAAAGGAAGGAGGCTTCCTCCCTTGCCTATAAAAAATTTTCTTGACTTGAATCCCACATTGGATGATTCAAGGGAAGGAGACCTTCTCCCTTGTCTATAAAAAAATTGAAGCCCTTTCCTTTTATCATTCAATTTTTTCACTTATTTTTGCAAGTGTTCACTAATTGGAAATCTTTTAATTAAGAGAGTACAAATAT
>CM042193.1:6965381-7026085 GCA_023539305.1 Ilex asprella
ATTGTGGATCATTAATTTTAATAAATTTTAATTATTTTTATTAAAATAATTATTAATTTATTATTATATTAAATTTATTTAAACGGGTAAACGGGTGATAAACGGGTTAGCATGTCTCACCCGAACACGACTTGTTTATTAAACGTGTTAAACGAGTTAACCCGTTTATCACTCGAACCCGTTAAGGTCTCACCCAAACCCGTTTAATCAGCGATTAATTGTGTCGGTTAATTGTGTCGTGTTGAATTTTAACAGGCCTACGGTTAACTGTTTCTTTTGACAAGTTCTAATTATTATATACAAAAGTGGAATGTATTTTAGAGTATTCAACTTGAAATAACACTGAATATTAGTGTAGCAAAATATTCAAACCTTAAATGCTAGCGAAATTTTAAAGCCTATTGGGATGACCGTGTTATTTTTGGAATATGTCAAAGCATTGCTGTGTCATTTGGCTTAAACTCGGGGTCACGCATGATTGCTTCCTTTGACCTACACCCTTTTATATAAAGAAGAATAAACTGCATAATCTTGGTTATCACCGAAAAATAGAAGGAGAAAAAAATGTTGGATAAAAACAGCTTTTTTTTTTTGTTGATTTGAGCTTAAATTAAAGTGAGATTCATTCATTGTTTTGAGTAACTTTTTATGGGGTCGAGTTCAACTCCTTAACGAGAATAATGTAGTATATTTACTTGTTCAAATTGAATAAGAGATGAATGAAAAAATAGGCTCGAAAAGTGACACTTTTAAATGTGAAAATAGAGGTTGAGACAATATGGGATTTGACACTAATCCCACATTGGTTGACAATGAAATCTGGGTGAGTATATGTACCCTAAGTTTGTTCTATGAGTTGGACCCCAAAAGACACCCACTTTTGTGGACAAGAGAGGTCCTAGATGGGTTTGAGTTTGACTGCAAATACACGTTGGTTAACTTGAGATCTAGCTTGAGTGTGGTTTAGATCTAATTTTATTTTTTTTTTAGAAAAATTGTTTCCTAAATGGATCTTTAATTGTAATTTATGCCCGTTAGAATTCAAAATTCTCACTGGTTCAAAATTTAATTTTTCTCCAGTCTGAATTTAAATTTGAACTTTGTGTTTGTTTATGAGTGGACAAACATGAATGGTATCTTATGGTTTGCATTTAATCAATGGTAGCTGTTCTGAACAATCATCTCTATATTTATAAATAACTCACAATCATTTTGCATTAAGTACTCAGAAACCTCCTGATTGTGAGAGTCATTACATTTAGAAACTTTGTCATTAGCAATGTCAATTTTTAAGAGTACAAAACACATTTTGATTTGCTGGGCAAACAGATTGGAGTGCTACTTTTGTTTGCGTGAAGATCATTGCATTCTGTGAGGCGAGATTTTCATTAGCACTAGCGTGGGAGCGAAATTTGTATTAATGACATAGTATCAAAACACTAGTTTTGATCTAAATATTCAATTTTCGTTCTTGATCTGCAATCCAATCAATTTTATTTATTACAATTTTATTTGTTACTATTTTGTTCTTGTGTGTTATTATTTTTTCGTGTGTATTTATTTTGTTCTTAATTAAATAAACAATTTTTTGTATTGCTGTTTAGTATAATTACATGTTTAATGTCATTCCAAAATCATGATAACCAATCTGTCATATTAATATAATCCTCCCAACATATCACTACTAGAGCTTTTGATTGCTGCATCTAAGATGGTTAAGTCAAGCTTTTGATTCCTCTTCTATGATAGTTAGCTAAACTAAACAAAATGACATATAAACAGTTCAGTCAATGACTCAATAACACATGATTGGCACTTGACTATTTCTGAGCTTTTAATGTAATGGACTTTTTTCTCATGGTGATTTACAATGGCCGAGTAGGTAAAGACAGAGGAGATTGTTACAGCTGATTTTAAAGGGGATGGTGGATGGGGAGACGACGATCCGTCCGTGTTCGTGATGACAATCAGCGGAAGAATGCAAGGCGAGTTCCAAGTGACGAATGGCTATGGTCCGGTGAAGGCATTGCAAGTCATGAGGGTAGGTTGTAGTTAGTTTATCGCACACAAGAAGTATCAACATTGCTTGTCTAACCAGTGACATTTGACTATCCCGAGTATGCAACAATTTGTTTGAGAGGGTTTCAAATACCTGTTTTGTAAAAATATTCTTATGTTTTTCAAAATATCCATGGCATTTTCTTGTGAACTGAGAGTTTTGGATTCAAAATTCTCTCAAATGACAAGAAAGTCAATGGTGTGCATCTCAGGAACACTGGACCACGTTTATAGTTGAACAAAATTTCAAGTTCATATCGAGCAATGGATTAAACGCCGTTAGAATTCCTGTTGGGTGGTGGATAGCTAGCGATCCAACACCCCCAAGGCCTTATGTTGGGGGATCCTTGCAAGCCTTAGACAACGCCTTCCTGTGGGCACAGTATGTATTTATCTTCATGACCACGAATGTCCATTTTTGATATAGCAAAGAATTTCAGCTTCATCTGGTTAGTTTGTTCTTGCAGGAAATATGGGGTTAATGTTATAATTGACCTTCATGCTGCACCAGGTTCACAAAATGGTTTCGAGCACAGCGCATCCAGAGACGGTTCTCAGGAATGGGGACTTACTGATGACAATATACAACAAACAGTTGCAGTTATAGATTTCTTAACTGCTAGGTATAGCCATGCATCAATTTGTTTTGGTACTGCGATTTTTAAACTTTTTTTATGCAAATAACGCAATTTCAAACTTTTTTTCCTATCTACTGTTGATTTACTAGGTATGCGAAGAACCCGAGTCTCTATGCAGTTGAGCTGATCAATGAGCCTCTTTCACCTGGTGTATCTCTAGAGAACATGATCAAATACTACAAGGGCGGATTCGACGCTGTCCGTAGGCATTCTTCCACAGCTTTTGTGGTGATGTCAAACAGATTAGGACCTGCTGATCCCAAAGAGCTCTTCTCTCTTGCCAATGGCTTGGACGGGTCTGTTATTGATGTCCATTACTACAACCTGTTTTCTGATGTTTTTGACAACATGACTGTCCAACAAAACATTGAATTCATCAACACCAACCGTTCAGTGCAGCTGAGCTTTGTCACCACACCAAATGGACCTCTCACTTTCGTTGGTAAGTTCCAAAATTCATTTATAGTGGACTACCTAAGGTTTGTCAATTTTTGACATTAATATGACACCAAGTCGGCTAATTTCAAACTCGAAAACATGACCAACACACACAAATAAGAATCGGATCATGTTAGTGTCAATTTAGGGTTGACTAGTAACTGATAAAAACTCGAAATAACACGACCCGAACACGTGGGGTACCCCTACTCAAACCCAACTTCATTCACGTTGGTGTAATCTTGCAGGGGAGTGGGTAGCAGAGTGGCAAGTTGGCGGGGCAACCAAAAGGGACTATCAGAATTTCGGCAGGGCGCAATTACAAGTGTATGGGCAGGCAACATTCGGGTGGGCTTACTGGACTCTAAGGAATGTGAACAACCATTGGAGTCTCGATTGGATGATCAAGAATGGTTATATCAAGCTCTAGATTTTCTTTCAGATGCTCCTTTCCCATTTTTCTGATTTAGTAAAACCACTGAATTTCACATACCCAATTGTTACCATCAAGAATAAATGCTTCGGCATTCCTCTAATCCCAAGTAGCTCTTTCGTCACTCTATAATCCTAGAAAACATACTAGTAATTGAGTGTCGAACTTCCTAGAAATGAATTATTAATAGTAAATCACACATATCACCGGCGAATTATGATCCTTATGTCAATTGCATTGTTGCATCCTTAAATTTTTTGTGTGTCAATTGGATTTCTGAACATTTTAATTGTGTCAATTGAGTTCATTTGTTTGTCTTCGTTAGATTTTTTTAACAAAAAGTGGCAAAGTGTGCCACCCATGTGACACAAATGAGTTAGAGTAAATTATACATATAGTCCTTGACCTATGTTAAAACTCATTTACAATAGGTCAAGCACTATACAATAAATATTTATATTTCAAAATAGTAGTTGTATGGATTTTCATTATGAAATATGAAAGAATATCTCATGATGGCTTAAATAAATTCTTACAATCTTGCATCATCATCCCAAAAACGTTTCCATATAAATTTTATTCACAAGGAAAACTTAGAGAGTGTATAAACTCCTCTCCGATTATTATGTTGAGTCATCAGATTCTAAGTTATAAACTCATAACTCTCGCTCTCTCTCTCTCTTGGCTTACTTAGTCGTATTTCTCCATCTTTCCACCCATTAATTATGACACAGAATCTGATGATTCTTTGAGAAAATTTTACATGTGCAACAAATGGACCTCCTGTTCTGTTATGGGTGAACTAAACACAAGGCCAAATGATGCTGTAATTGCATATATTTTTTTGACCCTCAATTACACCACTTGTGCAATCCTATACCTTCGAAGGAGAAAGGCTAATAAAATATTTTGTTGGGATAATATATATCAATTAAATAGCGAAATTTTGGTATGGTTAGTATAGTGGTCATTTACGGATGCAACAATGCAAGAGTATCAGAGATTGGCAAAGGTACAAGTAGGTGTACATAGGAAGGCCACATTTGGATGGGCTTATTTATTGGTCATAGAGGAATGTGAATCATCACTGGAGTCTGAGGCGGATGATGAATATAACAGCTTGTACAGCTCTAAACTCCAATTTTGGGCCTCGGTGCCATGCATACACTTTTAGAACAAATAAACCTCAACTAAGATTCTAATTTCGGGTTCGTTATAGGATAATAAGATTGTGAGAATTTTTTTATTTTTTGCAATTTGAATCAGCGTTAAAAAAACCCCCAAAATAGTTTGGGGTGTTTTTTAAAAAGGTGGAATAGTTTGTTTGGGCTGATTTTTTAGTTTTTTTTGTGTCAAATAAAAATATAATCACATGTGTGTATACATTATACATGATAGTTATCAAAATATGAATTTAAATTTTTTTACATGACTAATAATATTTTATGAATTTAATAAAGTAAAAAGTTATGTAAGACCCGTAACAAAATTCCAAAAAATCGGAAAAAAAATTATAAAATCAATTTCTTCAATCAACCTAATAAGTTTTTTTGGGTCTAAAAAACTGCTGCATAAGCTGGTCTAGAAGCCCAAGTCTAAATGGGTCTAACTTATTTTATCCCAAAACCCATACAATCAACATCTTTCAAGTTTCTCAAAACCTAACTTATTTTACTCCAAAGCCCATAAGCCATAAGGGGGGTAAGTGCTTATTTTTATAGTTAATTTAGTTAGGGTCTCTCATTCGGTGTGTAAACTAATTTCAATTCTATCGAACTTTTAGTATAAAAAAAAGTCCTTAAGTTTTTTAAAAAATTCACATGCGGTCCTTATTGACGCAAATGTTAAGGGATTTGTGAGTTATTGGTTTTCATTACTTATTGTTCCCTCCTCGCATGATTTCAAACTAATATATATACATACATACATACATATATATTTGCGTTTTTTATTGAGATTTTTGTGGTGTTGTCTATCAATTTTAAAATTCAAACTCGTGAACCAAGCAATTTGAACATTATTATGACGTCTGAGGATTTGTGTTTTAGTGTACCTGTTTGACGATCTGTGTTTATGGAGAAGAATCTACATTAACAATATGTGTTTTAGTGTACTTGTCTAATGATCTGTATTTACGGAAAAGAAGATACTTTAACAATCTGTGTTTTAGTGTACATGTGTGACGATCTATGTTTTAGTGTACATGTCTGATGATTTATGTTTATGGAGAAGAAGCCACATTACCGATATGTGTTTAAGAAAAAGAAGATACCCCAACGATTCGTGTTTTACTGTACCTGTCTGACTATTTGTGTTTTAGTGTACTCGTCTGACGATCTGTGTTTTATTGTATTTGTCTGATGATTATTTTGTACATGTTATGTTATTTTTTATTGCATATTTGTTATTTTTTTGCTCGAAAGTATGTGTGTGTGTATATGTATATTTAATTACATATAATTTATGTTTATGGAGAAAAATCTACATTATGATAACGTAATTTTTTAGAATAAGTGTTTAAATTAGGTGATGACATTATATAATTATTTTTTTGCAATTGTAAAAGGCGTTAGTTATGTCAATTATTTTTGACTTTTCAATAGGGACCTAATCAAAAAAATAAATAGATGAGTGAATTTTTTTTGGAATCTTATTGGACTTAAGGACCCAGCTTGGGTAAAATGAAGTTTGCCTTCTTATGCTACGAGAATTGAGACCTAGGCTATTACAGTCTTTTGTGCAAGACTTTCTATTAAATAATAGAAAATTTTTATTTAAACATAATTTATTGATCTTATTTATTGGTCAAATGCATCACAATCATTAAATTCGTCACGGCTCCCAAATAATATTGATTTCTATTGTCAATTTAATGGCATGGATTCATTAGGTGCCCTTCACCTACTTGCATATGTGGCCATTTGTTTCAAGCTCATCAACATGGTGAACTATAATCTTCTATTCTATTTAAAACTCGCCCTAAAACTGATTTCAGTAGACTTCACGCTTTGCGTTAGATATATTTAACGAGCCCGAACTTGATTGGACCAGGTCCAATAGAAATAAACCTATAAAGCTCAAAAGGAGTCCAAAGTTGAGGTTGGGTCGACCCATCAGGTGAGAGTCTAAAGGAAGTCAAAGGAATCAATACCTGCATCAAAGAACCAAGAGGCGCCTCCCAAAGCCCCGGTGGGTGTCGCCCATATGCTTCCTCTAAGAGACGTCGCCCATGTGACTCCAAGGGTGTGGGTTTGTCCTTTGGTCCTCTCCTAGCTCTACCTTGCTCATCATGGCTTTTACACTCCAACGCAAGTCCAAGAACAAAGCCTACCCACTTCAAGTCCAGGTCTATTCCAAATTCAGGTCCAGGTCCAGGTGGGCGTCGCCTAGGTACTCTTACAAGTGGGCGTCGCCCATTCTCCTCCAAGGGGCGCCGCCCATATGGCTCCAAGTGGTCATCTCCTTGGCCACTTGACTACAACATAAGTCCAACATCAAGAGCAAGAGTGAGTCCAGTCCAACTCAGGATCATCCTCCGACTGAATAAGAACACGAGGGAGAAGATACTAGGATTGAGAAAATTGAGTCCTACTAAAATAGGACCTACCAAAGTGGTAGAGACCTTCTTTATCACGCCACCGCCTCACCTTTTTTTATCCTAATTATATAATGTAAGCCTTTTCAACATTGAGGGCACGTCTCCGAAGCCTTTACACACATTACTCTCTCTCTCTCCGTAAGCACTGTAACTCTCCGGAGTACCCACATTCATCAATAAAGAACGCCGGCCACCGCTGCCATTACATGGACGTAGGTTATCCGAGACCGAACCACTATATACCTCTGTGTTTGCTCTTATTTACTATTTTACCATTGATCTGCTATTGATTGCTCATACTGCTCATTAATCACACTCATTCATATTTTTTACTGTTGATCTTGCACAAAATAATTTTGTGCATCATCAATATTAAGTCAATAAATTAGATGAAAGTAACATTACTCTTAATAATAAATACATCCCTATTTCTTCGTGCTATAAGAGAACCTTATAATATTTAATGAATTACCTAGCGAACTCTCGTACATATATAAGTTGAAGCCATTACAGAGCACTTTTTTTCCTTTCTCTTTTTGTCAGAATAACTGATTACTTAACTATCTGTATATAACTTGCATTGATTGATTGAAGTAGGCATACCATTTTCGGGTTTGGCTAAGCATAGACAAAGACCAGATCCTTTTTTTTTGTTGGTTTGTGGCTCATTCAAATATCTGATACCAAATTAATTGAGACGAGATTTCCAAAACCTCTCTAGTTCATATTAACTTCCAACTAACTACTGCCTGCAAGAGAACTCAATTGAAATTCATAACGGATGCTAAAAACTATTGAATAATGTTACACGTACATAAAATATTGATTTGATTTGTTGATCTAATCAATTATTAACATTGAATTGATTGTGAGACTTGATACTTATTGGAATTCACTGTCAATTCAATGATTATGATAAATTAAATCAACATATCATGTCAACATTTTAAGTCTTAATAGCATTTTTCGAAACTAAAACTGTGGTTTAAGAATGAAAACTTGTGTTGTAGACTCTATTTCCACCTTTTGTGGCTCACTGCATGCCCTTTTAGTCACAAGGAAGCCTTATCCTCTTTCTGGAAATATATCAACTCCGTCAGGCTAAAGTATTTTCTCTTTTGTAAGGTCATTGGTCATCAAAGGTATCAATTACTTTCCATCATCTTCCTCTCAGTTTATTTGCCATCTAAAAGAAAAACAGAAAAGAAAGAAAGAAATAAAAGGACAGCCCATTTAATGGTTTCAATGATTCAACTGGAAACCACTTTCAAAATCAGTTGGCTGATCTCACAAAACCTGCACAAAAGTGGGACATTGTGAGGAAGAAATTGAAAGCTATGAAGTTGATGGAGAAACTTCTTAGTTGCTGCCAGTAATGTGTTTTCTCAACTTTTTCTTGTGAACAAAGCACTAAACTTTTACTCCACAAATGAGACTCAAGAGACTGACCCAAGTGGAGTCCAAGGCAGAAGGTAGTGTAGCCTTTTTGCAGGCATCATTAAGTCTTTGCCAAGCCCTTCTTGGTGGGAAACATCACTTATTACTCGTGATATTGAATTGGAATCCTCCCCACTTCATCCTTTTCACCTCTCCTTGGAAGAGAATGAGATTTTACTGTAGCCAATTCCACATAGATGCTCTCTCCCCCCCCCCCAACCCCAAAAAAAAAAAAAAATTCTCAGTTCAATATGTTACAAACATTCAACCCAGAATTAATTGGTAATGGTTGATGAGGTGCATTAACTATTGACACTGACCTTGTTGACCCTGATCTTTTAGTGTGAGATACAAGTTTTCGTCAAAGCTTTGCTCACATAATAATGGAGCTTACACATTTTTTTTTTTGGCAGACCATCCGGTATTCGAAAGTCTTTTTGGGCTCCGACTAATCCGGATTCGAGCCAGGTAGGATCACAAGAGCGGCAAAGCTTTTCCTACAGAGCGCAGCTGCGTTCCCAAGACTCGAACTCGAGACTTTGATTAAGCTAGAACAGTCCCTTACCAACTGATCTAACGCTCGTTGGTGAGCTTACACATTGACTAATAAAAATGTCGAGAACAGATATAGAAACAACTTGGTGAATTCAAATGAACAAAAAACTTAGTTCATTGGATATCTAAGGACCAGTTGTAATAGTAGAGAGAGTTACAACAACACGATCAAAAACAAAGTCACTAATGGAGAGAGTTCTGAACAACAAACATGTAGAGATACCATGATTAGTGGAGAGATATCATGCTGTTGCTTCATGATATTTACTTGTCTAAAATCCCACTTGCATATATACAGTTTATTCGTAACTCCTAAGCAATGGCTTTGTACTTGTTCGATCCCCTTTTTGTTGGTTGTTGATTAGTCTTACTTTCTTGATTTCTTTTAAGAAAAAGAAAGCAGTGGGATATAGAAAATTTCACCTTTCAACTGATCTGTTCTCATTATCAGGACCCAAAGTCTAAGATGGACCACAAATTAATACTCTTCCAACTGGCATAAATGAACCATTTCATGTATGATTGGACACATCAAGCAAAAAAACAGGTATGATTTTAAAACAAGTATTGTGTTTTTGTCAAATTTTGTTCGATTCATATTTATTAGTTTGTATTGTCGAGTTCGTATAGTGTATAAATATATTTAGTTGAGTTTGTGTTAATTTATTTATTTGACAAGTCTGAAAAAAGTCTCTTAATTAAGTTCGAACTAGTATTTTGCCTTAATATCATTTTGGATTGGCAAGTCTTATATAGACAATTCTTTCAGCAACTATCACACTTGCAGTAGGGGAATACTTTTCTTAATATTGGACATTGACAACACATTTTAGAATTATGCAATAAGCAAAATGCTAGCAACAACTACGACATCACTTCTTACAATCACCTCCAATGTTTTTTTCAGGAAAAAAAAATCATGGTAAAATCTGGCAACTTTGAATCCTGTTTTTTTTTTCTGTCAAGTTTCATCAAAGTTTATACACGTAACTTCTTTTTCTACCCAAAAATAAGAAAAAGAAGAAGAACAACTTCGTTGTCTTTGAGTTTGCAGCAACAGTAAAGATTTCATAGCCAAATTCTAACATTGTTTCTAAATCAAGCAATAAGCAACTGATGACTTTTTTTTTTCGTGTTTGAACTAATTTACTCGTATTTTGATTAATATTTTATTTGGTTTGATTAAAGTCAGGTCATCCACGTCAGGATTAAAGTATTCATGAAGGATAAATCTGTTGTTGTCTAATCTAAATGAGTTGTCAAAATTTAAATTCAAAACATTTAAATTTATAATTCATCTCGATTACCCTTTAAGTCATGCAACTGGGATAACTGAGTTCTTTTAATTCTATTAAAACTTCTTTGTATCAGACTTGGCTGCATTTCTATTGCATTCAGGGCCCAATTCTGACACTTTTTTTTGGGTAAAACAGAAGGTAACAATTTTTTTTCTTAATAATTATATTTTCACCCCAGCTACTGTAAAATTATCACAAGGACACTGCTTAAATTTTAGCATCAATTAAATCCCAGCCTCTGGGTTAAATCCTACTTTCTCACCCCAACTGTAAGAGCATCTCCAACCACACTCAATAAAATAGCTACTTAAAATATATTTAAATATTATATTCTCTACTTTAGCTATCCACTTTTTAAAATTCACTCCAACCACGCTCTCTATTTTATCTAACTATTACACTCAACTTTCACTAACTTGCAATAATTTTAAAAAAGTAAAACATATATACAGAGAGAGATAGAGAGAAAAAAAGGTAAAGAGAGAATGTAGAGAGCTCAAATGGCTCACCACATGTGGTGAGCCATTTGGGTTAACTAGGAAATAGAGAGTGGAATAGAGAGTGGGTTGAAGAGAATTTTTTGTGTTTGACTAGCTAAAGTAATTAAAAGAGAAGAAATAGAGAGTGGGTTGGAGATGCTTTAACCGTGTAAAGAAAATACCAAAATATACAAGTGGTTACAGTCCCCAAATAAAAATATTCCTACAATAATACACACACACACACACGCATATATATATATATATATGTATATGTATAATTAAGGTAGATCCATATACAGGAAAATAGCAGTCTGATTAAATTTATGCATTGTGTGAGGAGGGAGACAAGGACTGGGTTGGTGGACCCTTCAAAATAATTGCAGCCGTGTAACTAAGCTACAGACCTGAAAATAACCCAGCACTGAGTCGATCTACTGTCCCCTCCACTTCCAGCTGGATGATGGGTGAACTCAGGTTTTAGAATATACATTCTGCACACCTTTTGTTTATTTGCTATTTACAATTATTTTGGAGTTGTTTTAGTTTTTCCTATTGCTGCCTCACATGCTTCACTCTTATTTTCCCACAGCCATTGAATACAAGGTTTTAGAATTAAATTTTTTTTTTTGAAATACAACAACCGTCGAGTGAATCTGAATTGGCCATGTTGTTACAAGTGACACTTCGTCATTGAAATGGGAATCTGAATAAGGTCGATTGATCAAACTCATTGATATATATATACAAGTCATGATGCCTAACAATCTTATGTGCAACTTGGTGCCTTTGCACCTCTTTGTCATTGTTTGAATATGCCGTCCAATCTTTTTCCTTTCACTTTCCTACGCAAAGACAATTTTTTTTTAATTGCATCATATTTGTGCCGATTATTTGCTCGAGTTTAACAGTTGACCACTGTGACTTGAGCTAAGTTAGAATATGTTCCCAAATAGACAAGGGTGATTAGCCCGTAAGGAGTGTGAGAAAAATTGAACCTGAGATTTTTGAATATTAAGGACAGATTCAATTACTGAACTATGCTGGGGGTTCAAAGGCAATAATTAGAAGAAATAGAATTATGCAGAAACAAAGAGCCTTATATATAACAGTCCAATCAGTGAGGGATTCATAGGAAAACAACAAACATACAAATTGAAATAACGTCGATATCACCAATATTAATATCAATTTCCTCATCAACTCCATTGGTGCTTGACTTGACTTGGATTCGCACAAGACCTTGATATTTCTTTTGTTTTGTTTCCTCAAACTTGTTGAATGCATCCTTAATATTTTTCATTGATCTTTTGAAAAGATTTTCGAATACAAGGTAATCTTTATGTCCTCGGAGTGAAGGATATTATCCAAAAAAACTTTTATTCGGTTTTATTTAAAATCATATAATCTATCATTTATTCAAGTAGCACTTACTATTTATAAGTGAATTTTTCATCCGTCTGAGATGGTTGATTTGCATTCATAACTCAGACTTTTGATTTGGGGATTAAGATATTTATTAGAGCCTCTTTGTTCTTTAGTCCTTACTCTTTTTTGTAACTTTGTTTAAAAAAGGGTAAAAAATTCTTACAAATATTCTCCAATACTAGACCCATGCTTATATCAAATGAAAGAAAACTTTTTTGTAAACCTTAAGGGAGACTCAAATCTTTACCCTTTTCACCAATAATGAGATTACACCCTCCTTTCAAAATTCAATGGTCATATTTACCCTCTTTTCAATTTAGATTTGTTCTCATTTAAAAAAAAATTTCTCTTCCTTTAAATTTGAATTTTTCTACTGGAAAATTCTATATCAAATCAAACTTTTTATCATTTTTTTATTTAAATTTAAATAAGAATTTGGATCTCCATTAGAGATGATCTTATTATAATTTTACTTAATGATAAATCAGTTATCATGAATTTAAGTAAGATTTACTTTTTATAAGTGGTCACTCACCTTCACACGATGAGTTATCTTTCAAAAATGTAACAGAAAGGATTTAGGCGTTTTAAGTTAGAATGGTGCACGTTTCATGTCCAAAATGTTATTTATTATGTAAAATGAACCTCTTGTTCCCCTTTCCATCTTGCAACCTCGATCTATTCATTACAATTGGTTTTCTACCCTTTTTTTTTTTTTTTAGTTTTTTTAATGGCCAGCAGAAATCAAGTTAAGAGGTAGATTCTCCAACCAAATAACGCCCAATAAAACCTTTTTTTTTCCAATGCACAATTTACTAATTTTTTTTTCTAGTTTGATCTAAGACAGACAATTTATACTAGACTAAGCTACTTATAAGAGATAAATTCCTAGTATGATTTCAAAAAATTATTAAATTTCAAACTCAAAATATGGGACAAGTCATTCTTATTATCACTTAATTTATTCTCGGTTCACCCAATTAAACCTTCCAATTATGAACAATGCTTTTGGACCTAATTTAGGTTGAAATAGCATATTACTCTCCAATTATAAGATGTTGGTCTCTTTCGCAAACAACAAAAATAAAGGGTAGCCTGACGTGTCTTCCCATAATAATGCAAATGTACTGAAAGTAAAAGCAACGGCTCAGATTCTCTCCTTGCTTTCTGGCTCTCTCTTTATCTTCTCAACATCTCCCCGCTCACTCCTCCCCTCCTCCTCCTCCTCTCTCTCTCTCCACCAAAACCTCTCTTCCTATATCGTCAAGCTTTATAGTGGAAGATAAGAGAGAAAGAGAGAAGATGTTGTTGGGAAAGAGACAACGTCCTCCAATTAAGAGAACTACAAGCATGACTGAGTTCAGTTTGGATCTCAGCAGCAACTGTGAGGCTCAGCCATCTGATCCTCACGACCCGTCCAAGAGAGGTATAGATCAACGGTTCTTTGCGGCTGCCGGCATCTCCCCTAGAATCCATCGTCGTAATTCGGCCGATCATATCGAAACTGCTCATTTCTTGAGGGCGTGTTCCCTTTGCAAGCGCCGGTTGGTCCCCGGTCGTGACATCTACATGTACAGGTGCGGCTCCCTTTCTCTCTCTCTCTCTCTGTCACATACACGCACACGCACACGCACACAAACACACACACTGCATACCTACATATACAGAAATATACGATCTTGTGTGTTGGGATGATATTATTCTAAGGAATTTTGAGGTTTGTAATATGGGAATTCCACAGAAGAAAGATTACATGAATATAGTTTTTGGTGACTGCTAAGCCATAGTTCTTATAAAAAAACATAAGGATTAAAGTTTTAAATTTGCTAAACATTAAACTTGACTGCAAAATTTGAACGTTTCATGGGAGTACTTGACAGCTCTCTAAGAAACTATCAATAATTGGATATATTTTTCAGATTTTTCGGGATTTGGTTCTGAAAACTTTGATTGGTATATTTCTACTTTACATTAAAAAAGGCTCAAACTCCTTTTTTTTTTTTGGGTTTCATCAACATGAAACGTTCAAATTTTGCTATATATTTTCATGAAAATCTCCGAAGTCTTTGTAATTAATGCTAAGAACTTGATTCCTTTTTTTTCAGAGGTGATAGCGCTTTTTGCAGCCTAGAGTGTCGGCAACAACAGATGAATCAAGACGAGAGAAAAGACAAGTGCTCGATGGCATCCAAGAAAGAATCTGCAGCCACCACCACCGGAGCCGAAGTCTCCGCTAAAGGCGAGACAGTCGCTGCCGTGTAGATTACAACGCTGAAATCAACATGTACCCACATTTATATATATGAAAAAAAAATATGTGGGGTTTCAGCTATATATATATGCTTGTATGCTGATTATGGGCAAGTTTTGAAGGTATTATTTCATGTGGATTCAACCAAACCCTTCCTGAAGTCGATCTGTAACACTTCTTCTTCCTGCTATTTTCTTTGATTTTTGTGTTCTATATATATGGGGTAGTTAGAAGTGGAAGAAATTTGCAGATTCACAAGATTGGTTTCCGTTCAAATGAGAAAATCAATGGGTGGTGGTTATAGTTTCTGAGTGGAATGGTTATGATTTCTATGAGATTCCCATCGTCATCTTCTGATACCTCTTGTCCCATGGTTGATGCATGACAGCATAAGACACCAACTAAAAAAAGGCTGGCTGGCAATAAATAACACAGTGATTGATGGTAAGAATTATTGCTATAATAATAATAATTAACTTCTCGATACAGCGTTTTTTTTTCCCTAAAAAGTTCTACTTTATAAAAAAATTAGTTTAATTAACGAGATTTTCCTCATTGCATATGAAATTTCATATAAAATTTTAGCGTGTCTATTGATTTGAATAATTATTATGTATTTTCCATAACGTTCTTGAAAATTATTATGTAAAAAAAGTGAAGGTTTTTATTTCATTTATTGCAGATCTTTTCTTTAAAAATTCTTTGTAAAACACAATAAATTTAATGAAATAATTCTAAAAAGTGAAAAAGGAAGTATTTAGTTGGTGCATGGAAGAAAGTACGTAATAGAATGACATTTCATTCCAATGGCCTTTATAAAGAAATGGCCATGCGATTTAGTTTATTGAATCAAAAAGGCTTTTTTCAATCTCAAATTTATTTATTTTAATCAACTTCTATCATGTAGAGTTGAATTTATTTAGTTTTATTAATGAATTAATTATTGCTTGTGCCTGAAGGCACAGTGTAATAAAAATAGTAAATAATAAACATATTTATATTCATATCTAAAATCAAATCACAAACATAAAGAAGAGATAAAAAAAATTAAGTATCAATTTGTAGTGGGGGTGAGAGGTGGTGAGTGACAATGATGGTGGTAGGAGACGGTGATAGTTGTGGTGGGTGACAATGACAGTGGTGGCGACAACGATGGTGGTGGTGGTGGCGATGATGGCGGCGACTGTAGGGATGGTAAAGGTAGTGATGGTGGCGACGAGGGTTACATTGATGGTGACGGTGGTAGTGGTAGTGGTAGAGGTAGTAGTGGGACGGTTTCAAACACTATTATTTTTTAAAGTACTTATGAGAAATAATTTTTTATAAGTATTTTTAAAAAATCACTCTAAACACACCTTTAGGGTTCAATTTTTTTTATTAAATTTAGGACGTTAATATTAATCGTTAGATTAAATTTAAAATAAAATTTAAAGTGATTTCAATAGAAAATAAAAAAAGTTATTTTATTTATTTTTTAGATTTAAATTATAAATTATTTTATTATATAAATCGTAAGTCTTAATAATATTCAATGATTCCATAGTTTTGTGGGTGAATAGTAAAGTTTTATAGAAATTGACTTGAAACTCATAAAGGGAAGACGGAATGCAAAATACCAAAACCCAATTTGGAGGAGTGCATCTGAAAAGCCGGGCCCACTAAAATAAATACGGTTGTCTCCACTCTTTTGCACCTGGGTCCACCTACATTTTGGTTGTCTGGGACCCATTATTAATTCACACCACACAATTTTTGGAGAGAAATGTTATAATGACGAAATTAAAATTAAAAATTTTTATTTTAAATATACGTACACCACACATTGTATTATGGATCTCAAAAAATCAATTTTGTTTTTTACAGTATCTATGTGGTACGAATCGAGTGATCACCTGAGAGGTCGTTCATGTGAGGTCAGGTCAGATCAGATCTGGTGGCTATCAAATTGGCCAATTGGAGTAGAGAGTTGCTGAACCCTCAAGAATCAATTTCTCTCAAATTTTTATAATCAAACACAACATAAAACACAATAACGTGTATTTACATTTGACAAATTCTATTTTAATTTTTTAATTATTATAAAAAAATGTGTTTTTCTTTTGTACTCTCTATCTCTTTCTCTACTTTTTGAACAAAAACTAGTTTTTTTTTTTTAAAGTTTAGCATACATTGTATTCTATCATTTGTAGTAATGTGTATAATACTGTTCACATGTAAGGTACTTTATTTTTTTTTTTGTTGATTATTAAAAGGGTGAGGACAAACGAGATCGTTCTAAGATCACTCTAATAAGTCTTCATTAGTGGGATCATGAGATCCTGGTCGTTCTGGTTACTTTTCTCCAAAACGAACTTAGCTTGTTAATATAACGGTTAATCACTGAACTCTAATGTAAATTTCAAAACTCAAATTTTTAGCCTCAAGGTGAGAAGTTTAGTTGATATTTCACTTAACCAATCAATTGATGGTTACTTCAGTTAATTGCCAGCGAACATACTTGAGTGTCTGATGTACAAAAGATCCATACATTAAGAGAGTGGAAAATTGGGTACTTGATCATTAATGCGGCCGATGAGTACATTAGGCTATATGGGATTATTACAGTAAACCTTGCAAATTGTTTTTGGGAGTTTAGATAAAAAATCAAAAGAGTGATACCGATCATTATAGTAAAATTTCTTTGTATTTTTCAGAGGTTTTAACAAATAATGAGATAGCAAACGTGAAGATGATAACATCATATCATAGAAAGAGATAGTATGCACATCCAACGACCCACTAAAACTCTCATAACGACAACCACCTTCTCTATAATCTGTGCACTAAATTTTCATTCATGTATAATCTGTAAAAGACGGAAAATGGGAATGATTTTGTATAAAGATCGTAATTCATGATGTCACAGTCTAACCAAAATAATATCATAGTCATAATCAAACTTTGGAGAATGTATATAATTTTTATTTCTGGGTTCCTTCCAAGACCCCATGTACAGGTTTAGGGTGTCAACAAGTTGCACCCTTTCCCCTGCCGTAGATGAGGAGACAATTGGGACAGTAATAATTAGTTAAAGAGAGTTGTACTTCATTATTACTTCATAAACTCTTATAAAACTTTTATTGAAACTTACTTTGTCCTTAATCTCTTACAATAACATAAGTCGATCGACCATCGTGTATTAAATTAATAAAGTTTAAATCCCACTTGAGCAAGTGGACATGTTACTACTTCCAAGCTTAATTACTCCAAAACAATTGAATTGATTATAATTTTTATTGGGTCTTTAAAAAATTATTATAATTTTCAGTAGTGGGGGTTTTTTTACTGAAAAAAAATAAATTCAGGTGGGGTGCAAGTGTCATTGACTCGGAAAGATTCTTATTTGATTGCATAGAATCAACGTCAACCAATCTATGAGCTTGATTTAGTCATACTTATTGTTCGTGTTCAACCTCCTATTGTTTGTGTTATTGGCTTAGTCTGATATCAAATCATCTAATCAGATTAAGTTTTGCATCAATTATTTAGGATCAAGTACACAAACATTTTCTAACAGCCCCATTATAATAGACATTGTTTTTACTTAATATTTGCCATTAGTAGTGATCACTATACTCTCACTTACATATGCACCTATTGGTCTTTATTGAACACATCTAATTTGAGGTAGAACAAGAGGCAACAAAATACTTGAAACACAGATCGATCGTCGTGTTTTTAAAGGACAACGGAAGGGTGTTTGATATGAATCAGGCTAACGATCAAGACTTATTGATTGCTATGAGCTTTTTCAGTTTTGGGTCGAAATCTATCGTTTAAACCTTCAAAACTTTGTTTTTACAATTTTTTTTAAAAAATTAAAAATTAATAATAAAACATAGGATATTCTAAATTCAACGACGTTAGTTTCATTGAACTCCAGATGACATGTCTTTTTATGTTAATTAAGAAAATCACATATTTTCATTTTTTGTATTTTTAGATATTTTGCTACCGTTTAGAGAATGACTAGGATTTTAGCCGTTCTTATTTATATTGATTCTTTGTACTACGAATTGATCATTAAATAATATAACATTTGAAAAAAATTTCTCTACTTTTTCTTTGTAAATTCAGAGTGTTTTTTTTTTGTTTAGTACATAAAGAATCATACTGTTCTTTGTTCCGTTGCGTCATGAACCATTTTAAAATGTTTATCTTTCTATTTGTACTCACAAAACTTATTCCTCAATTCAATCTTTCAATCTTTTGCAACTAAATATACGCAAATAGCTCTTCAATCGTACTTCTCACCATTTTTCAAACATTTTAAAGTAATATTAGCATATTAAAATCGACTTTTATAAATTAAACTGTAGTTGCTATTGCATTATACTTTTTCAAAAATTTGGAAATAATAATAACCTTTCTTCAGAGACTTTGCAAGAGAAATAAAAAGAAAGGGTCTGTTGCTTTCTTTAAAATATAAAAATAAAAAAATCTTATCTTCTTGTCTAATATATTCAAGTTTTCGTTGACCAATCAGAATACTTAAAATAACTGTTAAAATATCCCATAAAAAAGGACTTTATACTTAATTTGATTGGGCAGATGGCATGCATTTTCAAATCCAGAAAAAAAAATAACAATTACCAAAAAAATATTTTTTATTATTCAAATTTTAAAAAATTGACTCCTAATCTAATTCAAAGACAAGAATCGACTCGACCTCTGGTCCAAGTGGTGTTAAATGAGTTGGAATAAATTCTTGGAATGCAATTTGGATTTTATTCAAAGATTACACAATTTGGATTAATATTCGAATCCAACTCATGTAACACCACTTGGACTGAAATTCACATTTAATTCTAGTTTAATTAGAAAGTGAATTTGTGATATGTTTTGGGCTGGATCTTAAAAACCTAGAACTCCAACCCGTTTACTTGCTAAATTTAAATCGAGGTGAAATTTATTTTATCAAACCCCACCAGATGGTAGAAACCTCTGTTTAAGTACTCAATATTTTCAAATTGAATTGGGGCAAAATTTTGGTGTGACTGAAAATTTTGTTCATTTCCGAGATTATTCTTGGCTAACTCCTATGGGTGGTCTAGTGGTAGAGATTAGTTTTTGTTAACTTGAAGGCGTTAGATTCAATTCATTCTTATACCCTCTAAAAGCTAGTTACTCTTGTTCTTCGGGGACATGCTCTATCCAGCTTAAGTTTATTGAGTTCGAGGGAATAGTTGGCGTAAGTCTGAACACAGTGTAGCAAAAAAAAAAAAAAAAGACTTGGCACTCTGATCCTAAAGTGAAATAAAATTGAGACACCGATTGGTGTAACCTTTACATTAGGTACAAATATTTTTCAATCAACTTACAACACAAGTGGTTCTGTTTGAGCTGTCCAAGGCTTGAAAAAGCTTTTGAGAAGATAGAGAGGACCACTCTTTTATTTATCTTGTAGCAACCATTTGTTGATCATTGTCAAGGAAGCAAAAAAAGGGAAAGATTGTAGCGTAGCTACCAATACTTGCCCAAAAGGAAGAAGGCCAACTTGTTCTTCAATAGAGTTGGACAGCTGGTAAGAAAATGAAGTAAGATTCAATCAAGAATAATCTCGAAAGAATTTTAGTATTGGGACGGACGGATTAGAAGGATCCACACATCCGTCATAAATTATCTCAATTCTCTCGATGTTAGATAGTTCATTGCTACAAGTGGGTTAGTCACTTGAACACTGTCAATCCATTAAATGTCATAATAAGTGAAAGATTCTCTTAAATAGAACAAGTTCCATTAAAATAAATAAGTGGTCATGGTCCCCTGGCTCAATCAATCCATTCATGGCCATGGCTCTCTCTTTCGAGCTTAGGGGCACAACCCATCAGTCAGGGCTTGCTGGGGATGGTCCTAGATGGAAGTAGGGATTTACTTAGAGGGAGTGAAATACTATCGAGGGAGTATTTTTTGAATGTTAGAAAAGTCTGAGAATTTTTTTTGGAGTTATTCGTAACTGAGAGAAATATAATAAGAATTTTTTCTTCTTATTTTTTGGATTTTGGCGAATGATTGCCCTCTCCCACTCCATAGATTCATCATGTTCGTCATCCGTGATCTTACTTTGTGAATAAAATTATGAATTAACGAATTCAAAATTAATGATCAATGAGATTGAAATATTTTCGACTCAATCTCTATTGAGCAAAAATGAATCATAATTTGACTTATTTTAGTTGCAATTTGAACTGATAGAACCATAACTTTGGATAGGACGCTAGATATTGAATTCAATATCTACCAAACTATTTTCCACAAACAATGAAAAACATTTTGTAGCTTTTTCCACCCAACTAATTCAAAGTTTTTTTTTCTCAAAAAATGAATGAAAAGGGCACGAAATGATGGGTCACTTCATTTTGGGGCTCACAATTTACAAAAACTCACAGCTGTTTCCACCTTTATACCCAAGCACCCCCCCCCCACCCCCACTCCACCCCACAATTGCAAGACCTCAACCACTGCTTTCATTGCATATAGTTATGAGTTTTCATGTTCCTACTTGTTTGGATATGCCCACCTTTCTTGGCGTTTTTTGGTGACCTTTCTAATTTTAAAGAGTTATTTGATGGTTTCCTCACCTTCCCAGCTTCTATTATTTGATGTCTTTCTCTTTCCTTGTATAATTGTGTGGATATTAACATAACCTCTAAAAAAAGCGAGGTGAGAACTCGAACTTTATCATTGACAAGATTAATTGATCTCCGGACAACTTGATTACAAAAATTTTAGAATAATAAAGGTGACCAATTAGCTGGCCCTATTAATTCCCTGGATCCTGGAACCAACCGTGTCTAATTGTTTTAATACAACGGCCAACTAATAGGGGGTTATATTCATTTATGCCATAGAGACCAATGTCTTGATAGTTGCCGAGGGAGGCTTAAAAATCAACATTGATGCAGCCATTGGACAACATGGTTCATGTCCAGCTGCAATTACAAGGAACAAATTTGGAGAAGTTATAGAAGCTATAATCATGCAAGATTCTGAGACAAATCTAACATAGCTGAAGCACTAGCGGCAAGAATAGCAGTTCTCTACGCATGGAAAAGAATGGAGCTATGTCACTTTGGAAGGAGACACACATAAAGTGGTCTTTACTGCAACTCTACCACACATGTGAGTCCCATGGAGCATGGTTACAATTATTTTGGATATCAAAACTCTTCTCTCACTACATGTGGACTGGGACATGTCTCATTTATACAGGGAATCCAACAAAGCTGCATACAGACTAGCTAAATGGGAACTTAGTATTCACTATGAGGGCATACTCAAAATAGAGGAACTACCCCCAACTGATCGGACAAGAAGTGACGAAAGACTGTGCAACCTAGACTTTCACAAGGAGTAGAATAGATGCATTATAGTACCTAGAATTTTACTAATTCAATCTCTATCTTGTATCTCTCTTCTTCAACCAGCAAAAAAAAAAAAAAAAGATGGCACATAGTTTTGGTGCATGCCCCAATCAGTCTAGAGTTGAAATATTATTAGAAAAACTTTAAATTATTTTATTGTTGTGTGTTATTATATTAATTTTAGAATTAGTACTTATAAATAACTCAATTCAAAATTCACAATTAAAAATAATTTTTAGCATCTTATCCAAATGTTACTTTTGACACCATACTCGAAACCTATTACTTACTATTTTTGAAAACCAAGAGTGAAAAATATCATCGTCAACGTCACAACTTAACCCTACACACAATAAAGAATTACCTCCAGAAGTGTTGACGCACCAATAGAGACCCTTTTTTTTTTTTTTGGATCCTTCTATACTTGGGACCACACCCTCTATACTTGGGATCAGACCATCTTCATGAGAAGTAAGAAAACAATACATGAACCCTAAAATTTAACGTTTTGAATTTAAGTTTTAATAATTCTTTGAAGTGAGAGTATGAAGAAATTATTTCTTATGAATATTTTAATTCTGACGTGGATAATTTACTTTTAACTGAATCAAAAAAAAATTAATAGAAATATGCACAAGCTGACCAAGACATCCTGAACCGTGCAACAATACTTGAAAAGTTGCAAAGAAATGAACAATATGAGCAAGGACAAAGTGGTTGCAGAATTATTGAATCAGTGACTAATTCTCAAAAACAAAAATATTGAGGCCCATAAAAGTCCGTGTTGTTTATGATTCATTGGGGGGGGGGGGGGGAGGGGGGCCACTTCCCACCCATCATTTAGCCCCAAGCCAGGACAAACGTACTTCTGTTTGATGAGGCACAGGTTCTTACCCTAAAAACCAAGAACCAGGGCACTTCAAAGGATTTTTTGGCCCACTATACGGTTTGGCTTATAGCCATAAGAGAAATCAAAGATGACAAAAGAAAACAGAAATTTAGGCTGCCAACCATGAGGTAGACCCCCCAAGGAACAAAGTATTTGAAGCTGTGTTTCTGCTGTCCAAAGAATTCTTTCCCCTAGAAAATGATGTTAGAGCATTGTCTGTAGGGTTTCATACTAATAACCATGTCTGGCTTGTTGGATAAAACAGCAAAGACGCCTCCTAATGTATCATGTCTTGTCTAAACCTGTTCAATATATTGCCAACCTGGTTGTAATCGCACATAGTCGAATTCATGTAGTATCGAGTTTATATTGTGTATAGACTATATTGAATGAATTTATACCGTGTTTATAAAAAAGTTAAGATTAAAAGTTGGCTAATATGAGAAACTCTGCTTTGTATATATTTTTCACATTGAACATATGTTACAATGGTTGGTGTTATACTGACCAATGAAATGATTTGAATTTTATACAAAAGATAAGAGATGAGAGTAGATGAGCTAGATTTGCAATTGTGTTTAATCAAATTAGCTGTTAGCTAATCTTTGTCTTTGATAGTGTTTAATTAAATTTATGTCGATCCATTTATTTAACAAGTTCATTAATTATTCACTCAAACCCGTTAAAAGATTCAGCTTAACTTTATTAATTTTATATTGATTTCGTATTAGATTTATGATCCGTGCTTATTAGGCCAAATTCAAACCCTAGTTTGGACGTATATAAAGCGTGTTATTACCTAGCGTTGGTCTGCGGTGCCTGCCCAAAGCTGAACCAACCCAGACCACGACAATCCCTAGACCAAAGTTAAGTTGCATCATGTGTATCAAAATTTTTTTTGGGCAGATAATTTATCATGCATTCAAGTGAAATTTATTATATACAAGTGGATTTTTTATTCATTAATATTGAATTATTCGTAAAAAAAAAATAGAATTAAAAAAATATATTTGAGGAGATCTGAAACCACATTGAGGATGGGAGCATACCTTTGTCGTATTCAATTTGACTAATTGGCAACGCCCTAGCATATAATTTTCAAAGAGTAATGTTATTGAGATCGAAAAAATTGATCTAATGATGTGATAATGACAAAGTTCAATCGCATTGTTCTAATTATAATTATTGTACTATTTTATTGAGACTTTATGACATATCATCGTGTCAATAAATTAGTTCGGTTTTTAAGTTCTAGTAACATTCCTCTCTTAAAAACGCTTTCAAATCCAAAACTTTCGGCCTACGACAAGCTGGGCAGTTAGGACTCTTGAAATTAATTGACCACTAGCTTTGTGGGCTGGCCAAAATTATGTGGGTATTTTCTAGGTTGGACCCAGGCTTCTCGGATTTAGTTGGGTCCACTGCTGGGCCGAAAAGAATCGTAATGAAGTAAAGCATTTTAGGGAGGGTGAGTCACACCAGCAAGGGAGAGAGAAACAACCTTAAGACTTAATTTATTTATCTTATTTAGTGTAATCATTAGAACATTAGCAAGTTTCAACATTGAATGAGTTTTATCGTTAATTCAACTGTTATAACAGATTAGATCAATAAATTAGTTTAATTTAATAAATTAAATTTGAATAACATTATTGTTTAGAGCAAGTTATTTGTGTTTTATTTTTTTAAGTTTCAATTAGAACTTGAACGTCCCAACTAAACAAGGAAGGACAAACAATATTTTTCATTTTTCTTTGTAGAAAAAAGGTTTTATATAAATTTATTAGTTATTGCATGTGTCTGAAGGCACAGTGTAATAAAAAATAGTAAACAATAAATATATTTGTATTCATATCAAAAATCAATTTATAAACATAGAGAAGAGATAAAGAAATTTAAGCATCGATTTTTAATGGGAGTGAGAGGTGGTGGGCGACAGTGATCGTGGTAGGAGACGGTGATGATTGTGATTGGTAGTGGTGGCGGCGGCGATGGTGGTGATGGCGACGGTTATGATGGTGGTGGTGGTGACAATAGTTGCTTTAGTGATGGTAATGGTAGTGGCGGTGGCAATGGCAGTGGCAGTCGCGGTGGTGGGAGCGGTGGCGATGGTAGCAACTACGGTGAAGGCGGCGGCGACGACGACAGAGGCTGTAGTGACGGTGATGATGGTCATAGAGGTAGTGGTAGAGAAGTTTCAAATACTATTATTTTTTTTAAGTATTTATGAGAAATAATTTCTAAAAATATTTTTAACAAAATCACTCCAAACGCACCCTTAGGGGCCTATTTTTTCTATTAAATTTAGGGTGTTAATATTAGCCGTTAGTTTAACTTTAAAATAAAATTTAAAACAATCTCAACCATGAATAACAAAAATTATTTTGTTTATCTTTTGAAATTTAAATTGTAAACTACTTTATTATATAAATTTACACTCCACTTTTATCAGGTAAATGAAAAATATGTGTAATCACTTATATCATACACATGGAACTAATTAGAAGGTCTTTCACTAAACTCAAATAGTAACAAATGAAGTTCATTTACTCTCTCTCTAGGCTTCTATCTCTCTCTAACAGCCTTGCTGTAATACAATGACATGAGTGCTTGGATAGTTCATTTTTAAAATAAATATAGATGATTCTTTAATTCTTTTTGAATGATGAAAATTTATCTATATTAAGATACCTTATCTTTATTCAAAAAAATACTCCTAATTTGAAAGTTTCAAACTATATTAAACTGTTGGTGTGGATAGATCCTTCCCTTTCAAGAAAAAATTGGAGGCTTCTTCAGTTATTTGAAATTAGAAACCATCCTAACTAAACCTATCCCCGTGAGAGTCCTTGCCATAACACTTAACTTTTCAAACTTGCAAGATAAGCGTAGATAATACATATCACCACAGTGATCGATAGTCTATAAATCAACAGCATTCCCCCATTGAAACGGTCTGTTAGATCTCAGCTGAGACATTTCAGGATATCTAAACTGAAACAGTTTTTCATCCCCCAAACTCAAAACATACACATTTACTAGCTAACCCACCTCCACTTTTGCCTTTTTTTTCTTCAAAGATGATGAACTTCAGGCTTGTTACCTGCATTTTAGTAGCTACATGGGCGGTGGTGGCGGTGAACGGCGCTAAACACTATCCTAATACACCGTCGTCACAGCCACCAGTACTAGCCCCAGCACCATCTGGGGACTGTGATACTCTCATATTCGAAATGGTGGACTGTTTGTCTTTTCTGAGCAATGGTGGCAATGAAACAGTACCGGAGGCCTCGTGCTGTGATGGGTTTAAGGTGGTTTTAGACACTGATTCTGAGTGTATTTGTGAAGCCTTGAAGAGTAGTGCTGATTTGGGTGTCTCTGTGAACATGACAAAGGCCGCAGCTTTGCCTTCTGATTGTGGAGTCTCGGCTCCTCCCCTAAGTAGCTGTAATAGTGAGTGTCAAATATACAAAACCACATATATATATATATATATATTTAGACATTTATGTTATTATTATTGATAATTAAATATTTCAAATTTGATTGATGATTATAGAATTTTGTCTAATGAACTTATTGTTTCACATGCAGTCTCCACTGCTCCTGGTGCTGCTCCTGGTATGTGTTAACATCTCATTAATCACAATTTCTCATCTTTTCATTGTAACTTTTGTATGCTTATTTGAGGGTGAGATTATGGTACCAAATTTAGTACCGTACAAAAATTGATTGACAAATGGGGGTTAATATAACCCATTTCGGGATCAAGAAGTTAAGATTGTATCCAAACAATCCCATTTTTTGTAGATTGAGGTGCAACCTACCTAACACATATTTTGACAAATTTTGGTATAATACCAAAAAAGTAACTCTTCGGGATCATACCTTATTATGATGAGAAATAAGGGCGTGGAAGTCGGGGGTTGCATGGCTAGACTCCATCAATACCCGTTGGGAAACACGGTTTTCCTTTGTTTTTTTGTCCCCTCACAATCAATGTATTTTGTTGGGCTAGAAATAAGATATACAAACAATGTCACCAGCAAAAGTTTAGCCAGCCAAACATAAAATGTTGTTTTATGTGGATCAAACTGCAGAAAATCTTTTTTCACTCGAGTCTTGACATTAAACTTACAGGTAGTCAAACTGTTGGAAATGCTGGGAGTTTTCAAATTCAAAAAAGAACAGTTACGTCTACAATGTCACCTAAATACCTAATATTTTAAATATTTCCTGCAGCTAATCCTCCAACAGTCAATGCTCCACCTCCAGAGTCTCCAGCTCTGCCTCCAACCGCCAGTGCTCCACCTCCAATGTCTCCCAATCCTCCAGTGCCGTCTCCAACAGTCAATCCTTCAACTCCAGCACCATCTATTCTCCCTAGAAGAGGGGCGGCTCCTGCACAATCCCCTGCAAACTCCGGAGCTTATACCACCTTTGCTTCCTTGGCAGTCCTTACCAGTGTGGCATTTGCTACTTGCTTCTTTGTTTTAGCATGAGAGATTTGAGTTGATATGCCATTTTTCTTTGTTTTGTTATCCTAAGAAGTCAGTTTTATGGTCTCCACATTAGGCTCTCTAGGGACTTATTTTTCTCCTAGGTAGGGGGGCATTGCTCATTGGACTGGTTTTGCTATTTTTTTTTTATCTAGGAATTTGTCATTTTCATTGTTTTGTTGGAATGCTGAGTTGTTATATTTCATGATTTAGAGAATAATGTCTCTATAGTTTATTTTCCATGTTTCAGTTTTTGTGATTGCTCTATTTAAATTACAGAAAATTTTGGTTAATGTAGCATATAACAACGATCTTCTTAGTGTCACACGAAAACAAGAACACCCTTCACTGTGACAAAATAAATAAAAAAAATTCTTTTCATATAATCTCACATTCCTGCTGCTATAACAAAACATGGAGTGCATAGTAAACATAGACAGCTAGTTATTGTGAAGAGTAATGCTATCATGATCTAAAAATCTGACTTAATGATGTGACAATGCTGATTTTTCATATGAACTCTATCACTTGACATATGTCAGATTTTTAGTCCCAATAGAATGGACAAAGAAATACGCTTTTATTGCAAGGCAAAGAGCAATGAAATGGGAGAGCATTACACTTCATTTATTGTCAGTTATTTCTTCTTCTTGGACTTGCGCTTCTCTTTTTCTTTCTTCTCTCTTTCTTTCTGTTTTTGCTCTTCACGCTTCTTCTTCTCTTTCTCTTCTTTTCTTCTCATCTCCTCCCTTGCTTGTTTCTCCTTCTCTTCTCTCCTCTTCTCTTTCTTTTCATTTCTCTCAATTTCTTTTCTTTTCCTTTTTTCCTTCTCTTTTGCTTTCCTCTCCTTCTTTTTCTTCTTCAATTCTTCCCCTGAGAGATCCTTTTTGATGTTGAAGCACATTTGGCTCCAGAAATATTTTTTTTTCTGGTGGATAATAAATATATAGTTGTTGTTTAGTGTTCCATTGCCGGCTTCGACGTCCAATGCTTCTTGTTATATTACCTGCCGTCCTATATATTGTTAATGTTTGCTGGCTTTTGTAATGTTATATTTACAACTTTTGTACTGTTATAGTTAAAGTTTATGGAAACCAGATTCACATTGATTTGAGATCCAAATTGGTAAAAAAATTAGTGGACATAACATTATTATTGTACTAAATTCTCAACGTGCCAATCTCTGACTAAGAAGAATAAACACAAATACAAGTGGACAATAATGTTTTTTTTTTTTTTTGCCGACTGCATACAATAGACAAGTGCGCGAGGAATAATGAAAGTGCATCGCTGCTTGACTTGGTAAACTTACGCATCTTCCAAGAAGATGAACCAAATAACTTGTACTTTGATCAAAGATCAACTTCACATGGAAAACATCTATCGCATTTGTCAATGCGACATTCGACTACGAAATAAAGATTGATTTAACTTAAAAAACTACCTTGAGAAATGAGTTAATCTCAAATCTATCTTAGGGCCAATCAAAAAAAAATAATAATAAGTTTGATTGGACAAATTCAAGCTCGGATGGGAAGATATGTTACCATGAGTCTAGGGTTAGCAAAAGGCTTTGGATGTATTCTTAAGTTCAGGGTTAGGCCCGCTTGTCCAACCCGTAGGGCTTTGGATGTATTCTTAAGTTCAGGTAGCTCAACAAGCTGGCCCGTTAATTCATTGACCATTCAAAGCTTGAAACGGGCTTGGTTCTACAAATTCGTCCGGCCCGGCTCGGACTGGCCTATTGCCAACCCTTGCCATGAGCTGATGGACATGTTGGCCAAACGTAATCCGAAGTATGGTCAGACACCAACTTTGCAGATACGTCATATGAATCACCTTGGAGGGTAGCCGAGGGCTTAGCTTTCTTGTGCATTTATTTACATATTCTTTTGTATGACCAATAGCAAACTAATTTTTAAATTTGAACAAGGGGCCTCATTTACAGAGACATGAACAAAAACAAATAGCTTTTAGGGTAAAAAATGAAATTAAAATTAAAAATTAAAGATCATAGGCGGCTAGAAGATGATTTTTTTTTTTTTTAAGCGGTTCATTCTTTTAATTAGTGGCATTTTCCTGCAACCATTTGGACGTAATTTCCTTGAAGCAACTTTAGCTAGGCCAATTACAATTATCTTTTAGTTTATTATTCCAAAGGTGACGGTTAAAGAGATTCAAGAGGCCGGTTTTCTGTAGATTGGGATTTTCTTGATTGCACAAGGCTAGCTAGGTAGTTAATCTATGGGAGCACTTGAGAAACAAATCTTGTTTGGATTCTACGGGTCAAGTTTCTTCAATAAGGGGTTTTCGTAGGCAAGAGTGTGGGTGTGGGTGTGGTTCAAGGTCTTATCCCAATATTTTCTTAGATTTTATATAATCGACGGACAGAATGAACAAAAAAAAATAACACATATCAATAAATAGCCTTATAACTACACTTAAAAGAAATTTAGTGCAAATTGCTCGAACCACGTAACCTAATCAATGCACCTATTCTCCTAAATCAAGACAAAAGGGATTCTACGGCTCAAAAGATTTTTTAGTTCAAAAGAGACCTCGTTCGATCAGGAAAAAAAAAGTCAAATTTCAATCAATTGATGAATGGCGTGGATCTAATTCACTTTCAATCAATCGACGACTGCTTTTAAAATTGTTTATTGATCATCTGATCAATACAGTAGCTAGAGGGTCTCTTGCAGCTGATACCCATAACAGCTCAACTACGGACATCACAATTTTTGGTTTCAATGGTCCACACGAACACGTCCAGGACAAACATTTCATCTTCTACAACCATTGGCCGTCCGGACACTAAATGCCAAGACTTCTCTCCGACATGACGGAGAAATCTTGTTTTGAGCTTTGAATTCATCTTCGTCGAAATCAAGCCAAAACTATGGTCAAAATTCAGCTTCTGTTTATTCCTTAAATTTCCTCGATTCTTCCAGCTTCTATATATTTATAATACGTACACAGAAAATCACACGACCAACGAACCAACTGCCTAAATTGAAGCCGGATCAGTCAATGGATATTCCACTAAGCTTGACTCTAAACAGTGCTAAGCTTTTCCGGGCTTGTCCTCTCCCTAAGAACTTGCTGCTGAGGACTAACAAGTTCAGCATCATTTCCTGTAAAGCATGCAGAAAATCTGGAGAAAAAAGAGGGACTATCGAATCCTATGAAGTGCTCTCTCTTGATTTCAACAATTCAGGTGTGGATGAGATAAAGAAAGCATACCGGAACATGGCTCTTCGTTGGCATCCCGATGTGTGTGATCCTGATAGGAGAGAAGAATGCACACAGATGTTTATGCAAGTAAACAAGGCTTACAAAACACTGCTAGATCAAACCTTGCAAGAGGAGTTTAGCTGGGAACTAGGGTCAAGAGATGAGCGGGGCAACGATGAGCTTTCAAGAGAGAGGTGGGAAAGCCAGCTTTTCGAACTGCATAGGCGGTCGCAAAAGGAGGGAAGCTGGGGCAGCCGAATGAGAGCTCAACTCAGGCATACTTGAAAGAGCTACAAGTTCCACATTCTTATTCTTTTCAATTATTTCATTCATATCTCTTCATTATTTATCGGTTATTCATCCTTCCCTGCTTCAATTGCTCTGTCACAAAAACAAGAATTTGGATTGTTTTGGTCACATCTGAAATGAATTGCAGTATTTTTGTTCAAAAGTCACTACACACTAGTAGATTAAAACATAAAGCAGCTTACACAAACAATTTCCCTGCACCTTGCATAGCAACTAACAAAAAATGGACGACTGGATAGTTTTTTAAGTCTTAAATTTTAGTAAATCAGATGATTGTGGAGCTGACATTCAGTTAAATGGACAATGATCCTTAAAACCTGTATTCTACTAAATAAGTCGTATTGCTTAGTGTAAGACAAACGAAAATTTTGTAGGTTACGAGATTTGTTGAGGAGTTCGTTACTCAAAACTATTTACCTCTGCAAAATTTGGCAAGAAATATCTCCCAATGAAGCTTCTCTCAAACCAATTGTCCAAATTCCAAAAGCCATGGGACAATTCCTCCTCTAGTGACAAATTCTCCTTCACAAGAGCCTCATTGGTCCAAATAAGCTGCTCACACAGTCTGATAAATAAATAACAAATCATACCTAACTATATGAAAATCATCCTCGAAGCATAATTTGATTTCAGATCAATTAATTAGGTACCTAGCGTTGAAAGTGAATACGAACAAGACCTACTTGCTTACATGAGTGCCTATGTATCCTTGACATATGAGATATGCTTACGAGGCATGATAAATTCCAATTGTCGCTAAGATGAAATGTTGAAGAACATAGGCATATCCTGACTCCCACTCAACCCATCTAATTTATTTTATGTTGAAGGCAGACCCAAAGTGCAACAAGAAGTTAATGATCTGTAAATTTGATCAGTCAATAAAAAAGAAAAAGGACAAAAGATGAATAATTAAGTAAGAATCTAATTTAAATAACATACAAAGTCTGTCTCTTTTGAAAAAGGAATTTGAATCACCAAAATTTCAGAGGTAGATTTCAACATTGCAAGATCCAATTAATATGAAGTCAAGAGAGAAAAATTGCAGAAAATTTCATGGACTTTGCCGTGTAAATGACCAAGCTATAAAGGCTGCACATACCAACCAACCCTCTCTTTAGGAGAGGGAGTCCAAGTTCCATGTTTGCACAAGAACTACCATCCTTCTTAAACATATAATTTAGAATGCTGCATAGGGAAAATGAATGGGAAAGCACTACGATAAATTACACTGTGAATCCGAAATAAATTTTATACTAGTCCAAAAGTACTCAATATTGGAGCTAAAAGGAGGTTGGACGCGTCAAAAGTAGAAACTGTAATACCCCAATTTTTTTAAATATATATATAATTTTGTTTAGGTAAATTTGTGATATTATTTTTAAGGGATGTTAGTGTAATTAAAGAATGAGGAACTGTAGGGTTTCTTTTATTTTGTATGTATACATATGTAGGCAGTCAATATAGGGTAAACAAGGAAAAAATCTGCCGCTTGGGAGGGAGAGAGAGAGAAAGAGAGAGGGGGAAGGAAAGAGGAGAAACAAAAAAGGTGGAGTCCAAGGTATGGATTGAATACTTGTCTTATGAGTTTTATATTTTTATTTAATTCAATGGTATGGGGTTTATAATATTGGTATATATATATATATAGGTTCATGGTGAAGAGTAGTTATGAATGAGTTTTATTGGAAGTTATTGATTAAATGTTTTGAGACCTAATATGGATTTATTACTTGAGGCCTTTAAATAATTTAGTTAATGTCTTACAAAACAAAAAGAAAACAAAGTTGCAGAACCTGCCACTTCCGTAGGTTGAAGGAGATGTAATGTTAAAAATTATAGAAACGTCCTTTTTAGTTTCAAAGAGCTTTATTTTGACTCCTTTATTCTTCTAAATTTAATTTTAACTACCTTTTTACTTGGTAAGTTACAAGAATAGAATTATGAAAAATTATGGCTGCCTTGAAAACACAAAATTCGTTTTTCAAAGAAATTACACTTTGACGCCAAAAGTTTCAAAAATTATGATTTGACCCCAAACCTTTAGAAACTTTTTCTAAACGGTCCAGAATACTTTCATACACTATTACCTAATATTTGAAAGGATATTTATATGTAAAATATATATTAAGTATTTATCAATAGGTAGGAAGTATAAAAATTAAATATAGAATCGCGAAACATCGAAATTAGGAATAGAAATTAATTTTTATATGTTATTTTGAATTAGGTGGTCATCGCATTGAGGTGAGAGAGAGTGATTTGAATTGGAGTTTAGAAATCAAGGTGAGTAGTTTACTACTTCTTTTGGAAGAATTTTCTATATTAAATGTGTGGGTGCGTGTGAGTGGATTTTCATATATATAATATATGTGTTGATGTTGGGGGATGCAATTGAATGTTTTGAAGTTGTGAACTGTTATACATGTGAAATTTGAGAAATTGGTGAGATGATTTTATATCATTGCTTTGGTGATGAAAAAAATTTTTGTGTGTGTGGGATTAAAACTACAATTTTGGTGTGTGAAAATCTTGTTTATGAGATGGGGACTGGAGTTACCAGGTTTAAATGGTAACAAGCGACTGGGACTAAGGTTACCAGGTCTGAGTGGTAACAAGCGACTAGGCCAGTTACCAGGCTAGTGGTAACAAGAGATGGAGCCAGTCATCAGGCTAGTGATGACAAGCGACTGGGCCATTTACCAGGCTAGTGGTAACAAACATGATTTGACGGATATATTTGGGACTGAATGTGTGTGAATGTTTTGGGTTATAAATGTCTTTTCATTTATAAAGTTATTTGTGAAAGTGAGTGCTGTTTTGGATTAAATGTCTTTTTATTTATGAAATTATTGTGATTATGAAATCATTTTATTTTAAAGATTATGTGGGAGGGGTTGGAGTACAATTTGTTGTACATATGTGTGTATCAAAGTTTATTTTTGTATATAAACTCTGGGATTTATTTTCAAACCTCATTAGAGGTGGTTGCTATTCACGGGCCTTTGTGTTCACCCAAACATTTAACATTTTTCAGGTAAGGATCAGGAGGAGGAGTAAGTCCTCGGATAGACAAGGGATTAGAAGGATTGAAGATTTATTTTATCACAGGTCTTTAGAAATAAATGTCTTTTGTAGTTTTGAGACAAATATTCATTTGTTTTGTGAACAATGTTGCTTATACTTAGATTAGTGAACCTTATGGATTAATTATTATTTTGCACGGGTTTAATAATAATGTCGGTGATGTTAATTTATTTCTCTGGTATTCATTAGATCGATAGAAGGGATCTCTTTATTATTTGTCTTCCGCTGTATTTTACATTTATTATGCACAGGGATGATTGGTTAAGACCTTGGTGGCCGGTCCGCCGCCCACCCTATGTGATCCGGGGTGGGGGTGTGACAGAAACCCTTCTCAAACATTGGACGCATTTGAGAAGCTCTTGGATATATGTACTGTGAAACCAATAGCAGGAGATTTAAGAATAGCAATTAGCAAGAACCTGGATGTCCTCCTTGTCACTTTCATATTGACAAGTGAAGGCCTAACGCGACAATAACAGGGAGTACTTAATGACGCATATTCGTGGACCAAAAACTACGGAAACAACAGGTGGAGAGACTGTTCTAGAAGCTCTGTGTGAATTTAAAATTTTGACAAAACCATGTATTGTTCAATAATACCGAGTGATTGATGTATGCCAGAGATCATCCAGCAGTTTGTTGAGCTTTTGGAGATAATAACATAGCAACAAAAATATAAGAGATCGTATAAATTACAAATAGAGAACCAAACACAGTTATTTGTTAAATTAGTTGCAAATATGACATCCTCACTTGTTATACATTGTTCTATAATTGGTCTTATCTAAAGGCGTACCAGTGCACAAGGCTTCCACTATCACGAGATCTGAAGAGGATTAGATGTATAAAGTTTTACCCGTGCAAGCAGAAAGATTGTTTCCATTGTTAAAATTTAAGTGAAATAAACATAAGAATGACAATTATCTAATCTTATCAACTGGATGAAAATAGTTACAACCCCAGAAACCAAATCGAATTCTTTGAAGTGGGTATTTTACAATGCAAGCCCTTCTTTTTGAAGAATACATCCAAAAGAAAAAAGCCTATAGACCATACCTCACCTCCTTCATGTGCCTACGACCGATCGAATGCCATTGATAGTGGGTGGCAGATTGACAAATGACAACCTACAAGAAAATATCCAACTTGAGATAAAACACTCCAAATATTATGATATATCTCCTAGGTAAGAGGGCAAAAAAGATAAAACTGTGGTTTGGGATACAAAATTTGGTAAATGATTTGGTCAGAATAGCATTGTTGGAAAAAGAAAAAAAAAGTGAAATATGTATTGATAATGAAAGAACTGAGAAGGAAAGAAAGAAACCAAAATCAGTACCCACCTTGCTTTTTTTGTTTGCACACTTTGCTGCCAGACATACAATACCTTAATGCGCGCCCATGTTAGTATAGTTGAAAATAAAGTGGATCCGGTAAAAAAAAGGCCCGTGCTCAGTGCAATCCCATTTATATAGGGTGGTAGGACGTGTAGATTGGATGTAAACTTAACCCTTGATATTTTTGCACCAAGCGACTACTCTCAAATTTGAACCTCACGCTTAAAAATAAAGAAAGGTTCTTTTTTCCTTTTTTTTTCTGCTAGGAAAGCGGGAGTTTGGCATGTACTGCCTGAGCTTTTTACCATTGAACTAACCAATGGCCCTTTATTCAGGGGGAATCGGTCATTATGTTGGAAAATATAAGCCTTCCAATGACCTGGGAATGATGATGGCAATCATGGCATACATTTGCCCAAGTGATATAAATCTGTTTACGCAAACCCACAACTTTATCAGAGAAGGTCGTTTAGTCAGAGGTGGCCCGCTTGGTCTCTGCGGTCTTCCAAGGCTTCCTGGCAATGAGGAGCGGGAAAAAAATTGTTCATCAAAATCGAAGTAGATCGGATTCAACAGAGAATTTCAAGTGCAAATTTCTTTTACGGAAGGGCAAGGTTTCCTTTCTTTTTTCAAAGCAATATACAGCTCTCAATAGGACAAGTTAATTTAGAATTACGAAGTAGAGAGGGGATCTAGTCTGTATTTATAATGAAATCTAATGGACTCTCACATTACGGACCACAATTAGATTAAGACTTATATTTGACCGCCTCAACCACACCAATTAAAATGATGTATATAAGTTCATCAAAATAGATCACTTAATAATATTAGGTTCATCTCATTGGACCATAAATTCAGTCCGTTTTTCACAAATTAAAAATTAACTATTAATTAATGAAAGTTCAATATAGAAAAAATCCCAACACAAAAACCATCGAGTTGATTTGCGAGTGAAATGGATGATAATGGCTTTGCTTTTTAAGTTGATTCTGGGATAGGTTTGTAGAAAGGCTGTGATCTGGAAGGCCATTGCTGGGCAGGAAATAGTTGACACCATTGTTGCTACATCGGATAAAGCCCTAGGTAATTGTTTTGAATCTCTTGTTGAATCTGTTGACCAAATCTTGAAAGTTAAGGACTCCGGTGGCTAGAACCCTCCTCCCCTACCTTCCAACCTCCCTCCATGATTTGTGTATCCATGAACTGTGATATATTTCATCATGCTAAGAAGAGGATTTTCTGTGAAATGTTTGAACTAAATGTGCTGTGTGGAATGTGATGGTTGTGGATAGTGACTCATATTTGCTTGATATATTACATAAAGATGGACAGGGGTGGATGTCATGGTGTAGATGATCATCGATTAGGCAGGAAAAGATGGTGATATGATTGTAATATTTATAGCGGTAATGCTGGTGGCTTTTGGTGGGAACAACAGTGGTGGTGGTGGTGTTGCGACAATAGCATTGGCGGTGATGGTTGTGCTTGTGCCTATGCTGGTATTTTTGACATACCATCTAAGTTCATTTTGTCGTTTTGCTTCGACATATTAAGAGGGATTCACGAATAACGTAAAACCCGTTAAATAAATTGCATTCACGTGGTTGAACAAAAACATTATCGCTTGTTTAATATGTGTTAAGTACTTCTCTATCATGTTTGTGGAGCCCTTTTGAGTTAAGTATAGCAGGAGCTTATCGGCTTCCATCACTTTGCATTATTCCTGCCTTATCTTATAAACAATTATCATCATAACAATTATTAGTTCAATGTAGAGGTTGATGGGCAAGCACCTCCTATCGCAATAGTGTTGAGCGTCAGAGGTTGTTGCCCTTTGGCCAAGGCGATGTATGTACCTCATAAAATCATGACACATGGCTCAACTTACTACAAGTTGGCAAGAGTCAGTACCCTTTGAAGTAGGAAAGAGGCATCTTTGCAATGCTAGTTGTCCATATACTCAGACGTGCGGCGGCTTGTCCTGTCCAACCACCCAATGCTTCTCATATTTGGATAGGCGCAACAGCCCATGGCTACTGATCATTATTCCACCTGGTAGGTGCAATGTGGCACACGATTTTTTGAGTGACCATTTGGTACACGACTTCAAGCTTGGGTAGGCATAATAGCTTCTTCAAGGTGGTACTTGTTACAACATTCAATCCAAAAAATTTGGCAATGGGTTGAACGACCCTTTTCTAATTTTTAAGGAATAAATCTGTACTTCTGAACTATTTTAGAACAACAATATATGATACTCAGAGTTAATTATCGAAATAAGATAATTTTAAACTTATTATCAAAACTATGGTGTTTTTTAAAAGCGTGTTCGTTTTTAATGAAATACGCTTTATAAACCCACTTTAAAGTAAATATTTAAATCATGAAAAACTTTAATTTGGTAAATAAATTCAAAACTACTGAATTTTGGTAAATAAATTTTAAAATTGTTGTAATTAACTCCATAGTGGTAGAGGTTTCGTTGATCAAAACAACGACCTCGTTTTTTTAAATGAGACGAGATAATTTTGCTAAATAAAATGATGTTTTAATTCACAATACCTCAATCGCTAAAAATTAATAACATAAGAGCCAAATGTTTTAATTTACAACATGTTTCCTTTCTCTTTTTTCTCACCACCAATCAAAATAAAAAAAGTTAAGAATAAATAAAGATAAAAATGTTCGACTCCAAGTGTGTGTGAAAAGACGAAAAGAGACTTAAAAAATGTTATTTAAAATTAAAATATTAATTTAATTTGTTGACTTAATTAATTAAAATTATAAATATTGAGATTTATAATTAAATTAATGACAGTGATTAATCAAGTCAATATTTTAAATCCGTCTAACATTGCTCAAAAAAATAAAGAGATTTCACGAGAAAAAAATGGGGGGGGGGATTTCTCTTTTTTCTCACACGTATGAATTTTTGTTTTTAACAAATTTGTTTTGTCAAAATAAGACTATGTCGACATACTTCAAGAATATTAAAACATCTTCTCTAATAAGACAACTAATTTAAATAATAAACTAACTCTAACAAAACAATATCTTATTTGGACTAAGATTAATTAATAATTAATACTAAAATAACTAATTAATAACAGCTGAATTAATTCTTAATAGTCCTCGTAACATATAAACACCCGTCTAGAGGATATGAAATTATAATATTTTTAAAAACTATTTGTAAAAAATATTTGTTTAAAATTCGTCAAAAATAAATTTATAAATCAAACATGGTATTGAATTGAATAGGTTAAGAGTAAAACGGTCGATAGACATTAATGATAGAGGTCTAAGTGTTACATGCGTACAAAGTTCACAAGGTCTGTGTGTAATATTTTAAATATCAGGGGGACTAAATGATTAAATGACAAATTTCAAAAAATTTGATACAATTCTCCTTATTATTTATTTTAATTATTTCTTATTTTGTACTCCTTTCTCATAGACCAAAGGCCAGTGCTCCAAGCCCTAATTTCATTATTATCAATCAATCTACCCAAAAGAGCAGACTCAAAAAAAAAAAAAAGAATCTAGAAGAAACGAGAATTGATGGATGAGATTTTAAGCACACAAGGCAGTTATTCTTGGAGGAGGAATGGGCAGGCCCATAAACTGCAACTCGCAGTAGCATTATTGAACAGGAGTCAACTGTGTCCACTATCTATCTGATCATTGTTTCGAAGTGAAAGAAGTGGGCGATGACAGATGAACAATCTTTGTGTACAGTCTCTCTCACACATTAACACGCTTACCAACTTAACGATTCCGTCTCCTTCAACATTTACGCACAATAAATTGATGAGAGAATAAATTTGGGATCATTGGAAATGATCAACTATCGATCCCTCGATGAGAATCGAACTTAGGAAATTAATCCAATTTGAAGGATCACCCATTTTGTTTCCATGCAAGAGATTTCTTTCTTCTTTTTTTTGTTATGAAATATCAAGATTTGTGCCGATTATTCTATCGAGTTCAGTCCAAATGAGTTTAGGATAAGTGTTAGAATTGAAATGAGACCAAAAAGATGCTACTAGGGAAAGAATTGAAGTCGTATGAGGTGGTTGTGATTTGGACGGTAGGTCTATGGAAGAGCACTATGTAAAAGTGAGAATCCAGCATTGTGGGTTATGTGGACCTTAATATGGGGACCATTAAGGCATTAACCAAAGACCAATGCCCACCCTAGACAATAGTATTTTGACAGATTATAGTGGCAATAAAGGTCAAACAGGTGGGCATAGCCGATGCCAATTTACAGAAACTTTGGAGCTTTGAGCAACTTCAATGATTGGTATTTAGAAGATTTGTGTCACCGAAGTCCTGCAAACTCATTTTACGCACGTTACTGTGTTATAATTTGTAAAACTTGCAGCTGCATTTTTTCAAGGCTCTGGTCAACCCCGGGAATGGAGGGGTATGTTTAATTTAGTTTAGTTATTAAGAGATTGAATTTGATTAATTTACTTTGGTGATGATGTAATATCAAGTTTGGATTACAGTACAGGGATTCAATATTAATTTTTCAATAATTTCAAACCGATTCATTATTGTCATTTAACACTTAATATTAAGTATTAATAAATATTATGTTGATGCAGTATTATTTTTAACCAGTTAAATATTAAAAATATAATGACGTTATTATCGTTGTAAACCTAGATTTGCACCTTAATGTAAAAATTACACATTATGCAAACTCTAGCCCTCAGTATTAGTTTTGTGTTTTTTAATTTAATATCATACACTATTGACTAATCCAAATATAAATTTGATATTATAATTATAGATTTATACTTCATCTCAACCTTGATCCTAACCTATTACACAAAAGATATGATCAAATAGTACCATTTTTAATACCATTTGTATAGATTCGATGGGAACTCATAGCTCAATCACATCATATGGTTATACCCGAACCAAACTTGTGCTGATGGTCAAGTCTAGGAGAGAGAGAGAGAGAGAGGGGGGGGGGGTTGGGTTGCCGGCTAAGTTTGTTTAACATTGCCCTAGAATTTTGTAATTTCAATGTCATCTATTGCTTGACCAAAAAAATATATATATATATCAACTATTGAAACCTATATAATATTTAAGAAATAACGAAATAATTTTACAAAAAAAATTATAATGAACATCAAGTAATTTGAAAGTGAAACAAATAAAGATGGGAATGTTAAAAAATATAGTCGATCATATTAAAAATAAATATTTGTGTTTCGGTTATTTTAAATAAAATTATTACTATATTATTTTAAATTTTAAATTAAATTGTTGAGGGTCCTATTTAAAATGTTTGCTTGGGGCCCTAATTTTTATTGGTCGGTTCTATTCATTATAATTATTAAATTAATTATAAATTTTAAAATTAAATAGAACTCATTTCCAATTCAATAGTTACAATTAATTAGATGTTAGGTTAAATATCCAAATTATGTTGAAGCAGCATTTTGTTCACACACTCCAAGAACATTTGTTTGGATGCAGTTAGACCTTATCTTTCCAACTGTAAATCTGGTATGGGTCAGGCATTTATCAGTCGAGTCGCATGTCCCACACGCGGTTGGGTCTTTTCAGGTCCTATTTTTAATATACAAATACGTCCAAACCAAGCATCTTTTAAATTGATGATGGCAAAGCAAATCAATTAGCAATCCCGAGTAGACCTAATTTATTAATTTAATTATATATAATTTTTAAATTGATACTAAATTTTATTATTTGTTAATATTTTTTATTAATTTAATAATTATAATTAATTAAATCAATAAGTTACGTCTAAATAATATTGTTGAAAATAAAGAAAGATGCATGCATTTACGCCATGCAAGGCACAAAAATATGACGGTGTTTAAATTTACAAACTCTAACACTGTTCTTTATGGATAAATTATATTTCGATTCCATCAATTATGAAATGTATACCAAAAAGTTATTATATTAAAAAATTATTTTTTGATTTTTTTATTGATTTTAATCAAAACATGTAACATATAAAATCTTTCAATTCTATTACTTTATTTTATTAATTTTAAGATTAGCTACCTTAAGCAAGCTAAGAACAGTGTTATTTATACATAATTTACTAACTTAATCAAACACGCCCATTAAATTGATACTGGACCCTAATACTAAGTGGGATCCACTATTAATGAAATGGATTCAATTAATAAAGTATGTCATATAATTAGTTTTAAATTGGTGTAATTAGAGTGGTAGGTACCACGGCCATATTCCGATATATATCGTTGATAGATTTTTTGTTTATTCATTATTTTAATCTACTGGTTTTATGAGATTACTAATACTACAAATGACATTGCTGTAGGAGTTTCCCCAAGAACTTCAAGAAAATGGGTTCCATGACCACTGAGAAACCAAGTGTGGAAGGGCAAGAGCTCGACCTAGAGGAAAACTTACGAACTGAGAGGACACAGTGGTTGCTTAATTCTCCAGACCCACCTCCTCCATGGAAAGATCTCATCAGTTCAGTGAGAGAGACCCTCTTTCCTTATGCACACAAACTCTCTACACCATCCACCAAGCAGTCTAGATTCAAACCAGTTTTTTCATTCTTCAAAGCCCTATTTCCAATCCTAAGCTGGGGAAGAAACTATAAAGCCTCAATGTTTAAGAAGGACTTGATGGCAGGTTTAACTCTTGCCAGTCTCAGCATTCCTCAGGTATGCAGGAATTACAACTTCTGTTGCCAAGTAGAGGAACAGATCACTACAATATTATATCGGAACGAGTTTCGTGTATTGGTTTGTCTTATTTATCTCTTATATATGTGGAATTCTTGCAGAGCATTGGTTATGCAAATTTGGCAAAACTGGATCCTCAATATGGCCTCTGTAAGTTGCCGAAGCTTGTTTAATCACTCTGCACTAAAAAAACATTGTACATTTAGTGACATTTTTGGATATATATCGAGGCTAAAATTTTAAGCTTATCAGCCATAAAACGTCCTCATTTAGCTACAACAATTGTCGAGGCTAAAAGTTCAATTTCTTGCTGAAAGCAGTTGTCTGATTGTAACCAGCAACTTGTCGACTACGAATGAAAATAAAGGGCTGAAACTGAAAAATTTTACCGTATTAATATGTGATTTTGGTGTATTTGTGCTTAGATACAAGTGTTGTCCCTCCTCTGATTTATGCTGTAATGGGGAGCTCAAGAGAGATTGCCATTGGTCCAGTAGCTGTGGTTTCTTTGCTGCTGTCCTCCATGATTCAGAAAATTGTAGATCCCATAGCTGATCCAGTCGCTTATAGAAAAGTTGTTTTCACTGTCACTTTCTTTGCTGGCACCTTCCAAGCTGTTTTTGGATTATTCAGGTTGTTTTTCCTCTCTGTTTTTAATTTTTCGTGGGAGTGTGTGTGGTTCAGCGTCTGTTCTAAACGTATTTTTCTTTAAACATGTCGGAATAAATCTAATATTACCGTTTTATTGAATATTTTTTTTCGATAGGTTGGGCTTCCTTGTGGATTTTCTCTCACACGCTGCCATTGTTGGATTTATCGGTGGTGCAGCCATCGTCATTGGCCTCCAACAACTGAAGGGGTTACTTGGTATTAGTCATTTTACCACTAAAACCGATGTGGTCTCTGTGGTGGAGGTCGTTTTCAGATCACTTAGTCATTCAGTAAGTTGGCCTAGGAGATGATCATGGATTGAGGTTTTCTCGATTCTGTATTTTTTGCTTTTTTCTTACCTACAAAAAGTTGATCTCAACTTTTTGAGTACCAAAATAATCTTCTAAGACATACGAATTCTCTCATTGGATATGAACCGATAATTATTGGGATTAGGTTATCTTTTCACTTTTTTTCTTATGTGGCAAGGATTTGAAAAAAATTATCCATCGACTCTATAGTAAGCGTGCTGATAATAATATGTACCACAACAAAAATCACTTTTAAAGATAATTTTTGGCAACGACTTTGAAAATCATTGCTAATAGATGTTATGTGACAATTTTTAGTAGTCTTGTTGATATTGAGCAAGAGATCCTTTTAGCAAATCATAGCGTAAGATCCCTTTTTTGGGAGATGAAATTAGGTAGTCCCTCAATATTTTATAAAGTTAAAAAGAAATTGTGAACTTTTTAGCGAAACCAAAATAGTGGCCGAAAGTTTGTATTTTTTTGTAGTGAATTATGAATTGCTGTTTATGACTAATTTTGATAATCTTCTGTTTCTCTCTTGTGCTTTATGTCACAGTGGTATCCTTTGAATTTCGTCCTCGGGTGTTCGTTCTTCATCTTCATCCTAATTAGCAGGTTTATTGTAAGTAGCAAAATTCTACCATCACTATTTGTTTCATTTGAGCAATCGTTTCGATTTCCTTCATTGTCTTATAAGTAACCCTTGTCTAATTTGCAGGGCAGAAGGAACAAGAAACTCTTCTGGTTGCCAGCCATTGCACCTCTTGTATCAGTCATTTTATCCACCTTGATAGTCTACCTAACGAAAGCCGACAAACATGGAGTTAAAATTGTAAAACATTTCAAAGGAGGCTTGAATCCAAGTTCAGTTCATCAGTTACAACTCAATGGTCCACATGTTGGCCAAGCAGCGAAAATCGGATTGATTTGTGCCATTGTTGCTCTCACTGTCTGTTCTAAAAACACCTCTCTCTCCATTGAATTGTTTCAAAAAAAAAAGGTGGAAATACATATTCAAACTGTATATTCAATTTCAATCTCAGGAAGCCATTGCTGTTGGAAGGTCTTTTGCTTCCATCAGAGGCTATCACCTTGATGGGAACAAGGAAATGATGGCCATGGGGTTCATGAACATTGTTGGGTCATTGACTTCTTGCTATGCTGCAACTGGTGAGCCCTTTTGGAGAACTTTTGTTACCTTTTGTTCCCTCAATCTATAAAATGGGATACCAACAGTAGCAATCAAGGCGAGTTATGTTGAATCATATCATTCCTAATTCAAATCATATTGAAGTCGTGTCATTTGAGTTCGAGTCATGCTCGACTTAACACGTGTAAACCGTGAATCTACTTTTTTCTTAACCAAATGTACTGTAGATAAAAGAATATCAAAAACCGTTTAATTCCACATTACATGCAACACTAAATAAAGAAATGAAAAAAAATTTGTTTCCTTAATATTGTACAAATTAAACAGGTTTGTCATACAAACATCGGGTTATACATGCTTGATACTAACTTGACTCATTTATCATTCTATTGTGGTGTTGTGTATAAGATTACCACCTTTGAATATGAATGTTTGATACGATCAAAAAAAATATCAATGTTTGATAAACTTTTGGGAAATGTGTCTACAGGTTCATTCTCACGGACTGCTGTGAATTTCAGTGCTGGCTGTGAAACTCTGGTATCAAATATGGTGATGGCCATTACAGTGCTCATATCACTAGAGTTGTTCACAAGACTATTATATTTTACTCCAATCGCCATCCTGGCTTCGATCATCTTATCTGCTCTTCCTGGACTGATCGACATTAATGAAGCTTACAACATCTGGAAGGTCGATAAACTGGACTTCCTTGCTTGTATTGGTGCCTTCTTCGGCATCTTATTTGGATCAGTGGAGATTGGTCTTTTAGCCGCGGTAATTATTTTTCTTCATTCTTTTGTTTTTTCCTTTTTATTCTCTCTATTTGATTGATATTATGAAGCATTTGCACAGGCATATATGTAGGCATAGACTTAAACATTGTATTTGATGGGAAATCGAATCAATTACATGCTTTTTTGAGTAATGCTTGAAACGTAAGTATTCTCAAATATATGTAATCACTTGTTAATCGTATGCATAACGCGAGTTGTATATAAATATTAGTGTACTTAAGTTTAAGATGCGTGAATTTACTTCTTTTACCATTTTTAATTACTCAGGTTTTTGTTGATGAATAAAATGATGGCCTTACATAGAGTTTTAATGCCATCTTGTTACCCTTTCAAATCTTTAATAACTTCTCATTGCATCTTAGAAAATAGACCAAGTTGGTCATGTAAGATAGATTGTTACTGTAATGTACTCAAGCATAACGTACCGAATCTGTTGAATGAAAATGAAATCAATATACTCCGGAAAGAAAAAACACAAAAGGTGGGTTCCATCTCTTAATGGAGCTGGACTATTGGGCCCCATAATGAATAATTCATGCTCATCCTTTTATCACTAGTGCTGGCCACCAAAATAGCTGACTTTAGGTCAACCCTTTGTGATGTCAGATGTGTCCTGTTGTCTGCAATTTAATTTGTATAAGACCAATATATCTCTGATAATATTTGGTTATATTGCAGGTTATAATCTCATTTGCAAAGATAATACTGAACTCCATTAGACCTGGTATAGAAGTCCTAGGGAGGCTTCCAAGAACAGATATCTTCTGTAACATCAGACAATATCCCATGGCCATTACAACTCCAGGCACCCTCATAATACGTATCAACTCTGGATCACTCTGTTTTGCAAACGCCAATTTCTTAAGAGAAAGGTAAAATTTTCACATCTGTTCATTTTAGGGCTGGCCATGGGCCAAGAAGCCGGGCTGTTTGCCAAATCAATTGATTCGGCCAAGTAGCCCGTACAAGGACCTAGGGGTCCATCCGAGTGGTAAAGTCCCTCAAAGTGGAGAAAAAACGGTGAGATCACGTCATCATCGTCACATGGTGTCAGTAAGCGAGTGAATCCCACATATTTGGCCTATTTGGAGTTGACTTTGCAAAAAAATCAGAGTTAAAAAAAGTTCTTCAAAACCGTTTTGAGTATTCTTTAAAAACTTAAAAAAGTTCATTTGAGTGACTTTCTAGTTTTTTAAATTTTTTGTGTCAAAATAAAAAAATAATTACTTGGGCGTTTTGCTAATCCTATGCTCAATTAAATGACCAAAAATAACGACCATGGTTCTATTCAAACGGAAGACGACTGACGGGTCAAGCCAACCATGGCCCAATGGGCCATCCAATGTTCTTGGACTTTTTTGCTAACTCAATGCTAAAGTGTACACCAAGCCCCATTGGAGAGGGTTGCTTTCATGTTGGGGGACGAAAGATGTGATTAATTTTTTTCTAAAATAAGCTGCGAATTGTGTTTTATTTTAGGATCATGAGGTTGGTGATAGAAGAGGATGAAATTCAAGAAAATGCAAAGGAAAGGATTCATGCATTAATCTTAGACTTCTCTAGTAAGTTTCATTATATGATTATTTTACACTCAAAAATCATAGATTTTGATTCACTAATCATATGTTAATTTTGATCTGTTTATGTGATAGACGTGATGAATATTGACACTTCGGGAATCCTCACACTAGAAGAACTACATAACAAGATGGTTATGCAAGGCATAGAAGTGAGACTAAAATCTTTACTCGTGAATTTTTTTTTTAAATCATAATCAACATTTGTTTACGTTCTCTAAAAATATTTTCATTTATGATCTTACAGTTGGCTATGGCAAATCCAAGGTGGCAAGTGATTCATAAGCTAAAGTTAGCGAAATTTTTCGATAAAATTGGGAAAGGATCGGTGTTTCTCACTGTTAGTGAAGCTGTAGATGCTTCTCTTAACCGGAAAATGATCGGTCAGAGCAATTGTTGAAGGTTTTTATGTCAAATCCTTTCTATATATGTAGCGTATTCGTGGCGATACTAACTATAATGATAGTAAAGAACCATACCAAATGCAACTTAAGTTTCAAGAGGGAGGGAGGACCTTACTGTTGTAATAAGAGCAACTGCATTATTTTAATTACTATTTTGATGGATGATAAATACTCGTTTATTTAGTATGGCCCATCACATGAAATGGAGTAAGATTCATTCTAATACGGTTTCTTAGTAAATTAAACACATTGGGGTTGGGGGTGAGTTTCCAAAGCATACACTTTTTTGGTTCTGAAGTTAAGGTGTCAAACGTGTCGAGTTAAACAATTATGTGTCGGGTTAAACGGGTGACTGAAAAATATGTAAATTCGTACACGACACGTTTAATAAACAACCCGTTTAATAAACATGTAACACAACACAACTCGTTTAACCCATTTAATTTTAAAATAATTATATCAATAAATTTTAATACTCAACTTTTTTTTTTACTTTCAAGTGTACTTACCTCAAAAAAAAAAAAATTTTAGTCAAATATCATAAAAAATTATATTTTAAGGTTTAAAAAAAAAAGTAAGAGGTCTTTGCTTTTTTATAAGCAACTCAACATTCCCCCTCTCCTCTCATTTTTCAATGTGGGACAAAAACAAAAAGCATTGGTTTGCCATTGCCTTGGAAATGCTCTACATCTCCCCTCTTTTGTCTTTGAACTACTAATTTACTTCTTTTTCTTTCTTTCTTTCTTTCTTTTTTATTAATTTTTTTACTTCTTTTTTCTTGCTAATTTTTTCAAAATAATTATTAATTTATTATTATATTAATTTTATTTAAACGGATAAACGTATGATAAATGGTTTGATATGTTTCATCCGAACACGACCTGTTTATTAAACGTGTTTTGCGTGTCAACCCGTTTATTATCCAAACCCACTTAATTCGTGTTAATTTGTGTTAGTTAATCATGTCATGCCAAATTTTGACAACCGTATTCTGAAATCTGGCATGCACAGTAACTGAGATGGTCCGGCCCATTAGAAATAACATGTCGCCACTACCAGTAGGGCATGGTTGTATCATTTAAATGGGAGGGGATTGAATTGGTTTTAAGAAGTCCCTTCAAACTCAACCTAAAGAATTTCTACATGGGATTAAATCATAAATTCTATCCAATCTCATGTTTAGTAGGTGGCGTAAATATATATGGGTCCATGGATTCATGTCAAATTATATTATTCAAATATTAAAATATTCATTATTAGGTGAGTAGAAAAATAAATTTTTAGGTAAAATAGTCTTTTTGTCTTCAAATCCAATTTTTTACTTTTGAAATCCCCTATATAGGTTTCATCATACCCTCATACTCGGCTTTTAATTCACTATTCATTGCAAGCCGAATTCACTTCTCCCCTATAAATTCCGAGCATCAAATTTTGAACAAAATATGGGTTTAGAAGGCACATTGGACTATTTTTACAAAATTCACCCTATTAATGCATCTAAACTCATATCAAACATGTCCTTAGATAATATAATTGTCCCTTTTTTTAAAACGCATTAGTTTCAAGATGAAAACTGTGTGAGTGTAGTTTTTTTTTTTTTTGTGGTTTCAAGTAAAGATGAAACATAGTTGAAGGGAAGTGCACTAAATTGCGTGTCTAAACGGAAGAACGGAACGCGTTTGGACACGAGGGGAAGAAAGGTGAGAAGCAGAAGAATAAACCTACTGGAAGTTGTGTCCGGACGCATGTCAAGGTCCTACTAACGCCAGATTGGAAGTTATAATGGGAACCAATCTCTTTTCCAATGAAGATATAAATACAAACTGAAGACCTTGTAACGACAGACATTACACTTACGAATTCTTTTATATAATTTGTACTTTTTATCATGTCTGGCTCGAGGCTGAGCTAGTGATAGGAGAAAATCTCTCAACAAAGCATTGTACTGTTATTGACTGCATGTTTAATGAGTTATGATGTTTTGATTAATTTAACTTTTGATCTCTTAGTAAAATTTTTACTCTATAAAAATTCTTGAGTTGATGTGCCACGTACATCGATTACTAAAATTTTCCTACGAGTAAATAACTAGTTATTTCATGTTTGAAGTAATTATCATTATGTCATAAAATAATATAATTGGATGATTATTCAGGTTCCTAAATAATCTGTTAATTATAACTTCTGGTTTTATTACTTGATTTGTTACTTGAATCAATCGACATTTGATTTTTGTCCCAGGTTAAGAATTGAGTCTGTAATCATTATTATATGGAGTTGGGAGGGAGTACCTGATGCTCTAGTATTTATTACTGTTTTAATTATCAAAAATCAATTTTTTTTCAATCAAACAACTCTCTAAATAAATCATTTTACTTTTAAGTTTGTTTTAGTATTTGTGTGATAGTTTTTTTTTTGTTATAATTCTTTGAGGGTTCGACCTCAGTATTCCAAAAAATATACTACTTTACTTAATCTGCGCTTGCATTTACAATATTAAAGTTGAAGCAGGCTCCAAGTGAAAACCAAAAATTCAAGCCCTAAAATGCATTTTTGTAGGATTGTTTAAACGTTTTAGAGTCTCCAATTTTAAGGCAATTATTATTGTTTTATTCAAAACATGTGTTCTCTGTTAATATAGTATTATTGATCTTACAATGAGAATAGATTTTCCAATTAATTTTCTATATCCTAATTTTTATTCTCCCTACCTTTATTTTTTAGATTAAACTTGAAGCCTTGTTAATCTGAGTTTGATATTTTGACTTGATTATTTTTTTAACAATGCAAAGAAGATCATAAACAAATTAGTTTATCGTTTAAATAACCAGTGATTTATTTTGTCTCATACAATCGATTTTATGAATGAAGAACCCCCTTGACTATAAGGGATGCATAGTCAATTTGTCCTTTTCAATGGGAGGCGGAACAACAAGGCTGACCGTAGGACGAAACCATTAAATGACTATCTGGGTCCTAGGCTCCAATTAAATTTTCAGCCCTACATTCTGAGGCTTCTTTGAATAAATCTAGTTTAGAGATCTAATGTACTTTGCAAGCATTTTATGTGTAAAATATTTTAGAAAGGCTTAAAATGTAGCAAATTTTTTTTAAAAATAACGTCTAACTTTAAAAGTATCGATTTCTCTCTCAAATCTCTTTCATTATTTTTCTCCCTCCCACCCTCGCTGCCACTTTTCAAGTCTTTCTCTGTATCCCCCTCTCATTGCTTTTTTCCAACTTCCTGTCATTATCTCTATCTCCCTCTTCAAGACTCCAATTAATTTATTCATCAATCCTCACTTCATAATTTGTATCCATTTAATCATATGATCTCATCCAATTTCAAAACCATTTATAAGTTAGAACTAAGTCGTACCATAATTATCGGTAAAATACAGCGTTATCAGGACCGGATCAGCCAGTCGAACTGATTCAACTGTGAACCAAGACCTTGATCAATCTGGTTCTATAGTTGGACCACTTAAGGAAGAAAATCGATTAAAAACCTAAAAATCGGTTGGTTCTTGTAAAAAACCGTGAACCAGCCGGTTTAATGCCAAGTTAAAAATTAAATTACATAAATAAAAACTTTAAACTTCTGGATATTTTTATTGCCCTAAATCATAGAACTACAGTCCAGAAGAAGGCACTCCAGCAAACAGGCGACTTCAACCAGACGACTCCGACGAACTTAGTTAAGTGGCTGTGATCGATCATCCACTGCGAATAGGCGACTCAAGCAAACTCAATCAAGCGATTGCAATCGATCAGCAACTGCGATCGATCATCGAATAACGAACTCATGCAAGATTTTTTTTATTTGGGTTTAATCTGGAAAGATTTTAAATTTCATATTGAGTTTTATTATGGGCTATGTGATTTTCTTTTCAAGTCATTGTTTATAGAGTGGTTTGATTTGGAGAAATAATTCATATTTTTTATTAAGGTTGTTTGTTTATTATTGTTCAGATAGAAATTTGATTTCGAATTACTAATTGTGTTATTGATATGTTAATAGTCCATATTAATGATCTATGTTTGTGATTACGTTGTTCCTGTTTAAAGTTGCATTTTCATCTTTAGTGTTTGATCTTTAGGGTGCGCTACATTCCATTAGGCTAATTCAATGAATATGCTTCAATTATTATATGTTTTTTAATTAAATTATTATGTTTAAAACTATTATTATATATATTTTTTATTATATGACCAGTTCGACCAGTTGAACAAATGAACTATTGACCCAGTTTCCTAATCGGTTCGATTCTTATAACATTGGTTCTAATAACATTGGTAAAATGTCTAATAATCATACATTATATTTCGTATTATAATCCTAAATATTAATATGGGCCTCATTTGAAATTCTTGTCTTGGGCCACAAACTCTTTGGACCACCATTATGCTACCCAATTTACATTGTGAAACTATCTATATTACTAATAAAATTTTCTTAGATGAAAAACTTTTGAATTTTTCTTTGTCCTTAAACAAAATTATAATGACAATTATGCCTCACACTAATAATTTCATCTAAATGTAAAAAACTTTTGAATTTCTATTTTGTTTTTTAAAAAATATATTAAGACACTTATGAGTTAAATCATAAAAAATTGACCTTGTGCATACTCTTAAAGAAACCTACAAATTCAATTATTACCAATATATCTATATCTATCTATACTACTTCTAAAATGTAATTATACCAACAAAAAAAATTAACTTCATTATTCTCAAACAATTATATATAGTCAAATTTGTGTTACTTTCTTCATTCATTTCTTCTATTCTACATTAAAATACCTATAATCAAGAAGACTCCTCTGATTATACAATACTCCATCTCCACCAAAAATTAAACTCTATCTTCATAGTTTTAATAAATAATAGTTTATTTAAATTTCGGTTTAGACTTTTAGAGTATATATCTCACTACCAATGGTCTTGAAGCTTTTATAAGGTTCATTGTTCCTTAAAGATTGCCCAGCAAGCCACAAAGTCGCTGATTCCGATAGCCTAGCCTCTGTTTTTCACCAACTATCATGATATTTTGCTTCAGCCCTTCAATTTTGTCATGTACTTGTGTTAGTGATTGATATAGAAAATTCGGGGCATTTATGACTTTTTGACTTAATTTTAATTGATAAAGACCTTGAAAAATTGAGATGACACAAACAAAGATGTTGGGACCCTAGCAACTTTAAATTAGGCACAGATAAAAAAGAGCTAAGAAGAATTAGATTGACACTTCTTTGGACTACTCAACTGTAAGACTGACCATAAGGTTGGTTGTAGATCAATGTTATTTAGATCGTGAATCGCTTTAGTACGTGATACGATATTTTCTTAAGTACACCGTACAATAGAAGTAGACTTAACCAGTATAGTTTTTGGGTTACAATTCATTTTGGAACTCTCATCTAGGTAGTTTTTACTATTATACAATATTATATATCATAGAATATCCATTGAAACCTAGGAAGTACTGACGAGCCCGAATTTAATCGGGCTAGGCCCAATGAACTGAGAAAAGGCCCAAACATCCAGGACCCACGAAAGAGCCCAAGTCGCCAATAGTCCGATTAGTGAATAGTGAATCGAAGGTGAATAATGAAGGGAGTCCAAGGAGATCAAGTGGCCAACGTCCAAGCTCCTCCAGGAAGGCGCGAGCGTCAAGAGGACAATACCCAAGAGGCCGAAGGCCCTTGGGCGCAGCCCAGCCCCCCTTGGGCGCTGCCCAGGCATTCTTGGGCGCCGCCTGGGCTGGCTCCCTTGGGTTGGCTCCCCTTCGGGCGTCTCCTCCTCTTCCTTCCTCCGGCCACCTCACTCAAGCCCAAGACGACCAAGCCCACTCCAATACAAGTCCGAACTCAAGGAGACGGTCGGGTCTAATACCAACTGGGAGTCCGCCTCCGATTAAATAGGAGTACGAAGGAGAGAGAGAGACGAGCTATGAAACTAAATGGGTTACTTAGAAGCCGAGAGAAGGAAGAGCTGAACAACGAGGTGAGGACACCCCCCATGAGGCGCCGCCCACCTCTCCACACCAAGTGGGCGCCTCTTACTTTGGCCCTCTCCTATCCTCTCTTCTCCTCCTTGTCTTCTCCTTACTTCAAGACTCAAGTCCAAGGCTAAGCGTGAGCACACTCCACACCAGAATGACATCCGAGTAAATAGGAGCACGTGGAGGAAGACTCGGGATACGAAGATCTCCTACCTTAATTCTACCTTCCAAAGAAGTCTACTCTTACCATCACTCTACTTACCAAAGAGGCTCACTCCTTCCATGTTTGTACTTACCAAATTAACGGGAGACTTCTCCCTCACGTCACCGCCTCACCGCCTTGGTGAGCCTATATAATGTAAGCCCTCACTGTATAAAGGACACGATGACTCTTGAGACACTACACTAGTTGCACTCAGCAAGCTCTCTAAGCTCTCTACACTCTTTCTCTCTCTAGACTCATTGTAAACTCTCCAGAGTACCACTGTTGATCAATAAAACATCCAAGGCCACCGTCGCCGTTCGAAGAGTGGACATAGGTCATCTGAGACCGAACTACTATAAATCTCCAGTGTTAACCTATATTTACTGCTTTGCCACTAATTGTCATTGATTACTCATTAATCACTCTTGTGACTGTTGATCTCGCACGAAGACGATTTTGTGCATCATCAAGTACGAATACGTCACAAAAAATATTTTCAATTGAACACGGCAGGACACGACTAGAACATGGTCTGGATACGTCTAAGATACGACTAAGAATTGTTTTATTAAAAAAAACAACTAATAACTATTAAAAGAAGTATGATTTCTATTTTTTTAATATATTTTTTGTTATATAACTTATATACTATGAATATTAATAGATGTAATGATGTTTGATAAAAACAATGGATATGTATTTTGATCTATTTCATTTTTAATCAAAAAAATAATATTTGCTAGGTCTTATTATTAATATTTTTATAATATATGCTTTATTTTTAATATATTACAATTCTATTATCATTTAAAAATATAATATAGTTTTAATCATCGTACCCTTGTTGTACACATATCCTATATTTTTGAACTTTGTCGTATTCTCATGTCCATATCCGTGCTTCCTATATAAACACCAAGTAAGTTACCATTTATCCTACATCAATGCTCGATTTTTTATCATTTAAAATAATATATAATTATAAATCTATATACAATAGTCAATTAACATATTTTTTATATTTGAGCTACATATTTCAAAGCGAATCAATTTTGTGTTAATATTGCAATTTGGGGTCATACAGTTTAGTGACTTAAATCACGAACCCACCCCGTTTGAAATTGAAGTACCCATCGCAGGTTATCAGGGATTTAGTTAATTCTGATAATTATGCTTTAGATATATATGTAGACTCTGGGAATCAAAATTATTTAGAATGTACAATAAACAAAAACCATTATATAATTAATGTTTCAGTGGAATGTTTTGTGTTATGGTTAGTCAATCTCTTACAACCTTGTGGGTTGAAATTTTTATAATTATTAAAAAAATAAAATATATATCTAAAATTCAATATAATCCACGTGCACAATAACTTGTAAAAATTAAATATCTGTTCGAACTGAGTGAGATCGACTAATCCAATAGTAAGCATAAGATGCAAAAATAAACTAGATAAAAAAAATATATTGGCGTTTTGCGAGACACCCCCGATGCAGAGGTTAGTTATTGTAATTACCTCCAACTCCAGCATGTCTTTTTCTCTAGCTTTTTGCCTTTCCTATGGCTGGTCAACCATGTCACCGTAGGAGGTGTGTGTCCCTTGGTTTTGCACCCAGCCACCACCCATCCCTTCTGTTTTCTGCGCCTCTTCTGCCTGCCTCCCGTCTCTCAGTTTAGCTGTTGACCTTAAAGCCTCTCTGTCTCAGTGTAACTGTTGAACTCGAAACTTCGAAAATCATCCCTCTATCACCATCATATAACCGTCTCTTGGATTTCTCTACCACCATCAGTCGATTGATTGGAGATTTTCTCAACTTGTCTTGCTTTTCACATACCATTGTTTTGCTCCCTCAGGCCCTCCCAACAGGTACATCTCTTTCTCTTTGCTATTTTAGTATTGATTGTATTGTAGACTAACTTAGTAAATTAGCTAATCATACTTGATATTGCATATGAAATTAAGGCCATTGCTTGGTTATTAATTCTAAAAATTACGAAATTGGGAATTCAGAGAGATGAGATTGGGGTTTTAATTTGTTTGATTGAGAGTTGGGTGGAGGTGAAATCTTACAACCTAATTGAGCATGGGTTTTATCTATTTGATTGGGAATCTATTTGGTGATTTTGGGATTTTTGTTTAATCTAAAATATATTAAATATACTATTTTTATATTTTTTGTGAATTTTAAGCATATTTATTGTTATTAAGAATTTATATTTTTATTATATTATCGGTTCAACTAGTGACCCAACGGTTAAACCAATGACCCACTAACCAGATTTCTTTCCCGGGTTGATGTTCATGCCGACTTCTAAAACTATGCTTCTAAGTTCTAACTACAGTAATTTATATCTTTTAACTACAGCAATTTAACATATATATAAAAAGAAAACGTGTTTTGCACGGGACACAACTTAACAAGCTAGAGTTGAGTACCATGCAACAGTAAATTTTGGGCCTAATTTAAGAGCCCAAGTACGACTCGAGATACATATTTGGCACAGTTCGGTTCTCTGAAGATTGGATTGAACAATCCAGATCAGGCCCATCCCAAAACGTAGCCCATCTAAAATACTTTTAGTATCATTCAATTTTAACTTTGCACCCCTTTGCTAAGAACCCAGAAATGGAACTTCTTGGACTATGAATGCAGTGGAATTCTATTTATTTCCAGTGCTATGTTTGGTTTGGGAGAAAAAGAAGGGAAAGGATCGAGGGAAGGGAAGAGAAAGTGGGGGAGAACAATTTTAAAATTTTTACACCCGCTTTTGTATTTTCCTTTTCTATCACACCAAACCAAATATAGGGTTTCGGTTAGTATTCTCAGCCACTTCTGCTTTAATCCAATTTGTCACCCATGACATTTTCAAATGGGATGTCACAACGTCAAACCAAATTGAATAGGTGGTGCTTTTTTTATACCCTTCTTTTTTTCTTTTTTTTTGGTTAGGAAAAAAAATAAAAAGGCGTGACCATTAGAGCCCCTTACTGTAGAATGTCTGATTTGAGTCATAGTTATTATTTCAAAAAGATAATCTATCACCGTAACACCATCAAAGTCAAACAACAAACTGTATTATTACCGTGAACTGTATTGTTAACGTGAATCAAATGCACGAAACTCTTATACTTAGAGAAATAGATATGATTAGGAAAACTATGAGTGTTATTGTGACTTCCATTCATAAAGGGCTTTTTGGTAAGTCAATCGCATGGTTTCTTGGGGGTGATTTTGTGAATGACATGACAATGACAGCTACATACATACATGCAAGTGCAGATGCAGTGTATCACCAGAGCCATGCAGTCTACAAATAGAACACTTACTAAAAGAGAATCTGCACCCTGAATAGGTATGTTGCTTTTGCTTTTGTGTTACACCACATTTTCCAAGTAACTTTTCTGAATTGCAAGTACGCTTTTATCTTATATTTTTGTCCAAGATTATCAAAAAAAACATAATAATGATATTCATATTTAATTTCACGATCTAATTTAAAAAAATTAATGCATTATTACAGCTAAAATAGAAATAAATATTAACATTTAATGAATCTACTGTCAATCCGACAACACTGTAATACTAATAGAAATAATATTTTTGTGCACCCGGTTATATGCTATGAATTTGCTTTTCAGCTTTGAAATACATGTTTTAACCCAATGTATTCTCAGTGGCTAAATTGATTTTTTGGTTACGAGATTCCATATCTTTCAATTTATGAGTTGTGGAACTTGACTTTAATCGAACAATCGGCTTTGGCCTAATAATAAGCATTCATTTGTCTAAGCAATACTTCACAGGTTTGATCCAGAAAACCAAACTCTCTAAAATAAAGATAATGTTATCTATCTTCGGATTTAATATTTTTCAAATTCCATATAAAAATTGTACAACATTTTTTTTAGTGATGTTTGCTTAGTATAACTAAAATCTATCAAGCCCTTTTGTATTGTTGGTCATGTTAATTGTTTTTGCTTTCTAAGTCAAATGGTCGGTTTCCAATTTGATTTTCTTGTACGAGAACTCCCACTATTTAAGATATAGTTGAATCAAAGGTTGAAAGGAATATTCTATGGAAGTCCCAATTCCTGCGGCATTCAACGTGCATCCCTGCATTTGGGCAAGGAGGGAAGCCAAGGAGCACTTTCCGAAAGTGATTTCAACGTGAATGACTTGACCTTATCATTGAATTGAGGAAAAGATTAGTCGATGTGTATATAAGATCATTTTCAATTCTTATTTTTATTTTTTGTATTCAAATTTAAATTTAGGTAAAATGATCTAAAATGTTTCTCTAAGAGCTTCTCTAATAGAAACCAAACCTTTACTTAAATTTGAGTATTAAAAAAAGGATAAAAAAAATTGATTTGATATAAGACCTCTCCAATTGACAAATTATTTTTTTAAAGAAAAGAAACTCAAATTTAAATATGAACAAATTCAAATTTAAAAGAGCGTAAAATATAATTATTGGATCTTTAAATGAGTCTGTAATATCACTATTAAATATTTGGGTTTAAAAATTAATCTCCCTTAATTTGGATTTAAAAAAGGTTTTTCTTCATTTGGTATGGGTATGGGTCTAGTATTGGAGAAAATTTTTAAGAGTTTACTTTTTTTAAAAAAAAAGGAAAGGATTGAAGATGGTCTAATGCTAGACTCATACACATAGCAAATGAAGAGAAACCCTTTTTTAAACCTAAATCAAGAGAGATCATTTTTTAAACACAAATATTTAATAATGAGATTACACCCTCTTTTAAATATCTAATAATTATATTTCACCCATTTTAAAATTTTAGTTTCTCTTCATTTAAATTTGAATTTCTCCATTGGAGAGGTCTATATCAAATCAAGTTTTTTACATTTTTTTTTACTTAAATTTAGGTAAGGATTTGGGTTTCTATTGAATATAGTCTACACTAGTTCAATAAAAAAAAAACAATTCTCCTTAAACATTACTAGTACCATAAACTTATTGCAAAAGAGCGAAGTTACCTTATTAATTCGAAAACTTTATTCATTATAATCTTTAGATCAGCGGTAAGTCTCAATATTAGAAATAGAAAATTATTATTTGCATTTAGTTTGGGGCACCTAATATTGGGACTTTACAATCAAAGTTGTTGGGTCAAAAGTATACTCCATCTAATATTGGAATTCACAATTAATTCAATAGTTATAATGAGTTAAGTTCTTGATTAGATCCCAAATTAAGTATCTATATCACTAATCTTAGATAGAAATCACTTTTTTTCAACAGGTATGATGAATTAAATCTCCAAATTAAATTCATAGACTAAGTAAAAATAATATTTTCCATTGCCAAATAAATAATGATATTAACACTTAATATATTTATTCATATAAAAAATAGTAATAACAAGGGATTATAGTGTCTCCTTAATCATCCGTGAGTAAGATCACATAAGCAAATAAATTTCTCTGGTACTATTTCTTTGTACAAGAAGGAGCCAAAACTGTAATCAAGCATGTAATGATTGGGAAACGAGGATGTGATTATTACATCAACTATAGGATCTACAAGTCCCTTAATGTCACTTCTAGAAACTTCTTGCACCTCTTTAAAGAGAGCTAAATAGACAGAAAGAAATTTATGAAAATTAGATATTTAAATGCCGATAATTTTAAAACACGATTATATGTATTTGACGATCAGATACTTATGATCAATATATCTTTGAAAGTTTGGACCGAGAGAATAAATTCACTCCATATTTCACAAAGAGTTATACAACCCACCGAGTGCCTCATAATAAATCCCACTTTTCATAACCATTATTGATCCTATAAAGTTTCAATTTTTCCAATAGAAGTAAAGAAACTTCATTTACACAAACTTTTTAAAAAACCTTAAAAACATCTATCATAATTGCTTGTACAAACTCCAAGTGATCAACACATCTTCTACTTTAGTAGTACTGTCTTCCATTGTGTACAAAACTAGGTGGTAATTCACTCCACAGAGCAGTATAACTATAACAAACAAACAAACAAAAACTTGGAGGGTTCAATACGTGTATCTACATGACAGAGCAGGAATTTGGGTTTTCATCACTGAACATAAGGGTGTACTGCTCTTCCACTGGATTTAGATTGACAATGGCTGGGTCTTCAGTCTTCCTCACAAAATTTGCAGGTGCCTTCTTGTCATAAACCTGTGCAGCGTAAGGATGAGCCACCATTGTGTATGGAACATAAGGCCATGGTTCAGCCTTTTTCCCTGTTGACTGAGCTGCCTTCAACACTTTTTTGGCTTCAACATACCCTGTTACTGTGGCTTTTTGTTGCTTCAAGTCCACATCCACAGATTTCACTCCTGCAGCCAATGATATACACAAGTTTAGTAACACAAGTATGTCAACTATACATATATACATATTACAGAGATATCTTAGATAAACACAGATATCCAATTACGGTACGGATAAAGATATCACATATAAAATTACTATTTTTTTTGTCAAATCATTTCCTTTTTGGGTTAAGTTATGCCTTGATAAGGTTAAATTACGAGAAAGAAAAGAGAGCTAAGACCAATGCTAAATGTTAGGATGTAAAAAACTTCACTTTGGTGTAATTTCACCATATCGAGTCGGAGAGTCACCTGTACATATAAAGAAGATGAGCAACAGAAGTAGGTTAACTATATGTATATCCATATCGATATGCATGCATGTATATGCATATATATTACCCAGACTATGAGAAATGAAGGCATGAGGGAGAAGGAACAATACCTTTGACTGACTTGAGTGTGTTCTTGACTTTACGCACACAGCCTTCACAGTCCATCCTGACTTTGAGAGATACAGTATTTAGCAGCTTCCTCTTCTTGCCCTTCCTGGTACTGCTTAGTACTTCAGCCAAGTACTCCAAGGTGCCAGCAACTCCCATTTTTCTCTCTCAGGTCTTGTACTTGATGATTCTAATGAACACAATACTAGCTAAGCTAGCTTTCCAACAATAATATTGCAGAAAAGAACTATATATAGAGAAACTCTTTACTGGTTTGGAATGCAAGAGAGTTACAGAAGTGTAGAGAGAAGATAAGCTGATGGGTTAGAAAAGTTGTTAAGGTTCTGATGGTTGGCTTGCATGGATACACATCAATATATATAGACAGAATGGGAGGCAATGTGGAAAATATCCCAGCTGGGTAAGATCGAGCCTTCATAAATTAATAAGGTGGGGCTCACGTAGATACTGCAGGAAACTTCTCTTCAACTTGATGGGTTCTTCCTTTCTTACCAACTCCTAGTAAAGGCACCATATCCATACATAAATTAAAGAGAGAAAGAGATAGAGGCAATGCATACAGATGTATTAACACAGTCAAGCTGTTTTGACTAATCTTTTTTTTAACCACCCCCCTTCGAAAGTAGGCATTGCGTGTTGCTAGAAAAAAGGTATTAAATCAAACCACCACGACCATCACCCCCTCCCCCCTCTCCCCCCACAAAAAAAAAAAAGACCTCCT
>CM042193.1:7026485-7041154 GCA_023539305.1 Ilex asprella
CCTCTCCCCCCACAAAAAAAAAAAAGACCTCCTATTGTCTCTCCTCCCCAAAATATCCCGATTTGCAAATTAAAAATTTTAAATTCATTATTGAGACTTAAAAATTTAACCTAATTTATTATAATGGGATAGAGCCTCAATAAAAGTTTAATAGGTAAAGCTATAATAATTTTATGAGATATTTGAAGGTCGGTCCTCCTATATAAACTTATTTGAACTTAAATCCGTCAAAGAAACTTATTTATTATAAAGTCCATTTTTTGGTCAATTTTACCAAACTATATCTATTTCCTTTAAAAGTAAAGTAAAACTAAAAATTAAAAACTCCTAAATTTTAGACGTTTGACTGACATTAAAATTTTAGGAGTTTTAAACATAAATAGTAACATTTATATATAAAACATTTAAACACAAAAAATAATACAATTTAAACACGAAAAAATAATAACATTTAATATTGATATTTTAAAAAAATAACAATAGTAACATATTCAACAAAAATAGTAACATACTTAACAAAAAAATAGTAACATGTTTAACAAAAATAATAACATACTCAACAAAAAAAATAGCAATATGAAATATTGAACAAATTGAAAATAAAAATAATAGCATTCAAACTCATAACTAGAGGAAGAAACATTCAATTCTTCAACATCCAAAAAAATAGCACTGAAAAAGTAATAACATGTGCAATAAAAAATAGTGATATATATTAGTAAATTACGTTTTAAAATTGATATTACCATGCTAACATCAAATGCTTGGCGTGTAGTGCCCACGTTAACTTTTCAAAATCTTAAGCTCATACTTCAAGTTCAACTTTCATCCTTTTTTAAATTAGCCTTAAATCTCAAAATTCTATTATTTAAATGTATAACAGACAAATAATGACTAAAAAATTGAATTTGAAGTATTACGAAAAGCTTGTAATCGACAATTATCATCGCAAATCAAGCATTCATTTATTCAATCATTGGCCTCCATATATAGCTTCTTATAGATAATGTCTTTAACTTTTCATAATTGACCAAACTAACACTATTAAGGATATTTTTGAAATTTTTTTTTTTAAAAAAAGTGAACTTAACTCCTTACTAATAAGATTAAAAATTGACAAACCCCCGAATAAGTTTTCTAACGGACTCAAATTTAAAAGGACTCAGCCCCAATTTTTACTAATTTTATTGGATCGTCTCACTGACACATCATTATATCAGCAAGATTATGTCAAATATTTAAGTTCAAATAACATTACTCTTGTTCTTATCAAAGTGTGATTTAAAACACGTTTTTCAAAGAAAAAACCTTTTTGTAAGTTGTATTAAACACCCTTTATATTGAAAGTTGTGAGTTTAAACTACAATTGAATAGAAAAAATCATTAATTTGAAAAGAAAAAAAACAGTTGAATTGGAAAGTAAAGTAACGAGGGAATAAAACTAGAATACAACAAAATTGAATTTTAATAGGAGTGCATATATAGCTTCTTTATTAAATTTGGGTAGCCTCAAATAATATTTGTCTAATTTTAAATATCCTATGCTAAAAAGCCATTTCATGCCGAAGTCCTAAAAAGGAGAATTTCATGCTTGGGGTACACGAAAGGTAAAAGTTATACAGAGAGAGACCCTACTACTACTAAAGTTTAAACCAAAAGATTGTTTTCAACATCAAAAAAAAAAAGATAATAAAAAACAAAAACAATGTGCATTACCAAAGAAGATTGTTTTCAACATCAAAAAAGAAAAAAAAAGGCTGCATAATTGGTGTTATGATGGGATTTGGATGGCATCATCAAGTGGTAGTGTGGGAGGCGATCCTCATGACACATGGAGAGAGAATTTTCAGAGGGTTGATATTGGCACCACTTGGATCTGGTCGGTAATGGTACCAATTTAAAAGGGTTTTGTTTACTAGCTAGCCGTTGTCCACTTCTGAGTTGCCTGCTTGATTGGGTTGGAGTTCGATTGGACGGTGGGACTTTGAAAAAGAAGAGAATAAATGAGGTTTATGACAGGTGAGACACGTGGCAGCTATCTAGGGCAGGAGTTCTTTAAATAAAAGATTAAGTATATTCAAAGAGGCAGAGTCCAGAGTACATCACGGAGTATTTTAAACCACTTATCATTTTTCTGGATCCTTGAAATTAAGGAAGGACTTGACGAATGAAAAATGTACAGTACAGACCCAACTGAGATGTGGGTAAGGGGTAACCACAGGTCAATTACTTGTGATTCGTAATCATCAAGTAGCTATATATAGATAGATATACATCATGATATACTAATTTGTTTTAAGGTTAGTGGTTGGTTATGTTTGGAACCATGCCAACCATTGTCTCTCTATGCCCATTAATCAAACAAGAGCAATGTTATTGAAACCTAATTTACTGACTTAATTTGTTGACCTGATTCATTATGATTTTTGGATTGACTGTGGGTTCCATCAAACATTAAAACTTGGTATTAATTCAATAGTTTCAATGAAGTCATGTCATTAGGTCAGCGAATTATGTCAGATTTTTAGGTTCAATAACATTTTCCATCAAACAAACTAAATTTACCTAAGTATCTAGCCAAAAAAATAAATTTAAGCATTTTTTATTTTTTTTATTTCACATGAATTTTTTAGTCACGGCATAGATAATCTGTCTTTAATTACATCAAGAAGATAATTAGTCGAGATACACGTAAACTGCTCTAAACACTTATGACCATTAAATAAAAAAAAATTAAGTATTTATGATATATATCTAGATGTTTAAATTCTTCAATAGTTTTCTTTTGCTTCTTTTTTTTTTTTTTTGTCTCTGATCGGTTATTTGTAAACTCATACGGATAGATAGGTCACAGGTTAGCTGTCTAAGGATTTCCAGACAATCTTAACCAGGCTCAAAAGAAATGCAACCGTTTTGGGGTTTTTCTTTATTCTAACTTCCTAATTTCTTGTGGGTCAATCCTCATAATAAATACTTAATCCAACGGACCACCTATAATTTAATTCATTGCACCGTCCAAATCCAAACTGCCTGATTCAGAGTACCCAACAAGAAAAGGATTAATAAAAAACTTCTTGATTTACATGGTGGTGTTCGATAGTCTTGACCCGCAGGGTCATGCCATCCGTTCATTCAATATTATTCTGTTTAAGATTTACTTCTTTCAATTTAACGTAGTCTACCAATCACTTTACTTTCTCGGCTATAAACCAGAGAGGTGTAATGCTAAATAGATTTAAAAATTAAATTTAATAATTACAATCATTGATTTCAGTTTAAATTCCAGCATTTATTAAAACTCACTATCTTTCATTAGTTGTGATTATCAAGTCAAATTTTTAAGTTTATATAACATTACTCATGAGAGAATATTATGCATTGTTACGAATTTATGGATAAAATTTGTCTTGGGTAAAATTTGTCTTTGAAAATTGACTTGTAAAAAATAGTAAGCAAAAATTTATATACACATATCTAATCTTATATTATACTGACGTAGAATTTTGACATTTTATCACGATTCCGTAGCCAACATCCACGATGACTCACTCAACCTATTAATATTCAATGTGATAACACTATACTCATGCATAATACCAAGTTATCTTAATTCAACATATAAATCATCTCTTACATAGAGTCGAAACAAATATTGTGTACCGTTCGATCCCATACTTCACACACATAATGATTAACTCTAATACCAATTATTATGAATGCATAAGTACAGCCTTTTCAACCATTACGACTAATATATTAGGATATTTGGAGTTGGAAAGCTCGAACGCAAACTGCAAAACCTAATATGAACTGTCTGTTCCATATGGAGACTCACCCTTTAACTGGAAATACTTTGCATTTCAAATTTGAGATCCTAAATGATATCTCAAATTAACAGAAATCATTGGATGAGTGAATCTCATCAACTTTTTTCAACACAACTCACTGATTCAATGGTCCTTACTGATTTAGAATCTCAAATTTGGGATCTTGATCATTACTCCAATTCTGATTAAATGCTAAGATGAAAAGAAAGAAAAAAAACGTTAAGGATAGGGATATACTCCACTTGCATTGTGAAGCCCACCAACTAGGAAGAACAAGGGCACATGTAGCTTTTACCCCAACTCATGGGTTGTACAAAAATATACTCAAAAGAATGTTATTGTCAAACTATTTTTCAAACTCATGTTATTTTAAATACGTCAAAAAAAAAATACGTCATTCCAATCAACGTCTTTAAAATGCCTTTTTTTATTTAAAAAGTCATATAAAACATTGGTCTGACCAACGTCTTCTTAGAAACGTCGATTGAACCAACGTTTTATGTTTTCTGGATGAATAAGATAGCACATGCATTGTTGCTCATATATCTATAGAAAAAAGTCACTATTTTTCTGCAAAAACGTCACTATCACCATTTAGAGTCTCTGCTATCATAAAAATTGAATGGGAACTGGAAAAGTCATATACATGTTGAATAGTTCAACAGCTTCCTTTCACATATGAAACTTCTACCCCGTGGGAAGACCGACTTGAATGGAAGTTTTTGGTGAGAGAAACATGACCAACTTGTGTCGATCTTATGAATTGCCAAATACAAGTCAAAAGAGAAATATATAATGATAAGGACGAATTATACTTCATACCCTAAAATTTTTTAACATTCTTTATACTTTTAAAAATTAAAATTTTCACATTATACCCTTAATGTATTAAAAGTATTGTAATGTGACTATTTTATTAACTGTCTCTTATTTTTTTTTGTCAATGTCCATGAGTTGACTTTTGACTAAAAAAATAACAAAAACTGACAAAATGAACATATTGCAATATGTTTGATACATTGAGGGTACAGTGTGAGAAATTTAATCTTTGAATGTACAAAATAATAATCTTAAAATCTTTCAAAATATAAAGTACAAAAAACCCTAATGATAATTAACACTGGAATAATATTTAAATCTAAAAATTTGACCTAATTTGATGACATAATGATGTGATTTTATAAAAATTATTAGATCAACATCAAGTTCTAATGTTAAATTATGTCAGATTTTTAGATTCAAATAATATTACTCATTAAGAGCAATCTTATTGGACGAAGCTGGTGCAATAATGGCTATTGGCTTACTTGGGATAGAAATTAATTTGATACTTGATAACTGTATATGTTAAAAAACTTATTTTAGCACTGTTAAAAAACTTATTTTAGCACAGTTTCTTAGGAATTGGTTAAATTATTTTAAGTGTGGGTCCATTCGATGGAAAAAAACAAAGAATTTTTCCACAAGCTTTTTCGGTTATCGTTAAATTTCTATGGTAACAAAGACTCCAAATGGTGATAGTGCCGTTTTTACAAAAAAAAGAGTGACTTTTTCTTCTATGGGTAACATTGCATGTGCTATCTTACTCATATAAAAAGCATAAAATGTTAGTTCAATCGACATTTTTAAGTAGGCATTGGTCAGACCAACGTATTATATAGTTTTTTAAATAAACAAAAAAACATTTTAAAGACATTAGTTGAAATGACATTTTTACATAAAAACGTCAATAGAACTAACGTCTCTTATGATAAAAACGTCAATTCGAATGATGTTTTTAAAACTATGAGTTTGAAAAATAATTTAAAAACAACCCTCTTTTAAGTATCTTTTTGTAAAAGCCCATAGGTTGGGGTAAAAGCTCAGGGCACAAGCATCTAGTGGAGTGAACTATTCACAAAATCTATGTACATGGAGGAGAAGAATTGAATATTCCTGATGCGTAGCTTTCTTGTGTGTTGGCTTGTCAGCCCTCACGCCATGCTCTGCATTATACCCACCAAAAGGCCCCTTATAGCGAACCATCCCATCTACGGACTATTTTCACGTCATACTAAATGCAGAACATTTGTACATGGCGATGTGGCCACCGTTGCCATCCCCATCCACGTCCCTGTCATTGCAAGTAACAGCAGAGTCTACAGAATCGACAGTTCTAAACACAATCTATTAATCATATACAAAATCAAAAATTTCGGATATAAACTTAACCACGAGAGGTTCATTATACTCATGCTGTTTGTTGAACCCGATGTAAATGTACGAGTCATGACAAGAATCAAATAAATCGAGCAGTTGTCAACAAAATTGTGACACGATACAACTTCAACATGAGACGATCTGATAGCGGAATTTTTGTTGGGAAGCAAGCTTGATTTAAAAATAATGTGTGTGCTTAAATGCATTCCAAGTGTGCTAATATTGGAGCTAGTAATGGATATCAACAATCATTCAGCACCTTTCATGCCCTTAGATCATCAAAACTGTTTATTTGCGCACCTAGACTGTCCAAATAATCCCTTAGCCTACATTGCTTCAACTTCCTCCATTATAGGCATCAAAACTGCCCCAAAGTTCAATTAAAAAAAATCTTTTATCCCGCATGCATAGAGGCTACGAGGTCGGAGTAATTTCTTGCATACACAATCTTATCCCGCATGCATAGAGACTGTTTTTGATAATGGAGCAACATTATGACTACACCAAGACCCACCCTCATCTTCTTTAACAAAAAGAACTAGCATCAACCACAAGCTTAAAACTGGGAGGACCCACGTTCAATAATGCAACATTTCATATCATAATTCAGTGTAACAGATCATGCACCTTGGTTTGACTTCTTTTGAATGTCTCCATCTAATCATCAGACAAATTTGGCAATCTCAATCAAGGAAATTAGGTCATCGAATCTCCCTTGGCTTTCTGTGAATTTTTATCATGAACTTCACTGAGTGCTACTATCCTAAATTCTGAAAGCCTCGCCATATGTTGTTAATAAAAATTGTGTGCAATAACAGGGTTGAACTAGATCTGATGAACCTAGCAGCAATATTATGTGTTATTGTTGCCAAGGATATTCAAAAGCATAACCAGAAGAAAGAGAAACCTGTAAATGTTTAGTAGAAGTTCCAAAATAACATGAATTTGACTTTTAATTAAACCCCAACCAATCCACTGAATTATGAAAATAGGATACAGGGATTTACAGGTAGACAGAGAGAAATGCTACAATCAGATTAGCCGGCCAGAATGTACAGAAAAAAGTAGCAGCAGCAAACTCACTGTACAGTGCCCAGAAGGAATCTGAAGGAAGGAGGCAGCAGAGGGTTCAGAGGTAGTCCTCCCGGCAACAGCAGGTGCAACTGCATGAGGTCTAGGGGTGCTCTGTTGCTCATTGGTTGGCAATGGATTTGGTGATTTATCACTTGGAGGTGGTGTAAGATGAACTTTCTTACCGTCACTGACATCTTGACCTGCAGACACAGGATGGTCTATTTTAGTTCAACATAGACAATGCAATATAACCTGCATATGGAAGGCAATCTTTTATCTGATGGGAAAAATTGGAAAGTAGAAAGCAACGGCTTGCACCAGAGTGACAGCATTAGAAAATTAGTTTTACCCTACACCCGGCATTTGACATTTATATGTTTACGGTTTAAAATTCCCTATATAGTCCAAACCTTAATTAGACTGCTCGCTATTCCAATATCACCTAAAGAAGTAAGGAAGAAAATAAGTCACTCACAATTGGAATGAGACCAACCCAACTTCAAGTTTTCCATGTCAAACACAATGCGATAACCCATCATCAAGTTCTCTGCAAAATACACGTTGATTGGGAGTCATTCAGAGACTGTACAAGGCTCGTGTTTCACATGAGAGAGAGAGAGAGTCGCAAAGGTTAAAATAACAGTTCAGATGAAAGAGAACTGGCAGAGAAGAGTACTCACGTCCAATGATACCAATTCCTCCATCTATAGGTTGTATACCCAAACAGAATACAGTGAGTCCCTGCATCCAGAAATTCAAACAAATGGTAAGTCCTCTGCAACATATTGTTTTGCATGAACAACGTTTTGCACATCAAGAACAGAAAAGCAAATGCACTAGAGAAAGTTGAACGACCATGTTTGATATTTCCTTAGGGTTATCTGAGTTCAACAATAGTAAGATGAAAGAAATACCGAGCAAGAAGGGAATATAGAGAAGGAACATTTTGTGTAAAAGCTGAATGAATAGAACTTAGATCAGCTACACTGATTTCTAAGGGCATCTACAATAACTCTAAAACTTCAGCAGAGCAATGTTAGAAGAAGGAAACAAGTACAGTTGTCATAACAATAAGGAAAATTAGATTATGCCATTGAATTTCATAATAGGAAGGCCAAGTATCGGAGTGGATTCAGTTACCTTTTGTAAAAAACACCTGAAAGAGTCTTAAAGTTATAAAAAATAAAAACAATGTTAATAACATTTTGTTGTTCACACAAGCACATCTGGACACCCATATATGAAAACTGGGAAGTTTCTAGTAACCTGAAATAAGGAAAGAAACGTTTGATATCACACCATCTTTTGAAAGCACCCACATAATTTTAGAGCCTTCCGTGAAGTTGTGGATGAATAGTGCATAGCAATCTCAGAGAAAACATGGAATTGTAAGTGGTTGGATTTTGTGGAGTTGTATTTAACATTATATGTCTCCAGAATGCATCTAGAGACAGCAACATTTGGGATTCACTTGTTCCATGTACATGCATGATGCAACATTAACGCATAGTCTTGCAGCCTACATTCAGAAGATGAAGCTCAAATTTATAATTACTTGCCTGAGAGTGAGTGATCTGAAACATGGGATTCTCGATCACAAAGCTTTGGTTTGTGGCAAACATGACTTCCAAGCTAGGAGTATTGAGAGATTCCTGTGAACTGTACCAGAAAGAGCAGCAGATAATCAGCTCTAGTAAAATAAGAAAATGCCTTAAAACACCCTTCATCTTACATGCTAATTTACCTGGCTTCATAGCAGTAGGGGAATCCTTCTATGCCAAACTTTCTAGTATTCACTCGATTGTCAAACTATGACCAAAAATATGACAGTGAGGCAACATGATCGAAAGATGAATATCGACTAGAGTATCAAACAAAAGAAGTACCTCCATGGCAACTTTCTGGTATATTCCATGTGGAAGATATGAGAAAGATGACCCACTGTCAACCTGTGCAAGGAATCCAGTTTGCTTAATGCAAGAATTCCCAACGCAATAATGCTCCACTTCAACAATGTAGGCAGTACTGAAACAATTGACAAAGCAGGTTACAGAAAGCACACAACGCATATCAAAGGTTAGTCTATGGACAGACATACTATTTTCCTTCTGAAGGTGCAAACGGAGTAAAATTTTGAGTATCAGTCCCTTGGTCACCGAAGAAAATTCTTCCAGAATATGTCTTGTCAAAACAAAATGAGAATGAATGTGGGACCAATCCGGATTTGGCCAGTAAACTTGGGACAGAAATGTCCCCAGGTCCCAATCCCAAAAGACCATCAGGAGCAGGTCCATCCAAATAACTGCCACTTTGTTTTCTTCCACACCTGCATCACATGATAAAGATAACAGCAAAAAGCCCCACTATAAGTTGAAGCACCGATTCTGGGGGAAAACCCAGAAAAAATGGGAAGCACCATCAAATAGTCAAACCAATGAGGCTGGGAACCTGAACGTATGATGAAAACAAAATACACACACCCTATGATAACTGAAGCCTGCACCAAGCTTTGAGGTCCATGTCCAGTGACTGATGCCAAATGTAATTGGTCCTGATAAAGATATCCAGAACTTGAGGTATTTTCTGATAAGTAGTCAACAATATAAGGGCAGGGCTCCTTCGGACTTTTGCAGTTTGGACTGCCTTCACATAGCTGATGGCTGCAAGATAGGTGCTTGCTAGTGTTTGATTTGGAGGGGCTATACTCACTCAGATCTCTATCCTGCACAATAGATGCCCCAAATATGAGGGAGCACCTGCCAATCAATCATTGGAATCAACTGCTAAACCTATGACCAATTCTTAGCTAAACTACTCCACATGTCAGTTGAAGCAAATATTGCTCACATGTTAGCATGAACTGAGCAACTAACAAATAAAAAATGGATAACACTAAACAAATATAGAAAAGCACAAAGGTTGCATTACACAGAATACCACCTTTGCTGGTATATATAATCTCTGCCATTGATTTAAGTACCAATTACTAAACTTTAGTAAGCAGGAATGAAGCAATACTGTTGTGTGAAGAAGAAAGAAAATGAGGACAAAGAAAATAAAACAACTACTTTATAAATTTAGTTTGTTGCATGTCTGATTACTGGCTATTTTCTGCCATAGCACCTAAAATGTATCTGGGAACCAAAAAAATGGTGGGATCATTTGAGTAGAAGCACTAATGAGAAACTCCATTTTCTCTAGAGCATATGACTGTAAGTGGGAGATAAACCAATAAACGTTAAGGAGAATCATTTGCAACGGCGACACTGCCAACACACAGACCCTGTAGTTTCCAGCTTATCCAAATTTCCTTTGCATATGTACACTGACAAAGTATCAATAACTGATTTCTTTTTTCTGGAAAGTAGAACAAATAACTGACACTTCCATAGAAAGACACAAATCAGTGGAAAATATAGAAATTGTAGATTTCAGACAAAGTTGACCATGAAAAGGAGAACAAATATAGAAACCATCCTACCAACATGTAGTAGTAACTCGAAGACAAGGGAGCACATTGTATACAATCACAAGGAACCCAAAGCAGATCACTCCCAGCATCCAGTGCAACAAGGAAAGATGCATTTGGTGTACCTATATCAATCCATGTGTAATGCAACCTGCAAAATGAAGTTGAACGCAATTAAGTGTATATGTCAAAAAATACATTACCCGATTTTATCACATGAAATTCAATAGTGCAAATAAGACTTTTATCCCAAAGATAATATACCGTGCAACATACTCTGAATCTGAATTATTCAAGATATGGTTGGCTCTAAGGGGAGGGATATTTTGGGCAATCAAAAATAAGTATTTGTGATGGGAAACACAATCAATATGTCCATAAACTCAGGATCACAACACCCCAAATTAAACACAAATATAAGAATTTTTGAAAATTTTCTTTCACTTTCAACCAGTTGTGCCAACTTAACCTCCGCAGCTTATCATATTATAGTTCTTGTAGACACAATTTGACTCGAAAAGGAGATCTATCAATAAGACAAAAGGTTGCAAATAGATTCCCGCAAACTTTTCAGCAATATCCCCTTAAAATTGAGTTCTTAAGGAACCACGTAGTCACAGGTAAAAAGACTGCCTAAAGGGATAGAGAACGATCACCGTTCCAGCAGTGCCACCTTTCTCTGCTATGAAATGTTCAAAAAATGACTTCGTGCCCGCTAACATATTACATTAATCGGGATCCAAAACAAATATGAACTGGAGCATGGAATGAGCCACACTAATTAACTGGAATTATGTTATGAAACCTAGAGTGGACAGGACAGTTGGTTGAACCTAGAACTGCCAACTGATCAAGTTGTTGGATTTTGACAACGCAAGTCGGGAAGCAAACCCCATGGAATACAACTCATTCATAAAAAGCAACTTTTTTACTTAAATAAGCTTTAGTTCATAGAATTTTTATCACCTTTTCACTGCATAACATTGATGCACGCATGAGAATCACCCGAAAATCAGTACTGAGAAAATTAATCAAGCATATCCTCCCATATTAAACAGAGACTTGAATTACCGCAATGTCACATATTAGCAGGATCCTTTATTTTCTTTTTTCCTTTTTTTTTTTTTGGGGGGGGGAGAATTTTGTAGGCAGTAGACTCTGATAGATGTAGTTATAAAAAAAGCATAATTTTCTAGATGTGATCTCATAGATTATGAAAGACAATGCGTCCTTTTTGCAAATTTAATTACACTTAATTTGAAGGAAGCGTCATATAAACATTTTCATGCGCTCAAAGAAGCAAAGCCATCCCTCTTCACCAAAAGATAAGATTTTTACCGCAAAAACACAGGGCAATTAAGTACCCACCAGCTGCAGTAGAGGCCCCAAACCCAAACAACACATAATCTACGTTTGAAAGCCATCAAAGTAGGTGGTCCTTGCTCGGCCTAGGCCCCTATGACCTTTTCCAAATCATAGTTCAATATGAGTGTAGCCCTGAGGCAACATGACCAATCTGGTTTCTTTCCAACCACTTCGTTTCCTTTGCCCTCATTTTCCCAACAAAACAAATAGTAATAATACATTACAAATCCCAAAACCAAAAGCAAAACAATGAAGCCATTCCATTTCCTAATATGGCAGTGTGACTACCCATTTTTTCTTTCCTTATTTTCTCGACAAACAAACAAAACCCAAATACATAGTACTCAAACAAGCACCTCAAGCATGACCATAATCCACCACATAAATAAAGTGCCCAATGTGACTAACTTTCTGCCTTTCTTCCTTCCTCATTAGTTTTTCCCTTTTCCACCATTTCCCACATAACATAAAGACCTTTAACCATAAAACACACACACACACGGAGACTCACCATCCCAAGTCATTGCCGTAGAACGAAGTTTCGCTCCCTTCCGACGGAACCAAAAGCTGATTCTGCGAGCCGATCTTCAGTCTCTGGCGCTTCAAATCACTACTGAGAAGCAACCTGAAGTACTCCAGACTCCTGTGCTTCGGCCACGTCGCATTCCCGTTTCTCGAAACCCAAAACGACCTCGCTTCGTCAGAGAACCTGTGAATGAGCTTCGAAGAAAACGTAGCACCAACACAAACCTCAATGAAAAGGCACATCATCAACCCAGTAGTAACCACAAACCTAGTCCCCATTGAATCTCAAACCCTAGTGTTCACAATAACCACAAATGCAATGTTCGAAGCAGCAATGTAGCCTGCAGATCACCGATAATCAAAAGCCTTCCTTAGATACACATACATTTATACACACGTGTGTGTGTTTGCACACACAGCGTTCATAGTGAAGTTGGACTTTGAACGACGACGGATAATGGGGGAGGCGGTGGGTTTGGTTTTTTGAGCGAAGTGAGAGCTTTTAGCAGCAGAGTGAAAATGGACTGGAGGATTCTCTGTGGGAAAAGGGGGTTGGGTGGGGGTTGATGTTAACGTGCGCGGAGTGGGATAGTACATGCTCCTTCAATAATAGGGGTCTCGTGATTGTGGCGACGTGGCGTTTTGTACGAGATTCAATTGGGAAAATTTGAAAAGGCGCCGGCGAGGGGTTCGAGGCTGCGTGTCACGCGGAGCACAATCCGCAGCGGACTATTGTCTGTATAATTATAGGTTTAACAAAAATTAAGATGACCACATACAAATAGTATCCTATTACCACCAATTTACATCGGAACGTTATTCGAATTTTAATTTATATTTTTAAAAATTAAAAACTTTAATTTATATTTTTAAAGATAAAAATTTGTATCAATATGTATTTAAAGCTAATAGTCATCAATTTGTCGTCTAAAATTAAATGAATAAATTATACCTAGACTCACTTATGTTTGTCACTTAATCACCTAGACTCCTCACATTTAAAATATTATACGTACATCCCTTAAGAATCTAAATATAACTAAAAATGTTCCTCCAATTTGGCATTTAAATAATTATGTCTAAGTGATATATTGTAGTTGATATGAAGAACATTATATAAATACATGCATTATATTGGACATTCAAATAATAAGCTTGATTTTAAATTTTAGAGTATAACTAGCGCACAAAATAAATGGTAGTGTGAAATTATAATTTTTAACGGTTATATTAACAAATATCAACGACAAATGATTATGTGTTACGTATGCACAAACGTCAGGAGGTGTAGGAGTAATATTCTAAATATGAGAGAGTCCAAATGATTAAGTGACAAACATAAGCAAATTTCGGTATAATTTATCTATTTAGTTTTAGACGTCAAACTGTTGACTATCGATTTCAGGTGCACAATGATATAATTTTTTATTTTTGAGGGTGCAAATTGAAATTTTTTATCTTTAAGGGTACAAATTAAAATTTGAACAATTTATGTGGGTATTTATTTGTAATTAATCCTATTTTTATTTTGTTTTATTAATAATCAAGAGTGTTCGAGTCTGTTTACATGTATCTCGACTAATTCTCTATTTACTTCAGTCAAAAGCATGTCATTTAAGACATGACTACGATATTCATAAGTAATAAATTACTCATGACCTCAACCCAGTATGTTACAAAAATTCAAATTCAAAACTTATGAATTATAATTTGTACATATTACCACTTGACATACCTTTTGGGGTTAATACTGGATAATATTACAGCACCTAAAAATTATTAAGGGAAATTTCATCCACATCTCTTATAATTAGATTTAAATTTAATGACATCTCCTCTCGATTCTGAAACTTTATTGTCACTTCTTATTTGTATTTGTCGGATTACAACGTCAACTACGATTGTTAATTTAAAAAAAATACCCATAAATATTTTAAAGGATAAATTTTTTTCACACCCCTTGTATTTAGACATAACTTCAAGGACACCCCCTATAAATAAACTTATCTTTAACAATATCCCCTTTTAATTCTGAAATTTTAATGCACTTTTTTTTAGTTATATTAAATTAACATTTAAATTCATCAATTTAATATTTAATTTTATCAAATCAATGTCCTTTATTTAATTTAAACTAAATTAACATTCCATTTCATCAAATCAACATAAATTGATATTTAATTTTATCAAATTAGTATTTAGTTATATTA
>CM042193.1:7041554-7065743 GCA_023539305.1 Ilex asprella
ATTTTATTTCATCAAATTAATATTATTTTTAATTTAACATTAAATATTATTTAATTTCATCAAATTCAATTTTATTAAATTAAAATTTAAAATATTAAATAGAATATTTAATTTTATTAATTTAATATTTAATCTTATCAAATTAATGTCAATTATTTAATTTAACACCAAATGAACATTCAATTTCATTAAAGCAACATTTAAATTTATTCAATTAACATATATCAACAATGGATTAATATTTAAATTTACCATATTGAGACCAAATTTATTTAATTAATATTAAATTTTATCAAAATAATATTTAAATTTTATATAAGGGTGATGTATGAAAAGTGATCAAGTGATGCTGTGGAGGACAGACGATAATAGAGAAATTAAAAATGGATAAAATTTTGATATTGACTTTATCGATTATAATTTTGTTATATAAAAAATATTTTCAACTATAAAAAGAATTTAAAACCCTGTAATTTATAACAAACAACAAAAAACATAGTACAAAGGAAACTTAAGTAATATAAGAAAATAAAAAATCAAAAAGTGTAACTCTTTCCTAACAACTTATAAGAAAATATACTTAATGACTTAAAAATTTAATAGGTGTTTTGGATAAAAAAAAATTTAAAACTATCTGCATGAATTTTTTAAAAAAAAAAATTGCATGAAAAAAATTAAAAATATCTACATTAATTTTTTAAAAAAAAAATTGCATAAAAAACATTTACAAATCTGTAAGAAAAAAATAATTTTTTTTTACTAACTTAAGTAGTACTTGATCACTGTGGAGAACAAGTAAAAGAATAATGACTGACTTCAGTACCTTACGTCTTCTAGAAATCTCAAGTCATATTTTACTTTTACAAACAACAAAATGTGTGGTATATATAGTGTGAAAAAGGTTTGAGGGCATTTTAGTATATTTACACAAGAAATTGTAATTTTGACATTTTCATAAAAATTATAGTCAAACCATCACTTTTTGTACTTGCAGAGTTAAAAATTACTATTAACCGAGTGTCTTTAATTTAAAAATATAAACTAGAAGAGGTGTAATGAAGTTTCAGAATCTGAAAGAAATGTCATTGAATTTAAACCTAAGTAGAGAGGTGTGAATGAAATTTTCTCAATTATTAAATATGGAAAACTTTAGGTGTCAACTTTAACCATTCACAATAAACCCAATTTGATGCAAAACTCGATTAGTTAACATAAATAATAATAAATTAAATTAAAAATAATTGAGAGGGTACGCATCGACTACAGGAAACTGAATGCTTGGGCAAGGAAAGATCATTTCCCGATGCCATTTCTTGATCAAGTTTTGAAAAAGGTAGCAGGACACCTATTCTACTGCTTCCTAGATGGGTACTCTGACTACAATCAAATCGAGATTGCATTGGAGGACCAAGGAAGACAATTTTCACCTACCCATATGGTACTTTCGCATATCGTCATATGTTGTTTGGATTATGCAATGCCCTGGAGACTTTTGAACGGTGCATGATGGAGATTTTTAGCGATATAGTGGAGAAAATAGTGAAGGTCTTCATGGATGATTTTTTCATGTTTGGAGACTTATTTGACGGATGCTTGGAAAATTTTGAGAGAGTGTTGAAGAGGTGTGAAGAAAGAATCTCGTGTTGAATTGAGAAAAGTGTCACTTCATGGTGATGGAAGGAATCGTGTTGGGTCATATAGTATCGGAAAGGGGCATTGAAGTTGACAAATCTAAGGTGGAGGTCATCTCCAACCTCCCCACGCCGACAGCCATCAAGGGAATCCGGTCATTTTTTGGCCATATAGGTTTTATCGTCGATTCATTAAGAAGTTTAGTGCATTGGCTCGACCCCCTAACCCAATTACTGTCTAAGTAGGTCCCTTTGAGTGGTCGGATGAGTGTGAGGTATCATTTAAAAAACTAAAAAGCATGTTTGTTACTCCTCCTATCATGCGACCACCCAATTGGGATCAATCCTTCGAGCTCATGTGCGATGCGAGTGATTATGCAGTCGGCGCAGTGCTTGGTCAAAGAGAGGACAATAAACCATATGCGATACACTATGCTAGTAAAACACTTAATGAGGCTCAAATGAATTACACTACCACTAAGAAAGAATTGCTAGTTGTAGTGTTTGCTTTAGATAAATTTCATTCATATATCATTGGTTCGCCTATTCTTATCTTCACTGACCATTCTGCCTTAAAGTACTTGTTATCTAAGCAGGATGCGAAACCAAGACTCATTAGGTGGATCCTTCTCCTATAAAAATTTGACTTGACGGTTAAAGACAAAAAATAAGTTGAGAATGTGGTGGCGGATCACTTATCCCAACTGGTGGTGCAGGAGACTAATGAACATATTCATATTCTCGATTCTTTTCCTGATGAATATTTGCTTTCAATTCATTCGTTATGTCCTTGGTATGCTGATATATGTAATTTCCTTGCAACAGGACAAATACCGCCACAATGGAACCAAGAGAACAAAAGACAATTCATGGCGGATGTGAAGTACTTCTACTTCGACAACTCGTACTTGTTCAAGTATTGTCCCGATCAGGTCATGAGAAGATGTGTACCTGAGACCGAACAACAGGATGTCCTAAAATTTTGCCATTCACAAGCTTACGGCGGACATTTTTTAGCAAATAAGATTTCAGCCAAAATTCTTCAATCAGGTTTTTACTGGTCCTCCCTTATTAAAGATTATGCTTCATTCTGTAAGGTATGTGACAGATGCCAACTATTTGGTAGTGTGACCCGTAGAAATATGATGCCCTTTTTCCCTCGTACTTGTCATAGAAATATTCAAATGTTAGGGCATCGACTTCATGGGTCGACTCCCTATGTCTTTTGGTTATCTGTACATCATCTTGACAGTAGACTATGTCTTAAAGTGGGTGGAGGCTATCCCGACTAAGACTAATAACCACCGAGTCATAGTCAAGTTTCTAAAGAAAAACATCTTTTAGAGGTTTGGGAGGCCTCGTGCAATAATAAGTGATGGTGAATCACTTTTCTATAATAGGTCATTTGCATCTTTAATGTTCAAATATGGTGTCACTTACAAAGTATCTACTGTCTATCACCCACAAACAAATGGCCAAGCCGAGCTAGCCAATAGGGAGATCAAGAACATTCTAGAAAAAAAGTTAACCCAAATAGGAAGGATTGGTCCGATAGATTGATCGATGTCTTATGAGCATACTGCACTGCCTTTAAAACTATTTTGGGCATGTCTCCCTATCGGCTTTGTCTATGGAAAGGCTTGTCACCTTCCAGTTAAAATGGAACACAAGGTCTACTGGGTCATTAAGACTTTAAATTTTAATTTGAGAATGACTGGTGATCATAGGAAGTTAGAGCTGAATGAATTGGAATAAATTCGCCGAGATGCGTATAAGAGTTTCAAAATTTCAAATGAACGGGCTAAAATCTTTCATGATAACTCCATCATACAGAAATCATTTGAGCCAGAACAAAAAGTACTCTTAGACAGCTTTCGCCTCTCAATATTTCAAGGAAACTCTGATCCCATTGAGATGGCCCCTATCTTGTCAAGGTGGCATACGCCAACGGAGCTGTCCCCGAGGATGGCCAAACATTCAAGGTCAATGGCCAAAGACTAAAGTCATTTTTTAAGGGTTTTGAAGGACAGATGGTGGAGGAGGATTTAATGGATTCGGTATATCCGAATTTGGTGGAGGAGTAGCTAGTGTTTACATTTTTTTATGTATAGTTGCCTTTATTTATTTATGTTATTTCATGTCACTTATTTATTTATTTTTTTGTATAGTTTTATTTTCCCTAGCTTCAAATGTTGGTATTTTGTCAAAAGCTCCAATGCGAGGTGTTTTCTATCCCTACTCATCTTTCTACAGTCTTTCATTGCATTTCATATCTTTTTTTTTTGTAATGAAGACAATGAGAGAATCAAGTTGCGGGGTGAGGTACACCATTTGCATATTATACCAATGTTGGATCAAGAATATTGCCCAGCAAATATTCTCTCCTGCCGACACTAAAAAATATATATATAAATAAAATAAAATAAAAAATTGAGATGCCTTTATAAGCCCTCCAACTTTTTTCTTTTTTTCCCATACACCGGTGTTGCCCCCGTCTTCCTTCTTTCTTCTTTTCTTCTTCGTTTTTATATGTTCTCTCTAAAAATAACCCACCCCTTGCAAATCCATAACCATAATTCCCGAAGACCCAGTTATTTGTCTAATGATTTTCATTATATGTCTATATTTGTACATGTTCGTTCTTCTTCTGATTGCACTTAGGTTGAAGGGATTCCAGCCTAGTCGAAACCCTTATCTCGAAAAATGATTATTATATTGGGTATTTTCTTCGTAGGTTCTGACAGATGAACGGATCTTTACTTCTCAAACCTTAACTCTATTTGCAGTTCTGGTAAATTCGAATCATTTGGGAAATAGTTTTAATTTGTTGGGGGTGCTGTGATCTATAATTTCAGTTTATTCCAATTTTCATATTTGCGTATGTTTACAGTATTTTTGATTATATTTTATGATCATGTCAAAATACAGTTTTAATTATTTTTGTGACTGACAGACGTTAAAGAATCAGATAGGATGTCCTTAGTTTAGCAAACATGGACAATAAATTTTTTTGGTTTAGTTTTAGCGTTATGCACCATTTTCCATCTGATGTGCATACTCTGATAATGAGAAAGACAAGAGATGTGAGAAAAATTGAAATTCGAGAGCAACAAGCAAACTATTGTGTGACAGAAACATTTTTGCTAAACGTTGTCGTTCCAAACGACTGAGTGCTTGTTACCAATGTGGCAGGATATTTCACATGAAAAATTATTATCAGTGTTCTGAACCAATTTTAGATCGTGCAACCGATCGATTAAACTGGATAGTATATGAACAGAGTAAAGATTTTCCTGACACGCCATCTTATCCCAGTCTTGGACTTACACATTATGTGCGACAAGAAGTTGAAAGGGTCACTAATAATGACATAGACACAAGAGATGAGCTTCAATAATGAATTTGGGGAATGAGGCAGTTTCAATCGAAAAAAGATCAATATACCTCGCAGCTCGTACTGTTTGTTGGCGCAGTTGGGCCATCTTGGACTTGAACTAGAGACCTCGCCCATGAAATAAATTATTACACCTACGGTCCAACCAATTGGGAGAGAATTAATAGATTCTTTTTATGTTTTTTGACAAATAAGCCAATAGCCATTGACGTTTTTGGAAAGTATCCGGAAAGAGTTGCAAAAAGCATCCCAGCGGTATGAAGTCTATATGTAGAAGGTGTTGCAGTCAAGCAAACTTGCCTACTGGCTCATGCTTCACAGCTACAATATGTCATTATTGAGAGTGATAATATGGAAATAATAACAGTATGTCAACAGGGGAGTGTCTCTCTCGGGAAATCAGTGTTTTTGTTGAAGATATTAAGTATTTTACTGGTTATCTTAATCTAAGATTTTCACAAAAGTCAAGAGTATTTAACAAAACAATTTATTGAGTGACAGTATTAGTGATGTCCAACTCTCTAACTTTGAGTTGGGTCAACTGTCCTTCAACTGAGTTTATGACTTTTTTATTCTCTCAGTGTAATTATCAATTTCCTACTTAAATGAAATTAGAAGTTTCTTTATTAAAAAAAAAAGTTTAAATTGGGCCAAGTTAATCTAACGAGTAAGCTCGATTTGCCCACTTATCTATGGAATATGGTATGGTAAGATATCCAAACAAGATGGGGCGGTATGGACTGACATCGGGTCGTCCATGCTCCCGCACCGCACCCGAAACTTAAAATGAAAATCAACCGAACTCTGCTCCCCTCCACCCTTCTCTCTCTCTCTCTCTCTCTCGGTGATAAATGTGGAGTTTCTCGCAGATGCAAATGAGGACACCGAAACCCTAGAAAAATTCCAACTTCAATTCATTTCCCTTCAATCCTATTGAACTTACTATTAGATTCTGTCTTTCCAACACCGCGAACACTTTCTCCTCTTCATGTTCTTTTCATATATCTATCTGTATACCTACTACTATTCACGATTTGACAATCAGCAATCGTTTTTTTTAGGGATTAATTTTAGTCGTATAGTCATATTGGTTTGAAATTTGGGTGAATGTGATGCGGTTTGACTGTTTTCTCTAATGGTTGGTTTGATGTTTCTGAAACTAGGGTTTCATGTTTCCGCTGCAGAAAAGGGACTATTGTGCTGTGATATTTAATTAGTAAGTGCTCGCCTTTGACTCATCTGTGCATAAAGCATTCGTCTTTCGAAGAAATCAGAAATAATCGATGCCTTTCACTTTATTTGATTTTTTTTTTCAGTCAATGGTTCGAAAACTGAGCTGGGCAATTTGTGAAATTTCAATTTTTAGTATGAATATTACACTGGTTTTCTGTGCTGTTGTTTCTTAATTTTCTCAGTCCATGCCTTCACTTTGTGTGGTTTCTTTTTCAGTCAATGTTTCGAAAACTGAGCCGGGCAATTGGCGAAATTTCAATTTCCCAATTTTGCACTGGTTTTGTGTGCTCCTGTTTCTCAATTTTGCACATTTCATGCTTTAGTTAGCTGTTGTCTTTTATCGTGGTCATTTTGTTTAGTATCTGATATGTTTATGGATGTGGATGTTTTTCGATTTAGCTAGTAGACAATTAATTTTTTTCTTCACTGGCATTGGTAGCTAACATATTCAGTACTCTTTTGAGAAAAAGATGTATTCATGTGGTATGTTGATGTGCAATATGCATACTGAGGCTGAAACTGCAACACGCGTGTGTCTATATTTCTCTCCCTAATTTTTACATTCTTTTCCAGTTGCATCCCCCCAAAATTGGAACACAGGCTTCACACAGCATTTTTGCTTTTTTTATGCTTTCTCATATTATATTGATTCAGCTCTTGATTATGTGGAATGTTATATATAGGTTATTGGGAGCATTTTTGCTGAATTCGTGAACTAGAACAATGTCGTCACCATATCCTATTCTTGACAACCGACCAATTAATAAGTGGAAAGTAGCGGAGTTGAAGGAAGAGCTTAAGAAACGAAATTTGATGACAAAGGGGTTGAAGGATGATTTGGTAAGACGGTTGGATGAAGCAATTCGCAATGAAAGTGGAAATTTTGAGGCAGAAGCAAGCAAAGATTTTGTTTACGAACCTGAACCCATGTTAAAAAATTTAGGTGTGCAATCGCACCCTAGTGACACTGAAATGGGTGAAGATCATCAGAATCCTGCTGGAAACACAACTAGTGAAGTAGACGATGCTGCGGCTGGGGTTGACGATGATGATGTTTCTGCTGACTTAGATCAGGGAAAAGTTTTAGAGATGGTAGCAACAGAAGGTACTAATTCTGTTCTGATGGTTGGGGAACCAGCACTTGTAGAGGCTTCTATGGAAATAAGTAGCACTGTAGAAGAGTTTGCCGCAACCCAGATTTCTACCAGTGAGGGAGCACTTGAAAACAACAAAATCAGGATGGAAAATGAGATTTTGAAATCTCTCCAGAAGGATACAGTCTTGGTTGGTGAACCAGGAGTATTGGAGGCTACTGTAGAAAGCAATAGCATTGCCAAAGATATTGTGGTAAGCCAGATTGTGTCCGATGTGAAAACGTTTGAGAATGAAAAAATCAGGATGGGCAATGAGGGTTTGCAGTCTTCCCTGGTGGATACCTTTCCGGTTGGGGAAGCAGCAGTTTCAGAGGCATCTGTGGAAGCCACTAGCACAGCCGATCATATTACAGCAATGCAAATTGCATCTAGTGACAAAGCTCTGGGAATTGACGAATTTAAGTCGGAGGAAGAGGGTTCAAAGCCTTTGCAGATGGATGCAGCATATGATGTCTCCGATTGCAGCAACCAGGTATATGAGGTCAGCCCTAGTTTAGGGTTTCAAGTAAAGTCTGAGTCTATTCTTAATGATACTTTGTCTAATTATGAAACGAAAGAACTAAAGGGTAATTTAAATGCTGATAATGTCCATTTAGAACTGGAAGTCGTTAAGCCGGAGATGGTGCAACCATCATCTGGCGAAGTCCCTCCAAATGATGGCATCTTACATCCATTGGATGCTCAGATGCCGCATAGAAACCTGGGTTTTGGTGAAGAAACCGATGATGCCAAACCTATACATGTGGATTTTAGCCACAAAAATGATAGTGCAAATCATTATTCAGTTGATGTTTCTGTCATGGAAGATGATTTGGAGAATAAGGCTTTCAACGTAGTGGGGGGTAATAGTGAGCTAACTGAAGTGCCCATTGCAAAAAATGGAAGTCCTGGTGATGCTGTTAAACCCGATTTGTCACCTGGCAAGATGGAAACATCTGCCGAAGAGAAATTTGGCATTGCTGTTTCCTCTGAGGAAAGGAAATTACAAGGTACGATTTTTCATCAAATATTCTCCTTACCTTTTTTTCATCTATTAATTGTATCACATCATTTTGTTGTCCATTTAGTCTGACATTGCTCTCTTTTGGTTTCTTTTTTTCTTTCTTGATTTATTTTCTTATTTCGTTGCAAGAAGATTATCGTGATACAGATTTTAGTAAAAGTGCTAATGTTGCAGATGGGGAGCAAATGGAGAAAATAAATTTAGATCAATCTTCAGGTGATGATTCAATAGAGGAGGATGTATTGGAGACGAGGCATGTTGACTCTGATCATAATTCCGACAAAGGGGGGGGAAGGACTGGGCTAATTGAAGTGCCTTGTGTGCAAGTGGTTGATAGTGTTGATGCTGTACAGCCCGAATTATCTTCTGACAAATTGAAACCTTCTACTGAAAACAAAGAAAATGTTGCTGATTTTTCTGAGAAAAGAAAGTTCCAAGGTATTGCTGCTGTTTATTTGTTTCCATTGGACTACTTTTTTTTGCTGACAATATATCCATTTATTAAGTTTCCCAGCTTCTTTGTAGCTTGTAATGAAGTCTTATGGTCATTGAATTCTTTATATTTCCATTTTGGAGAGATACAAGGATGAAAGTGGATACAACAACTCTATTCAATACATCGAAGTGTAGACTGGCATGTGGTGTTATCCTTTGACAAATTAATGAAGTAACTGCTTCATTTGGGTGGTTGAAGCAGATTAGGATCCAACCTTGTTCTTATGTAAATGGCATTGTTCAGGTCATTGATTACCTTTCTGTATGAAATTCCACCTTCTCGTTGAGACTTTCCTCTGATTTTACTTTGACCTAATGATATATATATTAATGGTCATTTTTGTCTTCGATAAATCTGTGGTGGCCTTTTTCATACTTGTCTTCTAAATTATAATTCTCACTTGCCTTCTCCAGTGGGTTCCATTCCCCGGGCTGGGAGAAAAAATGAGAGTTCCTTTAAACTTGAGGAGATATTTTATACACATGTTGAAAGAATCATACTGAGGATATATTCTAGACATATGTTAACAGTGTTGATTTTGATTTTTGGTTTTTTGTTCGCCGAGGGGCACGGATGTGAAAATGGGTCACATATAGTCTTTATATTCTGAAGTTGAATCTTTTTCTTGACTACTCATATTAGAATAATAAAAACTATGTTGGTATACTTATGTAATTCATCAATATTCTTGTTTGTCTACATGACTTGCTGATCTGATCTTGCAAAACTGGTGCAGGCTTGATAAAAGCCATAGAACTATTTTCCTGTTATCATATCTGTTTGTGACTTGGTTAGAATTCCTTTTGTATAATTGTTCATCAAACTTCAAATGTGCTAAATTTCTTATTTTTGCTGCATGAGGTTCATGGTGTGTTGTCTTGTTAGAAGCAGAATGTCCACTGAACACATATAACATGGGTTGATGTAATTTGTATGGCTTTGAGATCAATCTTTTTACTACTCTTTGTGTCTTTTGTAATTTTGTGTTTCGGTGTTATCCTGTAGTTTAACAACTGGTTGATTTAAGATCAGAGTTAGATATAATGGTGTAGCTTATGGACTTGGGATCTTGATATGGCATCGGAATTTAATTTAATGTTTGTAGCAATTATGTGATAGTAATATCGGATATAATTTAATGTTTGTGGCAATTATGTGAGAGTAATATCGGATATAATTTAATGTTTGTGGCAATTATGTGAGAGTAATATAGCTTAGTCACATGAAGTGATGTCAGCTTTCTTCTTCTCTATTGTATGAATAGTAATTTGTGTTCGCAGATGGAGCAGCAGTTGGGAATAAAGAACCTCCAAAGAGGCAACGTAAGTGGAATTCTGAAAGCCTTAAAATTCCTGAACCGCAAGACTCTAGTGCTTCACTTTCTACACCTCCAAAGGATTTGATTTCCAATGCTGGAATGAAACGCAGCATCTCTAGGTCAAGCTCAACACTTGGTGCAGATGCACCCAAGGAACGTGTTGGTGAGTAAATATGGATTTTGATGACAAAGTTCACAATTTCTGTTTGCAGAATTTAGTGGCATTTAATGTTTTTTTCTCATCTTCCAACTACAGTACCACCATCCCCAAAGACGCCAACAAATTCTATTAGAATCGATAACTTTTTGCGTCCTTTTACACTGAAAGCTGTGCAAGATCTCCTATCCAAAACTGGTAATGTCTGCAGCTTCTGGATGGACCACATCAAGACCCATTGCTATGTCACGGTAGCTCTCTCTCTCTCTCTCACACACACACACTCGATTTTTGTGTTACTCGTGTCATGTTTGGAAGTGGGTTAATAAGCTGGACCAGATACCCCTGACTGTTGAACCCAAAAAAAGAAAGTGGGTTAATAATGATTGAAGTGGTAGCAGTCCCCTCCAGGAGCTAGACGTTTTCACTTGTAATTTACACTGCAGAGTCCTTCTCTATATGTGACTCCTATATTTTTTCCATCTAAAGTTGATAGCACCACTTTTCTAAGTGTGCACGCCTCTTGGCACTGTCATGTGGGTGTGGGGACTGATTTGACAATTCACACTTGGCACTTCACAGTTTGCAGAGAGTAGAGTTGAAAAAGATGGGGTTTGTTTTTTATCTGAGAATGAGGAAGTCAAAAGCAAAATTGGTCTGAGCTTAGCATAGTTTCTGTTCACACACACAATAACAGGGTTATTCGGATCATTTTTTGGTATTTTTTTAACGGTAGGATTTGGGTTGGGAGCAAGTGATTCTTGGTTTCGTGTTGACGGTTCGACACGGATACTTAGACTGTCAATTTGGAGTTGCATGAGTCTCACCCCAAACACAACCTGTTTATTTTTCATCTTTGTGGGTCGTGTCATTTCGATTCATGGGAGAAATAATCAACCCTAACATGTTAATTTCATGTTGGATTAGTGTTCAGCAAGAATTTATCTCCTAATAAGACAGAAATTCTCATACCGCAATTTTTTTCCTACTAAGATGGGATGAGGAATAATTTTCTAAATGCATTAACTGATCATCTTTTTTCTTCATAACAAAATTGATGCCTGTCTAAAATTTACAGTTCAAAGAAGTGTAGGCTGTCAGGGTGGCTAAATGTGGCATTTAGTTAACCTGTTGCATAATACCAATTTTTCAGTCATGAAATCACGATATATTGATCGATACTTCATTTTATGCAGTATTCTTCAGTAGAAGAAGCTATAGAGTCTCGAAATACTGTTTACAACCTACAATGGCCTCCAAATGGAGGGCGTCTCCTGGTTGCAGAGTTTGTTGATCCCCAGGAAGTGAAATTGCGGTTGGAGGCTCCTTCCCAATCTGCAGCTGCACCAGTTGTCACTAGCCCAACTGCTCCTCCTTCTCAACCTCCTCTTCAGCTGCTTCCCTCTGCTAGCCAGCCCGGCATTGGGCAGCCCCTCCCGCCCCAAGGTGCACTCCCACCTGCGCCACCCACTTCTGGCCAACCTGCTAGGGAAAAGCGGCCCCTGCCACCACCTCCATCACTTCCCGAGAAAATAGAGCCACCAATCGTCACATTGGATGACCTATTTAGGAAAACTAGAGCTACCCCTCGAATCTATTATCTACCCTTGACTGAAGAACAAGTTGCTGCAAAGCTGACCAAGCAGAGAAAGGACAAGCAGTAATATATATGGATATATTCTAATGATGGTATTTAGAATGAAGATTGAATAAGATTTCCACTATATGAAATGGTGAGAGGCTGTTTACAGTTTGTCTTTAGATGTCTGTTAGTAGTAGTTCAGTTCAGGCTGATAACTCCAACTTTCTGCAGTTGGGTTTGGAATTGTTTGAGTTTGTTTAGGTCTGACCGAGTTTTATATCGGACTTTTAGTTATATCTGTAGATTTCTCGTGTGTTTAATTCATGTAACTTAATCGGTGGAACTATGTGGTTATAGGGTTCTGGATTATCTGTTGATTAGGATCTGTGTTCAAACCTTTGTGATATATTCTGTTTCCTCCTACAGTTGAAATAGAATAGTTGGTATTGTTTGCTTCTGAAAGTTGCTTGCAGAAATTTGTCTCTTGATGGCTTCCACCAAATTCTTCTAAGTCTCAGTAGGTGATTTTGGTGAGAGAAATTGAGATAAACCATAGGAGAAGGGATCCAAATCTGTCACACACAAAATCTGTTGCAATAGATCATATATTTCATGGACACGTAAACAGGAAAAGAAAGGTTGAAGACCAAAAAGTTTGCCTTACCATTTCGGGGTAACAGAATATGGCACCCAAAGGTTTAAAAGAACAAAAAACGGAGGAATGGGAAGACAGAAAAAAGACCTTACGTGTGGTATTAGATGTTTACAAGCCTGCAAGGTGAATGAGCTCCCAATATGAGGCTGTTTAGTTAGTGATGGATTCTAGATTCCTGTAAAGAGGTGAGATCCTTAAACGTGTCAAAGAAAGTTTTAAGAGTAGCAAATCGTTGCGGTTCCAATCGAACTATCTTTGATGCCTAAGTCAATAGGTGGATGTGGGTGAAAAGTAGTAAAGAAAGTATAAAGTTTGTTCGGGAACATGTTAATTCCTCTTGAAAGAGTTGTTTACTTTGGCCTTTCATTAATCAAGGTTTTCATAGGTGGGCTTGAGTGAGGTTTTGAATTGTGGTTTGATCAATGTATATTTGAATAAGATTTGATTTAAGAAGAATTTTATTTTTAAAAAAATTTAAATCTATTAAAAATAAAAATATCATTTGATACATCTGGAATACCTTACTAAAACATAAATTTTAGCTTTTTATATCTTAATTTTAAATCCTAATAATCGATCAAAATTAAAAATCTACATCAGCATAAGGTTTTGTCCTCAAAACAAAAACAGGGTCCACATAAAAATTATCCCTAATCAATTTCATTTCATATGTACACGTGAGTCGCACGTGCAACACTACTCTCCTCGACGAACGAACGACGATGTGACACTAAACCCTATCTCACCTCATTTTACCCCCCCAAACCTTAGCCATCTCGGCTCTCTCACCGGCGCACTTCTTTGCAACTCTGTCAGGGTTCTGCTCGAGAAGCAACAATGGCGGCCGGGAAGAAGACTGTACTAACTCTCTCTCTCTCTCTCTCTCTATACTTATGTCGACGAGTATTTATTGACATATTTATGTAAATATTGATGATTTGAGATATTATGATTTGATTTGTTTTTGCAATATAAATTTGCAGAAGAAGACTCATGAGAGTATCAACAACAGACTCGCTCTCGTGATGAAGAGCGGCAAGTACACTTTGGGATACAAAACCGTGCTCAAGTCCCTCAGGACCTCCAAAGGTCGGTTTCGTTCTCATTTATTATTTGATGATCTCTATCACTTTGTTCCTCGAGTCATTATATTAATTCTAAACGACATAAAAATTGTGCTTTTGACTGAATTATGTTTGGGGTTTGTGTTGTTTTTGGTTTGGTGGCTTGGAATTGCAGGAAAATTGATAATAATTTCCAACAATTGCCCTCCGCTAAGGAAATCTGAGATCGAATACTACGCTATGCTTTCGAAGGTCGGGGTTCACCATTACAATGGAAGTAAGTATTCCAAATCCGCATTACCATCAATTCGTGAATTTGTAGTGTTAGCAAAAAATTATATTATGGCGGTAGACTTGTAATTGTTAGCACACCATTAACTTATTCGACTTTAGAACTTCAGATTGAGACAGAACTAGAGATAGCCAGATGAAAAGATGAGATTTTGGGATAGGATAGGCGATGTTTATGTTTCAACCAACACGCACACATGAGAAGAGAAAGACCCAGAAGTGGAGAATTGATTGGCAACAGGGACTGCAATATCCTCGAAACTTGAAATGATTAAATGAGCTTTGGGAGGATTGGTATTGATAGAAGAAAAGTCTTTTTGATATGTGCAAATGCTTGAGTTATTTGTTCCTTTGTAGTGGGGAAGATAGCTTACATCAGTACTAGTTGCTTGTGATATGTAGGATCTAGAATCTATTTGTTGGTCTTATTGCAGAGAAGTTGGCTAGTTGTATGGACCAACTTAGTATGGTAAGCATGAACAGACTTAAAAGCAAGGTTTGAATTCAAAAATGAAGGGAAGAATTAAAAGAAAAATATCCTAGCCAGAGTTATGAGCCTATATGGGTGGCTATTGATCAATATTGAATAGGTCTATCTCTCTCCCCCCCCCCCTCTTTCTTCCGACAAAAATAAATAAATAAAAAAAGAAAGAAATGTGGTCGTGCACACTTACTCATGCTAGATATGTTTGTAGTTTTGGTGCTATAACATGCTATTGTGGACGTTAAGATGGTCATTGGTGTGCAACTGTAGAAAATTTCCCTTGTCGCCTTAATTAAGCACTATTAGGTTAGCCTCCTTAAGGATTAGCTTTTAAACCTAAAATACATCCAAAAGTTCTATAAAATTACAGTTGATAGATAGATTTGACAACTTCAGATGTTAAACTGGGTTCTGTAGGCCTTCTCTTGTATGCGATGTGCCCTTGTGGCCATATGTAGTTACTAACCATGGTTTTGTCATTGTGTATTCTCAAAATTTTCCAGTTTCTTTATGTGAATTTTTTTTTGTTTTTTGTCTATGATTATTTTGTGCCTTGTCCATTTTCATATTGATGATCACTCATGTGTAAGGAAATTCACCTCTTTGATTTAGGCGATAAGGTGCCTTGTGCATATTCATTCAAAAAATTAAATTTGTTAACTAAAGTTGCTAAATTCGATCTTTACTTGATTGAAAATGAACTCCAAGGTAGTACTTAATTTGTTTGTACTAAAAACAATTAGCTAGGGACGTTTGTGATGGTTCTGCCTCCTACAAATTATGCGTGCCCAGTTAAATGTGTTTACATGCATGTGGTGAGGATGAATTCTTGATGCAATACATAAACTAAGCTGCTCAAATGAAACAAAAATTTAAAGATATGAAGAATAATGAAATTGGTTTGCCATAAAGACAAAAATTCATATGGAACTTGAACTTTGTATTTTATATATATATATATATATATGTATATATGTATATATATTTGATACTTATTTTGAGTTAATTTGAGTCATTTTGTAGGCATTAGCATTTTATGTGTCCTAATATTTTTGTCAAGGGTATTTTCTTAAGTTTCAAATTTTGCTAGACTAACATGTGAGTTGTCTTTTGGGTCAAACTATGGTATTGGGTTTTAAAGGTCTATAGTTTGGTGTCCTAATTCCAATCTATGTTAATTTTCTAATTTATATGGAATTTGGAGTCTTTTAGAGTTCTAATCTCATGAGAATTCTGAAATATTTGGAGGTCTATATATATAGATGTAATTGTTTAATTTAAGAAAGATGAGAGTTATATCTTTAGAAACTTTTCAGCAGATGTACGATTTGAGAATTGTGAGATGTGATTCAAAACCCTACGTGTGATATCTACGGAACTCTAGGAGTGATTCTTAGGTCGCTGCTTCTTTTTTCCTTCTTCTTTCTTGTATTTTTCAACTAGTATCCAACTTTTATCAGATCTAAAGCATTGATCTTTATGAAAGCTGTAGGCTTAGCGAAGTTTTGGTGGTTTGGTGTTGAAAGTGATTTAAGAAGATTGAAATTATATCATCAATCGACATAGGGGAAGGGATGAAAGCTAAGTTTCAACAAAAATATATTTCCTCAACTTATTGTGGCAAGTTGTACACAACTGATTAATCTTCAACAATTCAGCTTGTTAGTGATTGAGTAAATTGAAAGATTTGTAGAATTAATATTGTGAAGTCGAATTGTAGAAGATCCTTGTCAAATTATTACTCGATTCAAGGCTGGTTTAAAGGTTTGATATAAAGGCAACATTGCTTCGTCAACTACTATATAGCGTGGAACATGCATTCCAAGTGGCACTTGGCTCGGAGATATACCTGAATTTCTTTAATCAAGTAAATACATCAATAGTTTCTTCTCCCCAGATGGATAAAGCTCAAAGGTGTTTGCATTCTCATAAGGAGCTAGGGCAGGTTCATCAAAAGCAGCTCAATGTAGCAAACAATCCAATAGTTCGGGATGCAGTAGATCAAACTGGACAATCGCAGGCCACTTTGCTAATTATTTTTCAAGAGGCTAAGGTAAAAAGTGAATATTCGGACAATATCAACGTTGTAGAGCCTAGGAAGTTGGAAAAACTAGGCGCTGGTATAGAAAAAGACTTAAATTTAAAAATGAGTAAGTTACTATCTAAAACCTCAAATAGTGCCAAAAGAGTTGTCTGATGAAGTTCAGCCCATTTATGACTTTTAGTCAGCAACATCGGCGTCTCAAGGGATATGATTTTGTTGCATCTTCCAAGAATCTAAGTGAGCATGAAGAGCCACCACTATTACCATATTGTAAAAGCAACCAAGACAAGATCAAGATTACAACAAATGAAGACAGCACCATGAGCAACGAGGGAGTAGCAACACATGGTATAAAATTGCATGTTCAATGTCAATTCAAGGGTTTTCTTTCTATATCTACTTTACTTCACCAATTGATTTTGCCATTCCAAAGAAATTCGACGACGTAATCAAGAAGATCAATGTTAAAATATCTGCTTTATTTTCTCAATTCAAGAAGAAAATGAGGCATCATCCTAAGGATTCTCAAAGACAACTCCAAATGCAAGTTCAAAGGATGTGGAATTTGAGACTTCAAAACTTCAAAAATGGAGGTTGTTTTTTCTAACGTGGGGGGAATGATGCAATCCATTAAATGCTCAAGGAAACACAGTCTCAAAGATGTGAAGAATCTTGTATTATTATATATGTATGTCTTATTTTGAGTTAGTTTGAGTCATTTTATGGGCATTATTATTTTATGTGTCCTTTTAATATATTTAGATATGTTGGAACGGGTTAGTGTATAACCTTTGAGTCATCTTTTGGCTCAAACTATGGTAGGATCTTAAAACTCTAGAATTTAAAGTGCTAGTTCTAGTCTATGTTAATTTCCCAGATTATATGAAATTTGGAGTTTTTAGAGTAATAATCTCATTAGTATTATGAAATGCTTGGAGGTCTATGTATAAAGATGTGATGGTTTAATTTAAGGGAGATAGAGTGATATTTTCGGAAACTTTTCAGCAGATGTATGCTTTTTGAATTGTGATATGCAATTCAAGAGGCAAGGTGTGATGCCTAATTCCTAGGTCTCTTCTTCTCTTTCTTCTCCTGCTATCTTGTATTTTTCAGCAAGTTTCCAACTTTAATCAAATCTGAAACATTAATCTTATGTCCATAAACATAACCTCTAAAACATAACCCTCTTTCCCAAATCATCCATTAGATAGACCCTAATCCACAAAGTAGCACATCCAACCTAAAATTCACTATTCACGTTGATTTTTCGGGTTCACCCGTCCTACATCACACTTCTGCTTCTCTATCACACTGAATGCCAATTTCTTACTTTTTGCTAAAAGAAGGGAAAAGTAAACGAGTCAGTCAGTCCTACATCTCAGACTGCTCCTTTTTAACAGTATTCAAGTTTTGTTACGATAAACTACCAACAATATATGCCGCTATGTTGTTAAATTAAATATGCTGTAATCTTCTAATTTTATTTCGTTCATCTTTTGGACAGTTCATTCAAGTTTTGAATGTTATTGACAAATTCAGCTTTGCATTGATTTTCCCTAGTGTTCGACTCAACTTTTGGTCTGGAAAATTACCTGATGAGATTGTTTTGTTGTTGTGTGTTGGTTTCTTTTGGGGGGCCATCTTTCTGTGTCTATAGATAATGTTGATCTGGGCACAGCGTGTGGCAAGTATTATCGTGTGTCATGCCTTAGCATTGTTGATCCAGGTATCCCAATTTTGTTTTATAAAATTAAGCTTGTCTTTGTATGAAAACCATTGCTTAACCTACTGGCTGACTGGTCATGTGACAAATTTGATTCAGGTGATTCAGATATCATCAAGTCGCTGCCCGGAGATCAGTGATACAACCTTACTATGAGGTTGAGAAATCTTGAAGTGTCCTTATAGTAGGGGATAGATATTATCTTTAGTTGATGAGCCAGCAGAAGATCTGCATATTTTCCATTTCGGGTGTTTTCATAGTATAAGTTTGACCGAATAATAGTTCCATCCGGCATTGAAAGTTATAGTGTGGATTATTTAAGTTATTTTGAGTGCATGTGGTATTCTATTAATTGCTTCCTTTTTTGCAAGCGTGGAAGTGAATTTGCAGTGCCTTGTGTGTTGTCTTCACGAACGAGTAAGCAGTCATGAAATCCGACACTTTTGCTATACGTTCCTTTTGTGTTAGCTGTGGAGGTTTGTTTTATCAACATAAGACGTGTGCCAAAAGATTGTTTTATTGGATGACTAGAATGCTAATTGTAGCATGATATGAGTGAATAGTGACAGTGATGGTCAGTAAATTTTGTTGTGGGGGTGTCGATGGTGCATGAATTGTTTATATTCCAGTGGTGTAAATAACAGAGGTGATTATAAGGTCTGAAACTAGGGAGAGTTGAAAAATTATGGGCATGGTGGGGAGTCTATTCTTTGTAACTCAAAAGATTGGACGTTGAGAGTTGAGAGTTGAGAGTTGAGTGACTTTTATACTTCCACGAGAATAAGCATTTTTTGCTGCTAAAAATAATCGAAGTCTAGATCTCATTAATGGGTTAGACCCGTGTGCATTGTTTGCAGTTCTTTTTTTGTTTTTGAAAACAATTTTTTTTGTTTGTATTTTTTAGCCTTATTTTCAAAATAACTTGGCTTTAAAAAAAAAAATAGGAACACATCTCAAATATATTATTATTATTATTTTTTGCAAAAAATTTAAAACAAAAATAAAATATATGAATCAAAAACACAAATCAAATGCACCCATAGTTATACGACTCACGATAAAATGCAATTAGAAACATGCATTTTCATAATAAACTTTTTTTTTCCTGACGTTTGGGTTAGATTAACCAAGGATTAGAACGGATCAAATTTTCAAATTTTTTATTATTTTATCATTGTTTCAATGATTATTTATAAATTAATCAATGAAATTATTAAAATTGATATGGTAACGTTATCCTCGTCGAGTTACATGCAGCACTGAGAGAAAGGTACATGATAATGTGTGAACTCAAAGCGTGAAAAAGTTAGAAATTATATTCTCTAGGCGTAACATGATAGGATCTTCTACAAGGAAGATGACATTTTCCAAGAGGGTTAAGCGCCTGAAGTCACTATATGGTTTGTTGGGATGGTGCTTATGGGTCTATACAACTTTCTCTGATTGAAGAGCTTGTATAGAGGTTAGGAAGTTAGCTAGGCTGTTGTTTACGCCCAGGCTGCAACAAACTGGTCCGACCTTCCTATATGCTGGAGAGTTCAGTCTTTGTGTTCTGCTGGTCATCCCATCCTTAGTCTTTGAAGACGTGCCGTTCGAGATTGAGTTAGATCAATCTGCTGAATATGGTATCATCAATACGTAAATGTAATAACGACTACGGACTACACGTCCGAAAGGGCAGCTGGTCAAAATTAAAATCTGATCATGTGGCATGAAACCCGGACGCGTAGTCAAATTTACTTTTCTCATCGATTGCTAATCTTGCTTGTTGTGATTGATTAGAGACTGACCTCCAGGTAAAATGCTTTAGCAAGCAAAAGGGCTTTTGATCCACTTTGTTGTGACTGGTCATATTTATTGCACAAGACTATCGTTTATTTCAGGATTTGAGAGATAAAATAATAAATAATTTTACTTCCATTTTGACTTGACTTGTACACCTATGATTCCACCAAATCTCTCGAATCTTCCTTCTAAAACAGTTCTATCATCACCAAAAATGCATCTACATCTTTCAAACAAAGCTAATTAAAATGCAACCGAAGAACGAAAACCCTTCTCACCATCGCCTCTCTCTCCCCTAACAAAGACTGAAATTTCTCTCTCTTGTCTCTGTCTGTGCAACGAAGACCCCAAGTTTTCTCTTGTCTCTGCCTCTGCCTCTGCCTCTGTTAGATTTGAGTTAGATATGTTAGAAGTGTACATATATAACTTAGATATGCATATATCTGGAGTTATTTATGTATGTGTGTAGATCTAAGTTAGATTTGTATATATTTTATGTGGTTGTGTCTCTATGTGTGTTGATTTGTGGATCTGTCTGTGTGCAAGTCTTGGTGCGTGTGCATTTGTGTGTGTCTCTAATTTGCGTATGTGTGTTTGTCCTAAATTCTTCTCCAACCGAAATTTTGCATTCACCAATTTTTTTTTCATTCCAAACCAATCAATTTGGATGCTCGATTAGGAATGTGTTCGTCGCGGTCTCGATCAGGAATGTGTTCCTCGACATCTCGATTGCTCTATTTCCTTCCTAACCAACCAACCCATTAATGAGATTACACTGTTTTTTATCCAAACTCCTAGATTCTGCGGCTTTGGCCCTTGTACCTGCAAGAAATATGTTCAAATTCAACGGCTGGGAAGATCCCATTCCTTCATTTGGGCACTTACAAGGCTAGAACACTTTTTTTCTTAGGAAAATTGGATATGTTGATATAAATAATGTAGATTTGTTCTAGTAAGAATTAATTTAAAGGTAAAATATATGACAAAAAATAAAATAGTTATTAAATATAATTTCTGTTTCAATTTTTAATTCTTTTAAAATAACAACTACAACCAAATTCGTTTTCTGTTTTAACTTTTAGTCACAGAAAAAAATAAAAACTAATATTTTTTTTGAAAATATAAAAACAAAAACGTTACCAAACACAATCAGTCATCACATTTTTTTTCCTATCTCATTTGAATTATGACTTATATTTTACCTATGGTGGATTAGGGTTTACTTCATATACTTTACTATATAAGACAATGCTGATTATACTTGAATTGCATTTGCTCATTAATGGTTCTATCTTTATCATTAAGATAAGTTATTTACTTTTTAAATCAATTGGATTTGTGCAATGAATATTAAGTATGACAATGATATCATTTTAATATTGATTCGTGATTGACATTACTACTCAACAATAAACTTATTCGAGTAAAGTGAATCTCATAGACCTTAAAACAGTCACCGTCACTATAATTTGACAATTAACGCACGTGTATAAATGGGGTTGTTGAATATGAGTAATTAAATAATAATTTTATTAGCATCCATCCTATGTAAAACGTACGAGATTTATATTTGGATCCTATTTTATCATTTTATCCGTTTTTATATTTTAGGGAAGCCATAAATTCAAAAGAGAATAGACGGTGGGAAATTATAAAATAGTGTGAAAAGTTGGATTATTAGATATTTGGTTTATTGTAAATATGTAAGAGATGGTGAAGAGAGGTCCATAGGACAATAATGGGAGAGGGGGTTAATTATAATAGTAGTGGCGGGATAGTGGATAATGTTAGATATTGTAATATATATTAAATGGTAAACGTATACAGATATACTCATATAAACTTGTGTGGGGATGAACTTACACTTACTCTTTTCCTGTCCCACTAGATTTTTATAAATATATATATAGTATATTCACGCCTTCTGACCCTTATTCCTCCAAATTCACGCCTTTTGATTGTGCTTTCCAAAACGGCAAAAACTTTATCTCTGTCTCCTCTCTCCATACTTGGCGATACCCAAATCATGTCTCTCCCAATTCAAGCCCTAGAAATGAGCCCCTCTCAATTGGTCGTTGCCTCTTTCTCCGGCCACTACTCTCTCACTCGCTACTTCTCTCTAGCTGTCTGTTTTCCGTCTCTCCGTTGCTCGTCTCTCAATCCAGGTACAATTTGTGTGCTTTTCTCTCGCTATTTATTTCTCTCTCTCACTCTCTTTGTTTACTTCACATGCATGACACACACATAATGCCCAACACACACAACACACACCCTCGGGAAGCTTGGTTTTTATGCATTTCTTGCTTCAGATCTAGTTTATTGTATGACTATTGTATTGGATATGTTGTAGTTTGTCATTATGGATGGGTGGCGGTGGCAGTGACGGGGACAATGGTGGGGATGGGAATAGGGATGGGGATGGAGATAGGGACGAGGACGGGAACGAAAACGAGTATCAAAATTTATTTGTGGGACGAGGACAGAGATTAAAATTTCTCTTGCTAACGGAGTTCAACTAGGAGTCGACGAATATTTTTGAAGTAGAGTATGGGGGTGGAGACTACTTCCCAGACCCGCTCCGAGTCACTTTTATCCCTAATTGTAGAGCTCTCATTGAGTAAAGTTTCGCTTGAGAAAGAGAAGCGCGTGTAAAATAAAATAACATGAAGCGCGTGTTTCGATTGAATCGTTAGGATAGCCCGCGGTGGGTGTTGATATCTAGTGTACTTTTATGTGTGATTATATAATTGCATGCGTGTAAACTACCTCTGTAACATGTCATCCGTACAGATAATGAAACGGATGGTATGAGAAATTAGATGAATGGATAGATAATCAAAGTATTATCTCTAATTTGTGGGGCTGGTAGTATAATTGCTGCATGGGATGCCGCGTCCCTCCGCGTGGAGGAAAACCTTTCTGTCTTTGGCCAAGTGGACCAGAAATCCAATACACTCTGTTCTACTTTAAAGAACCACCAACACCGTACTTCATCCGTTGATCTCAATCTTATAATGCATCGTACGGAGGAGCTGCAGTGTTTCCTTTCCAGTGGGTCCCCTAGCTTGTGACAACAACAGAAAACGCAAAAAGACCCAACACGTGGTACAAAAATCCTCCCACGTGTGAATTTAATAACCACGTGTAGCAGCACAGTATCACTGCCGTAACAAGAACTGGAACTAGAACCGTATCAGTACAACCACACTCATCCACACTTTGTCTCTCTCTCTCTCTCTCCAACGGACCCCTAATTTTTTAAAAATTTTTTAAGCATCGGATCCCAATCCTTAATTACCTTTATAGTCTTGTAATTACTTACTTACCCAATTAGTTACCTAATTGTAAATCAAAAAAAAAGTGTGGATTAGTTACCTAATTGTTTTGGACTGTTTGTGAACTTAAATGAATATTTTTAATTATGATTCTCCTCGATTTTTTGCAATAATGGTCCCTCCACGTTCAATTCAAAAAGTATTCTTCATTTGTTTATTTATTTTTCGATGTCTACTGTTAGACGTTTAAGAAATTTTGTTGCGCATCGACTTGCTAGGGAAGGTTAGTTACTATGAGAATGTTGATGCATGAGAAGAGATAGAACTAGATTTTATAGTGTCATATCTTCTTTTAGACTTATCGTCTTAATATAAATTCTACTCTTTCTTTAAAAATTATATATATTAGCAAATAATCATTTATATTCATCATACTCAACATATATAATTCGATTTTGGAATGGATAAGGGTATTTTTAATTTATACTCTCAAAATATAAAAAATTGAATTCGAATAAAGACTATCGATTAAAAAGATCATATTATATTGTGACTAATTTTGATTTAAATCAAATTTGATTTCATGACAAGCTAGGTAAGTGAGTGAATTTGTGTCGAGTCTGAATCAATATTGAGACATACTATTAATTCAATGGCGTGATTGATTTTGTCAATACGTTAGATCAATATGTACGAGTAGATTGCTCTTGAAAAAAAATATGCAAGAGAAGATTTAATTTTTTTTCTAAATATTTAATCTCATTTATTATTTCTATTGTTTTCTTATTACCAGAAAATTTACCATGTAAAATCAGGTATATGCATATCCCAAAACCAAAGCCAGAAAAAACCCAAACTTTAGAAATTGCAAGCCTAGCACGATATTAGCTGGCACTGTCA
>CM042193.1:7065843-7075929 GCA_023539305.1 Ilex asprella
AAAGAAATTTAAGACCATTACTAGTGTTGTCCTTATCAAATTTTATTGACATAATGAACGATCAATCCCTTTTTCTAAGTCCTATTCCAAGCTACATTAATTTTGTCCGAAAATGGGGAATAAACAGTTATGCCAGAAAATATGAGTTCCTTGAACCTTAATGATCTTAGGGGAATGGTTAGTGAAATCCAAATAACTGATAAACTCTCTCGTGAGAGAGAAAGACAATTTATTGTTCATTATCTCAAAATTGGATTTTGCCATTACTTCAATAAAGACTAGCTCGTACTCCTCCTTTCTTCTTTGGTTTTTTTTTTTGAAAGGAATGGTAGAATTTATATTAAAAAGATAAGTTTGAAAGAAGATATGGCACAAGAAAATCAGGTACTATTTTTTCCTATACATCAACATTCTTACAGTACCTAGCTTTCCTAGCAAGCTGATGTGTAATAGAATTTCCTAAACCCCTAACTGAAGACATCGAAAAATAAATAAACGTATGAAGAATATGCTTAATATCAGCAACAATGGAGCCATAGAAGAGAACTCATCTGCATTATTATCTAACGATTTCATTACCATAATTGAGTTACTTTCCAACTCAATTTCATCACACCCAATCTACTAGCAAATAAAACAGCTTCCCTTGCAGCAAAAGTCTGTACCGATTGCGGCAATTAACTTCTTTGACATTCCAGCAATAAACAGACCAGCTTCATCCCATATACAATACCCACTCCAATAGTTCCCTCTGACTCAAAAATTGCCCCATCAAAATTAATCCGTAAAGACCCAGCTCTTGGAGGAGACCACGAGGCTAGGGCAACTGTTATTGTCGCAGAATTACTAGCATCCGAGGCCTGCTCATATTGTGCAAGATACTCCGCTGCTGTTTGATAGAGAGACAGATGATCATTTGCCCACTATTGGAACAAGACATCATTTCTATTTCTCCAAATAAGCTAGTAATGTAACAGAAACAAGGGGAAGAGATGGGGTTTAAGCCTTTTTTTTTTTTTTTTTATCACTAGAGAACTACAACACTTCTACTTAAAAGTAGAAGTGAATCACACCCCAGAATCAGTGACCAATATTAATTGCAGACCTCTTAACCATATGGCGTAGGATTTGTTCGCCCTAGGGTAGTCCTTAATAAGTTGTAGCATAGTTTCAGACTCTCCCCCACAAACACAGCACGCATTATCCCCTCAAATTCTCCTGCACCACAGATTATCATTCGTAGTAAGAGCATTCAATGACATCCTCCATGCAAAATTTTTAACTTTACTAGGAACCCTCTGACTCCAAATGGCATCCAATTACACCCCGAATTTGAAGACAAGGTTGAACTAGGAGTGTCCAACTGAAATAAATTCCTTTCAAACGCCAAATGATACGCACTCTTAACAAAAAATTGCCATTATTAGTGGTATAATGTCAAATTAACTTATCTTTCATTGGGAATACATTCAACTGAAGCTGTTTAATAACCTCTACTTCAAGCTCCAAAAAAAAACTCTACTTAATAACATCTACCAAAGATCTTTTTTTAATCTACTTAATTTGCTTATATTCATCAGTCTTGATTATTCAAAGAGAATTTGAAAATCATTTAATTCTCCTGTTGTAAAATTGAGGCGGACAAGAATCGAGTAGGGATAGTGTTACGATATCAATAACTATTTTTAGTGTCATAATAAAAAATAAAAATTTTCTTTGATTTAATTGTGGCTGTTGATAATAAAATATCATAATAAAATTTTTAAAAAGTAAAAAAAAAAAATTATTTGTTGGAACCTCTAAAACTTGATTACAAGGTTGCATCACTCAATGCATTCATTCATAGGAGCGGGCTTTTTAAGGCTACCTCCTTCCAACTCTATGGTTAAAGGGTTGGTGTAGTGTTGGCAGGGAGGGACAGTCACAGTAGTATCAGTTCTGAACTTAGACTACAGTATTCAAAAAAAAATCTGCCTACGGTATTTGAAAAAAAAAATTCATACCGACCTCTAAATTTTATTATATTAATAAATATTTTTATAGGTTATTTTATAATAAAAAAACTTATAATTTTGGTGGGTGATTATCATTTGTGTGGATATTTTTATTATTTTAATAGATATTTTGACCATTTTTGTAGTAACTTTTTTTTATCACTTTTAATTGCAAATATCATATAAGTGATAAAAATAATAAAAAAATATTCATAAAAATAATAAATAATAATATAATATTACATTTTTTTTTGGTACCATAAAATCGTCCATCAATATTACGTAATCGAAACAATTTCCAAAGGATTCCTTCTGGATGCTGTACAGCTAGTCCTAGTTGCCTCTAATGTGCCACTGTCTGTCAGTCCTTATGATTGGCCTGTCTTTGCATTGTACATCGGCTGTTGACTGCCAAACCCAAAAACCAATTTTTGGACAAGACAATGACCCAAAAACAACCAACTGGGTTGGTTAGCCCAGTTGGCCAGCGACTCAGGCTTCTCAACGGAGGTCTGGGGTTCGAAGTCAACTGACTACAAAAAAAAAAAAAGTGATTGTCCTGATTTCAATAGTGTATGAATTGAGTGATCGGTTAATACACTCAAACTCTGCCCTTAATTCTGCTTAAAGTCACAAGTCTGAGTAACATAAACACGCCTCTACTCATTGAAGATAGACCATGAGATTTTTTCATATCCGAAGAATGATACCCAAAAACAAATTTTAGCACAATACGTCTAAATTTTATCACTTGATAAGTTTTGGGTTGGTTTATAATAAAAAAAATTATAATTTTTTACATAAAATTATAATTTGTAAAATTTGAATTACAAGTTGGTGGTATATTTTATTATTATATATAATTTAATATCTTAATATATAACATACATATATGAATCATGATATACAATGTATAATATAGATACATGTATCATATTTACTCTTACACAAATTATACTTATGAGATGAATATATAATGATTATACATGAACATGTATTTATTTGAATACTTGTATGATAATATACATAAATGATCTTTAATTACTGATGATACCCAGAAAGAATTCCAACTAAATACTAGGTTAGAATTTGAACTCGGATTAGGAGGTTAGACAAGACTTACAGAGTTCAGAAGACCAAAATCAGAGCTCCTCTAAACGAGGGAATAGCAGAAATGATAAGAGAATAACTGGATGACAGCAAACGCCCCCGAAGCAATAAAAAGCAAGAGTCAAGGCATAAAACTCTTAACTAACCAAAATCTCCCTCCTAAGATTAAAGAGAATTCCACACATGAAAAACAAGGATCTCGACAAAGATCCCATTGAACAAGAAACAGTTCTATAAATATTGTATGACACCTCCATTGTAGAGAAGAATCCTAATCACCCTTAGAGGGTATTGTAAAATATTTAAGTCATGAATAAAAGAAAAAAGGAGCAAGGGTCTCCATTAAAGAATGGACTAGTCGAACTCTATAGCCGGTGAACTACTATACTTTTCCTGCGTAAATCTCCCTAATCCCTTGAATACTCCATCTCATTCATCACGAGCCTTGTAGCTCAGATACAACTTTGATATATTTCACATATCCTGCTCATTCCTGTTAATTTATACCATCAATTACATACATGTATAATTAGATACATATGGGTGCATTTTATTCCATGCATGACATATGTATAAATTGACCATTAATTCATACATATATAGTTGAATACATGTACTTTGTGTATACATGTATAATTTATATACATGAACTCTAAAAAATTATAAGACCTATAAATAAGACCTCTAAAATGTGCATTTTAAAATTTTTGAACAACCATTCAACAGTAAAGTAATATTACACACACTTGAGAGTTGAGGTCAAAGAAATGTGTTTTTATTAGTCGAGTTTGAAATTTAATCACTTGTGCAAAGTTTATTAGTGTCATACAACGAAACTATTGGGTTATTGTATCCTAAAAGTCAAATGAGAAAGTTTGGTTGTATTGAATTTGAACTTTGTCATTCATATAGGGCTTAAATCTCCATAAAGCGAGAGAGTTATATTCACTTCAACTTAAATTGTTTCATATCAACTTTGATTATTTTATATGTTATTTCTCAATTTATGCACCAACACCAACATAGGTTTTTTTGGGCCAAATTTACAACTTTTTTAATAACTTGTGATCAATCTTAACATTTTTAGTATCGGTCACAAGTTACCAGAAAAGTTTTAAAATAATTATCAAAAGTTGAAAAAAAAATCCTAACAAAATTTATAATGACAGTAAGGTTTTAAAAAAAATGGTTCCATAGACTTCTCTCCTATTTTAGGACTTCTACCATTGCAGTGAAAAAAAAATTATATTTTTTATTTTGATTTTATAAAAATGTGATATGTATATAAAAAAAAATATTTTTTTAATTAATAATTACAAATCTCTTAATCCAATCCACTAATATAAGTTCACATAGAAACTCTAATTGTATGGGATTAACCAAAAATAAGGTATAAATGTAGATGTTTTGAGTTCGAGTGGAGCTTACACTCACATGAGTCCTCGTGATGTTCTAGTAGCTGGCGGACGGGCTAGTCTGGACTTTAATTCGACCAGACTAAGGGTAGTAACTAAGGGTAGGCTAGCTTTGATCCTGGGTCAATACGATGCAAATCAATTTCTGTTGTGGTCCAAGCACTGTTAGATTTTGGTCCATTTAGCCCAAGGTTAGCCCTTAAGGTTACGATACTGCAGGCCCAGGTCCAGTCCTTAAATGCCATCATTTTTATTTCTTAAACTTTAAACATTAAAAGAAATATATAAGAAACAAGATTTTTTTTTCCAGAAAAAAATATCAATAATTTAAGTGTCCATAGTATCTATAATGTACATACGCTTAATTTGTTTACACCGCTATTTTCGGTACGTGGTAATAATTTTACAGGAGAATGGAATAAATATAAGAATAGAATGAAATGTACATTATTAATCTAATATTTGGTAATAACTAAGATTAAGTGTTGAAATAGAATTAAAAATTTAGATAATTCCCGGACTCTGACTTGACCTCGAACTAGATTGGACGGACTTCAGACCCGAATGACGCCGACCCCAACCTTGAACAAGGACCTGACCCTCGGCCCCTTACCCAAGTGGTGGTGGGTGGTGGTGGTGGTGGTGATAGATGATGGTAGTTGAGGATGAGAAATGCCACAAAATAATCAAGAATGATAAAATTCATGCCATTAAAATCAGACTGAACCAGAATACATAACAATTCTATATTCCAAACCAAGTCCAAAATCTTTTAACTTGGATTTCTCGGTCCGGAAAATATGCATTTTGTTCTTCATTATTATAAGAAAAATAAATCTTAAGATAATAAATAAATGCACATTTTACATGGTCTTTATGGATCATTTCAAATTATGATTGTTTGTTCATGAATGCATGGGGACGAGAAAGAAAGAAAAGGAAATGAAATAAATTTACACAAATAGAGGCAAAATTTTTGTCATTCGAACCCACAAAATCTTTTTACTAAGAAAAAAAAAAGAATCCTACAAAACAATCAAGTTTGCAGTTGATTTAATGACTATTATCTCTAATTTTGACCCTTAAGGTAATGAATTTTTTATTATTATTACAAGGTGTTCAAGCTTGTATTGATTTCTTCCTCAAATTTAGTCGCGGCCACTGTGATATGAGCTGGGATAGAACATGTTCTTGAGAATGAGAAAATATTCAACTCAACAGTGATAGGGTGACTAGCTTTTAGGATATGTTTGAATCGTGGGTTAAAAAGGATAATTCTGATAGAATTAGATAAAAATATATATATGACCCATATATTCCAAGTTTGATAAGTAAAAAATGCATTTAAAATCTCATTCAGATTTTTTACCAACCCGACTTGAAAGGTCAAACTTTAACCTATCTACATGGATTAAATGAAATCCAAGGAGGAGCTAGGATTTTTTTTTGCTAGACAAGATAATTAATGCAAATGTCTGAATTGTCCTATTCTCTTCTCCCCCCCCCTCCCCTCTCTCTTGTATGTTTCGTCTCTTTTTCCTATTTTTCACATATTTGGTTTTTTTTTACAACAAATCTATTTTGTCAAAGTAAGACTCTACCGACATACTTCAAGAAGATCAAGACATCTTCTCCAACAAGACAACTAATTTAAATAATAAACTAACTATAATAAAACAATATCCTATTTGAACTAAGATTAGTTGACAACTAATAATAAAATAATCAATTAATGAGAAACTACTTATGCTAACGCCAAGCATTAGTGGGGGGACATGGTAGGGAAGCCTAACAGAACGGCTATCCCACACTTGGTTAGGTCCATTTTGTTGAGGTTTGATGATCTTTGCATCAATACCCTTCCATTGTGCTACAAACAACATCAATTAATACCACCAAATTGAGAAAAAATTTTCATTTGCAACCACAGTACCAATCTTAATTATTCTCTGAATTTTCTATCATTTGTATCCCTTTCATTTCAAAATAAAAACATGAGAATCTTTGAAATGTCACTTTGATTGAAAAAGTATTAGTCATATCATACATTACTCTACTATAATCCAATGGAATTTGGAAATGAAGGTATTTTTATTTTAAAAAGTTTAAAACGCGTTACAAAATAATCTATAAAATAATTGATACAGTTTGATTCTTCAACTTTATTGAACACTCATTGAAATTACAACATTTTTAGAAATTACATGTAAGAAAAATTTGTTTAGAATTGTTCAACGACTAATTTATAAACTAAAAATGGTATTGAATTAGATAGATTAAAAACAAAACATTCGATGTTATCATATTCCGTCTTTCTTCTCCACAGGTTTGACAGAAGTGATTTATGTGTTATCCAAACAGTGAAAATGATATGATATAGTTCTTAAATTTTAACCAGTCCAATAATATGTGAATTTAAATTGGATAAGAAAGGATATTTTTTAAATGTACAAACCAGTCTAATCTTGCCATCTAACTCAACCTTAGAACTATAAAAAGAAATTGAACTTAAGACCTCTAAAATATTAAAAATCAGAGTCAACAACTAAACCATCAAAAATAATTTAAGATCATGAATTTGAAACTCATCCCCCATTTCCCTACAATAATGAGGGACTGACTAAAAGAAATCCACAATTTCAAGGGATAACAACAATAGGTAATCATTTATTAACCATAGTTAGTGCCCCCGCGTATAAGTACGAACCATGGTTAAGTTGTGGATATAGTGAGTCTAGGGTTCCTATCTAGTGCTTTATAACCAGCATGAGCCTCAAAAATCAGCCTAAATATTGAAACAAATCTAAGATATTCAGAGAAATCTCCACCGCCTCTCGCTATCGATTGCCTCTCTGTCTGGCAACGAACTGCGAATCAGATACAGGTGAATTTGCTCATTGTTTCACATAATTTCCAATATCTGGAGCTAATTTGCGTTTTTTTTAGCGATTTGTTTTTCAATGTTTGATTCTGATTGATAGATCTGTGTTTTTTGTGCCTTTTTTTGTTTTTATATGCGGTTGATAGATCTGTTGACGGTTCTCATTAATCGTTTTTGTTTTGATAAATTTGATTCCTAGATTTGATTGGCTTTGTTCTATTATCCTTGTAGTTATGTGTGGTTGTGTGTGCGTATTATAGCTGTATATATAACGTATATTTAGGTTTTTTTTCAGTTTACAATTGCCTGTAGATCGATATTCTTGCACGATTTTCTGCGGCTCTCTCTCTCTCTCTATGTATATATATATATATATATATATATCTCTGTTGATCCGGGAAGTCCCTTTGATAAATGTTTTGGTACAGGGAAGTAGAACAAAGTCACGGATTGGTTCTGTGGCTGGGGATTTGGCTGGAACTTTACTGATTTTTTCTTTTGGGTTTTCCTTATTTTCCCAGTTTGTTGGCCTTATAATCTATTGGTTCAGCCTGGTGGAAGTTGTATAATTTTGCTAACAATATAGACGACAAATCTTAAGGAGCAGATCTATGATATTCGCATATTTGCGATTTTATTGATTGATTGGGATTTCTTTAGATTTTGACAGCCTAGGCACAAGGTCATGTGGTGAAATATAAAATCAACTTAAGGCCTAGTTATTAAGAGCTTTTCCATCTTGACCTGGTTTTAGTCTTGATTGCAATTCTTTTGTTACTCTTGTTGTGAATGATTTATTCAAACTTATATCTTCCATATATGTAGCTACAACATTTCTTCATTGACTGTTCCAACTTAATTTAAAACTTTGGGAAATCAGAGCATTGACTGAGAAGTTGTTTGGACTGCAGAGCATTGTATCCAATTTTTTTCAAAACTGGGGACAAAAGTCAAAATTTCAAAGAATACTATAGCATGTTTTTGCAAATTTTGAGACAATTTCGAAAAAAATTGAGAACACAGGATGCAATCTATTGTGCACTTAAAGACATCATTTAAAAGTTAAAATTTTTCCTCTCTTGCTTATGTCTTTCATTCTGCTTCCAGCCAAGCCCGATTGATTCCTTTAAATTTCTCATTCTCGTCTAAAGCTCCGGCCCTTCAAGTGGCACAAGCTTGCGAGAAGAGCTCCGATCAGCTTCTAACAGGCTCCTGAAGAATGCTCTTTCCATATGTTGTGTCTTTTTGTTGATTGATTTTACCTATTTTCTTATGGTTGGCTTTTTGCTTAACTCTGGTCCTATGCAAACCAGAAATCTGAGATCTATGATGTTGGCTTTTTTTTGTCGTTCTTCATAGCGAGGGGAAGGATGACATCTTTGTTGCATGTACAATTTTAGAAGCTAATTTTTTGTTGGCTGAGATCTGTTCATGGGCATTCAACGCTTGTCCTTTATCAATGGGTATTCTTTTTTTTTTTTTTTAAATTTTGTAGGTTAATTTCTAGTATCAATGCAATGTTGAGTGTTCTGTGAGGAAGTCTTATTCGTCCACATATTGTATAATATTGGTTGAAAAAGAAAATCGTGGTAATACACCCCACCCTCACCCTCGCCCTTGCCGTCTCCCTATTTTTCAGAAGATTTTTACCAAAAAATCAATTCAAATTATATCCCATATTTTTATTATTTTTTGGATCACTGTCCAAACATGTGTTACTATAATCACACATGTTTCGGGATACAAAAAAAAAATCAAAATCATTCTTTTGTGAAACTCTTCTTGTAAACATGTTTTTGAATACTGTTTTTTGAAAACATATCCAAACAGCCCTTTGTTTCCTAGGAAAGTTCTATGTTATAACCTTGCCAAACAGCTCGTTTATCTGGTATACTTTTTGAGTATATCATTAGCATCACCTGCATCCCAGTCTTTTGCCTATCCTGTCATCTTAGGGCCACTAGAGCAGTTGAGAATGCTCATTGTTCTGCCATTTCTTAAATTTGTCTGGATCAATAGAATTATACCCCATCAACTGTGCAAGTCAAGAGCTGCCATGATATTTTCTTTGTGACAGTTTGATATCATCAATGGTAATGGAAATGCATTATTAACTGCGACTTGGCCTTACCTAGATTAGAGTTGAATAAGAAAATTGTGTTATATAATTATATTTGGCTGGAATGTTGTTTCATATTTTGTTGGTTCTCTTTTTTGTCCTTGGGAAACACCATTGAAGAAACAAGATTTTTAAGAGTGTATTGGAGTGCATGAACATTTTTTCTGTACAAGGGAGATTGAACTTACATTTCAATGTAATTTTTTTTCTCTTTTAGGAAGGGTGAGCTCTCCTAGTAGGCTTGGATATGAATATGGGATATAAAAATTTAGTATACGTATGATGTGTCGTATACTAAAAAATTGGGATATGGATATAGCCAAAATATGTTTATAATAAAATGTATTTTATATTTATATGCTTGACAACTTGGTAATTATAATTTCTAATAATTTTTTAACAATAATACTAAAAATTAGTTATTTTTAGTTATAAGAAAGTATTAATTGTCTCATTATGATAAATTATGATGTAAATAGTTGGTTTGATTAGAAATATGTGTTGCATTATATGTGAATTGAAAAGGAAAAGGCAAAGATTAAAACTAAACATTTTCTGTGTATACAC
>CM042193.1:7076029-7088740 GCA_023539305.1 Ilex asprella
TTATGAATAATAAGTGAATCAGGGATTATTTTTCTCACAAAACTACATGGTATCAGAGCTACCATGACTAACTCTGATGAAAAATCAGACAACTCTCCTTTTCTCGGGACTCAGTCCTCCCATTCCTCCACTCTCTCTTCGGAGACTAACCTATTTCCCATCACCAGCCATAGATTGAATGATAAAAATTATCTTCAATGGTCTCAATCAATGATGATGTTCATCAGTGGACGAGGCCGCGATGACTATCTCACTGGTGCCGTTATTCAACCAAATACCAGTGATCCTACCTTCAAAACATGGAGGACGGACAACAACCTTGTCATGTCATGGCTCATCAATTCAATGACCAGTGATATTGGCGAGAATTTCCTTTTGTACACCACAGCAAAAGAAATTTGGGACGCTGCCCGAGACACCTTCTCCAGTAGCGAGAACACTGCAGAGCTGTTCCACATCGAAAGCGTTCTCCAAGATCTCCGTCAAGGTGAGAGCTCAGTCACCATCTACTTTACTACCCTCTCACGCCATTGGCAGCAGCTGGATCTCTTTCAATCGTACCAATGGAAATGTCCAGAAGATAGTGCTTCCTTCCGAAAGATTGTTGAAACCAGGCGTATCTTCAAGTTTCTGATGGGACTTGACAAGTCCCTTGATGATGTGCGTGGTCGAATCTTAGGAACCAAACCTCTGCCCTCTCTGCGTGAAGTTTTCTTTGAGGTGAAGCGAGAGGAAAGTCGCAAGCGCGTCATGATGGGCCGACCTAACACTCAATCCTCCGCTGATACATCTGCCTCTGCCCTCGTCTCCGCCTTAGATGGCACAGCTGATCCCATCTGTTTGGCCACCCGAAGCTCCAACAACAACCGTTTGCCAAAGGGACGCCCCTGGTGCGACCACTGCAAAAAGCCGGGCCATCTTAAGGAAACTTGCTGGAAGATTCATGGCAAGCCGTTGGACTGGAAACCTAATCGGAGTCAAGATCGTGAATCTAGGGGGAACTCAGCCTTGGCAAGGCCTCACTCGGGCTCACAAAGCTCGTCTCCTTTCACCAAGGAACAGATTGATGCGCTGCAACAGATGTTCAGCCACACCACTCTACAATCCAGCCCCTCGAATGGTAATTCAAGTGTTGGTCTTCACATCTCTCAGTCACCATCTACATCATGGATTGTTGATTCCGGAGCAACAGACCACATGACAGGTGACAAATCACTTTTTTCAACGTATTCTCCGTGCCATGAATACCACACAGTTCGGGTTGCAAATGGAACCCGTACAAGGGTAGAGGGTACAGGAAATATCCGTATCTCCAACTCTATTCTTCTTAAAACTGTATTATTTGTGCCTACTCTTGACTGCAATCTCATATCGGTGAGGAAACTCAACCAAGATCTCAATTGTGTGACAAGTTTTTGTGCAAACTCTTGTGTATTTCAGGAAACGAGTTCGGGGAAGACGATTGGCAGTGCTAAACTTCGCTCGGGGCTGTACTTTCTTCAAAGTCAAGCTGAATCGGGGGATTCTCCATCTACTTCTAGTAGTCCTCAATGTTGGTCCGTCAATAAGACACCGAGTCTATCCAATAATGATAGTGCAATTATGTTATGGCACTACCGCTTAGGCCATCCTAATTTCTTGTACTTGCAGAAACTTTTTCCAACTTTATTCATCAATAAAAACCCTCAATTATTTAAATGTGATACTTGTCAATTTTCTAAACATACTCGCAGCTCTTTTCCCCCATGTGAATATAAGCCGAGCCAACCATTCTCTTTGATTCATGGAGACATTTGGGGTCCTAATAGGATTCCTAATGTTACCGGGGCTCGTTGGTTTTTGTTATTAGTAGATGATCACACTAGGATAAGTTGGACCTTCCTTATGAAAGACAAATCAGAAACAATTCAATTGTTTAAAAACTTTCATGCCATGATTCAAAATCAATTTCAAACAAATATTCGAGTAGTAAAAACTGATAATGCCTCTGAATTCTTCAATACTACTCTCGGTCCATTCTTTAAACATCACGGTATTGTCCAACAAAGCTCCTGTGTAAATACTCCACAACAAAATGGAGTTGCCGAGCGGAAAAATCGTCACATCCTAGACATAGCTCGATCTCTACTTTTTCAATCCAATGAGCCCAAGAGATTCTGGGGTGAGGCGGTACTCACAGCCACTTATCTCATCAACCGCCTTCCCTCACGTGTACTCAAGTTCAAGTGTCCACTAGATACCTTCCTGGCCTTGTACCCAAATAGTCATCTCATTCCCAAAATTCCTCTCAAATTATTTGGGTGCACTGCCTTTGTGCATGTCCATCCACAAAACCGTGGAAAACTCGATGCTCGCTCCATTCGGTGTATCTTTCTTGGCTATTCTGCCAACCGAAAGGGGTACAAATGTTTTTCCCCACACACCAATAAATTCTACCATTCTATGGATGTGACATTCTTCGAAGACAAGCCATATTTGCCCACTGTTGTGATTCAGGGGGAGAATCTAGACACTACACATCTGGATACTTCAATTGAATCACACCACTGGAATTGGGACCTCACTCCGCCTCCTGCCTCGACTCTCACCTCAAATCTGCCCACAACTTCCTCTTCTATTCCTGAAATTTCATCTCCTAACTCCGCTGTCTATCCTCAACACCTACTCCTCCCTGATGACGCTGTCCAAGTATATACACGTCGTCAACGAGCTCCTCAACACGAGCAAAGCACACCCTGCCAAGAGCCTATCCCGAACTTGTCTCCTACTGAAGTTGTGCACACCGAAACTACGCCTGAAACACACTCGTGCACACCTACTCAAGATCAGCTTGATGAATTGCCTATTGCTCAAAGAAAGGGGGTTCGCTCGTGTACCCAACATCCGATCCAAAGGTACATGTCATATGCGCGACTATCTGCCAAGTGTAAGACTCTTGTCACTGCCTTAGATGAGATACAAATTCCGAGAACTGTAGGAGAAGCCATGACAATTCCAGCGTGGAAAGAGGCCACCATGGCAGAATTTCAAGCTCTTGAGAAAAATGGTACTTGGATCCTGTCTCAGTTACCACCTGGGAAACATACAGTAGGGTGTAAATGGCTTTTTTCAGTGAAGCAAAAGGCTGATGGGAGTGTCGATAGATTCAAGGCCCGGCTGGTCGCGAAAGGGTATACTCAATCATACGGCATCGACTATCAAGAGACATTTGCTCCTGTGGCAAAGCTCAACACAATCCGTGTACTCCTGTCCATTGCGGTTAATCTAGAATGGCCGTTGTTTCAGCTTGACGTGAAGAACGCGTTCCTAAATGGAGACTTGATGGAAGAAGTCTACATGGATATGCCTCCGGGATTCGAGACTGAACATACAAAAGGGAAAGTATGTCGACTCAAGAAAGCTCTGTATGGTCTAAAACAATCACCGCGTGCGTGGTTTGACCGATTTGCAAAGGTATTAAAGCAAGACCACTACTCTCAATCTCAAGCCGACCACACATTGTTTTACAAACACTTTGGTGATGGAAGAATCACAGTGCTCATTGTGTATGTGGACGATATAGTTCTCACAGGAAATAATGAAGAAGAAATTCGAAAACTCAAGGAACTCTTGTCAAATGAGTTTGAAATCAAAGATCTGGGAAATCTCAGGTATTTCCTTGGTCTGGAATTGGCTCGGTCAAAGGAAGGGATATCGGTTTCCCAACGAAAGTATGTCATCGACCTTCTTAGTGAAACCGGGATGATTGGGTGCAGGCCAGTTGATACTCCCATGGATCCGAACTCAAAGCTCATGCCTAGAACAGAAGAGGCAGCAACAGAAAAAGGTCAGTACCAACGTCTCGTGGGAAAGTTGATCTACCTAACTCATACTCGGCCTGACATCAGCTTTGCAGTCAGCCGAGTGAGCCAATTCCTCAGCAACCCTTCTAAAGCTCACATGGAAGCCGTATACCGCATACTCAGGTACCTCAAACAAGATCCTGGAAAAGGACTGATGTTCACAAAGACGGTCAATAAAGCCTTAGAAGTGTACACAGATGCTGACTGGGCTGGATCACCCAGTGATCGCAAATCAACCTCCGGGATGTGCTCGTATGTGTGGGGAAACTTGGTTACATGGCAAAGCAAGAAGCAACAGGTAGTGGCCCGAAGTAGCGCAGAGGCTGAGTTCCGGGCACTGGCACAGGGGATTTGCGAAGGAATATGGCTAAACCGGTTATTGGGAGACTTGAAGATCTCAACCTCAGGACCAATTCAGCTACTGTGTGACAATCAATCAGCCATCGCTATTGCCAAGAACCCTGTTCATCACGACAGGACTAAGCATGTCGAGATTGACAGGCATTTCATTAGTGAGAAGATAGAACACAATGAGATTGTCCTGTCCTATGTTCCATCTCGCCACCAAACAGCAGATATTCTCACTAAGGCCTTGTTTCGACCCAACTTCAATGAACTGCTTGCTAAGCTTGGACTCACGAGTATTTATCGACTAGTTTGAGGGGGAGTGTAGAAATATTCAAACTAGCTGTATATAGAAGATTCTGATCTCCTTCGAACTAGCTGTATATAGAAGATTCTGATCTCCTCATATCTGTCTCTTTTATAGTGGAGATATCTTAGGGATATATGTATATTCTGTTGTAATTTTATCTTTCCTTTTATAGGTAGAATAGATCCTAGTATCAAGGACTTTAATCTCCTCGTTCATGTATATATATATGTTCCTCTCTTTATGAATAATAAGTGAATCAGGGATTATTTTTCTCACAAAACTACAGAAATTGACCAAACTAATTTAAGATTCTTTTTTAAGTAATTAAAGTGAGTATGTGTGTGAAATTTCATTGAAAAATAATATTTTTATTTTTGACAGTTTTAGACTGATACACATATTGCGGTAGAATTTCTCAATTCCAAAAAAAACGAGACTTTCTAAACTTCTTTCAAACTTACTGAATATATTATTTATGAGGTAACATGTTTTTGAACTATTGATTAGGTAATTTTGCACTGGCTCAAAATCCAGACCCGGTTAGGTTTTGATGTTCGGTTCGCACAAACGGTCATATGGCTCATATTGAAATAAAACTATGGGATCCTATTGAACGAAATGTAAGTGCAAGACTGAATAGTAGAGGATTTATGTTTCTGGTTGAGACCGTAGAGAGTTTCATTGAGTTCGGACTTGGATTCCAAACTGTGATTAGAGAACGTATTTTCCTTAGGTGCGAGTCCCTAAATGGTTGGATCGTATGGTCTGTATGGACCTTGAGTGGTCTACTAGGTTGAATGCTCTCTGGTGTGGCACTATATCCGTATTTCTAAAACCTCTTTTCGTACTGTTTTGCATTACTGCCATTTGTTTCACATGAAATAACGATGTTTTAATTATGTATGTATCAAATGATGGTTTCTTTGATGCCCAATCGTGTAAAATTATTTCCCTTTTCTTTCAGATAGCTTGGAATAATCTATTTAATTTGAGCAAGTAAAGTGTAATAAGCGTCGTGTGTACGGGAATGTAATGACCAATATGAGTATGCAGCTATTAGTTGTGTGTGTAATGTAAACTAAGTTATGCATTTTGATAAAACATGAGTTATTATATGTGGGTTTGGGCTGAGTTGTGTATAGCTGTGCCGAGCTAATTGCATAGCGTGCTCGTGTGACTTGAGGTGCTATGCATTATATTCCTGGGTGATCCGGGGTGTGACAAAAAGGGTTTACAGTGGCTATAAAGGCTGACCTACCTCTGGAAATGAATGCTTGATTTCTTTTTTGCCCTCAATGCTTCAGCAAGCTCAATTTCCAATGCAAGCACCCTTTCTAATGCATTCCCACTGCTCGAAAATTGATTAAATGATGGGAATATGCTTCCCAGCTCTTCATTTGCCTTCGAAAGAAAGAAAAATGGCAATAGAAAAACAGAAATAAGAGTTTAGAAAAAGGGCACTACAAAATAAATACTGAAAAATGTAGCTCAATACAATAAATATAGCAGAATGTAACTCAATGCACCTTGTCCAATTGAAGGAGTTCACTCTGCAAACCTTGAAAATCTGGGTCAAAATGAAAATCCTCTGGAATGAAGGAGTTCTCATTTTTCATCCTTTCGAGCTGCAAACAGAAGACAACAAGGATTTGAATCAAGTTCCATCAGACATTAGCCTGTGCTACTTCTTGTTTGGAGCAGAAGTTCGTGGTCATAAATTCATCTCTGTAAATAACACATTGCAGGTTATATGATCTTTAAATCATCCCGGACGATAAAAGATAACTACCTCTTCATGTAGGTGCTCCATACTGGACCTCAAACTTTGAGCTCTGAAGTGATCATTGATAACAACTACATGCGTTGGACTACTGTGTGCCAAGTTTCCTTGATCTAGAAGTGAGCGCTCTGGAATTCCATGTACATTTTTATACATGACATCCTGCTAAATAGTTGCACATACTCAGATACAACATTGAAAGGATATACAAAAGTGAAGAAGGATTAAAGACACTGAAATGACGCTTCTGTTGCTCCAAATACTAACAACCACATTGATTCATGGGCATTTCCTCTTCCAGCTGAACAAAAGTATAGAGAAATTTTCTTCACATTGTTGAATAGTTGAAAGAAAGTAATAGTCACAGTAAGCATGACACAACCTGTCAGACTGGGGTAGGGGAATATGATTGAGGTTCCATAGCCAATACAAGAAAGGCTTTGGAAGTGAAGTCTGTTGCAAAAGTAAAATAATGTTGGAGTAATTTATAAAAGCGAAAAGATAGAAAGAAGAAAGTAAAATACAAAGAGGGAGAAATAGAGAGGAAGCAAAAAGAAGTAACCAAGGTTTTCCTATCTGCACAAAGAAGGCATCTAAAAGAAAACAAGAGATTATGCTGCAAATTCTCAGTTGATGTTCATCAACATTTCACTCAATGATCACCACCCCATAAAGCCTTGCAATGTCTACCAAGTATAATTGAAGCCCTTGAACTAAGATAATCATGATCATCAATAGGTAGAAAACCCAACTAAAGAAATCCCAGATCAATGCAGAAAGTCTCACAAGTTTACTACCACATACAGCAACTTGATTAATAAAATCTGTATTATTACAGTCTCTTGCACAACTAAACTAAAGTGTGCAGATAGTTGAGGAATAATGGTGACAATGACCTAGTAATTTTTTTTTTCTTCAGGGCCTACTAAGTTAAAACTTATTTTGAATATACTTTCTTCAAGACACTAAACTGAGGGTCAAGACTCCGGATGTGGACCTAAATAACATGTTTAACTGTTAACAAAGGTCACACTTCACAGACTTAGCGTAGATGATAAAGGATCTCAATATTGTAATTTTCATTATGTGTTCTCTTGATGTATAAAGAACATCAAACTATAAAGTAATGGTCAGGCATGCATCATTTTGCACTACATCACAATTACCTTCTTGCAAGACAAATTAAAATTGCACCATTGAAAATAATTGTGAATAAGACTATCCAAAGTACTTACCACAATGGGTGGCACATTCATGGGTTCAGTGGAATGTGCACCTTCACCGACCAAAATAGAGCTTCTAACTTCTACTGCTTCACTGTTCATCAAACTATCTTGGTCCAAGTACTTGCCGAAGGAGTTTCCAGTTGAAGCATTCACAAGAACATCCTCTTTTATTCTTCCAAAACTTGGAGTACCATCCACCATAGTCAAATCTTTAGACATATGCTCAACTTTGTCCAACCCACCATTCCCTTCCTTTTGAATATTAATAGAAACAGCACAATTCTCCATCCTTCCTTTTACCAAGGTAAGTTCAACAGCAATCCTAGACTTCTCAGCATTGCATTCTTGTAGAGAGACTTCAAGCTTTTCTTTTTCTTCCTTGCAACATTCAAGGCTTAGTTGTGCACATTCCAATTCTGCCTTTATTCGATCATAAGCTATGATTTTTTCACGCTTGTCACAAAGTACTGACTGTAATTCCCCCTCCAATTCCAAGATTTTTAGTGATAGCTCTTCATTTCTCTTCAAGTGAGAAGCTTCAGATTTCTTCCTATTCTCAATTTCATCAATGGCATCTTGTAGTTTCCAGAGCATCTCCTCTCCATGTTTTTTGGAAATAGAAAGTTGTTGCCTCAGTTCTTGCAGCTTCGTCTCATATTGTTCTTTGATGAAGGCAATTCGCAACGAATCTTGCATAGCAACTGATGGTCCTTCAGATTCTCTTCTTTCGCGAGCCTGGAGACATTCTGCTTCAGCCTTGTCTTTAAGCTCCTTCAAATGAATGGATATGTTCTTAAACTCTTCCGTCTTCAGAACCTGTTCAGAAAGCTTACGGGTAAGCTCATTACACTTGGTCTGCAGAATCATCAGTTCATCATTATGTTCATGCAGTGAGGTTATACGACTATGCTGCTCATCCAGTTTGGATTTAAGTACTATCACTGTGATTTCCAGTTCTTCCTTTGAGAACATCCGGTTAACAATCTCTTCCTCAGCATCCGCCAGCCTGTGCTTCAGCTGTTCTACCTCAAGAGCATGCTGGGATTTATCCTTGGAAAAACTAATTTCCATTGTTAAAAACCTCATCTTGTATTCCTCAAGTTGAACAGTCATAATACTTTCTGAATCTGATAGGACCCTAGTCTGAGCAACAGAGGCTTCTAATTCAGATCTTTGGGATTCCAGAGTTGCCGTCAAATTTGCAATTTCTTCAATGTAATGGGCCTCACATTCAACAGAGCGATTGAACATTCCCTCAACATCAAGATACTGTTTTTGAAGCTCCCTGAGGCGCCCATCTGAAGATTGAAGATGCTGCAAGAGCTCCTCAATTAGGTTTTCGTGCTGAGTTGTGACAAAAGTAAGTCTAACATCTGCAGCTATTGAATATTCATGCATTTCTGATAGCTGACTTTCCAGACTCGTTAGACTAGAAGACTCTTCTTGAAGCTTGTCTAAGCACTCATCATGATGAAGCAAAAGATGGCAAACTCTACATTTTTCTAATTCCAAATCAGACGCCAGTTGCCTGAAATGCAACATTTCAGCTTTCAGTTGGTCAAAATGGAGCAACTTGTCATGCTTCTCATCCAATTGAGAATTAAGATTGGTAACTGCACTCTCTAGTTTGTCTCTGATGCCTCTCTCAACATTTAACTCATCCTGCAGATATCTCGAAGTTTCTTTCAGACTGCCAAGCTCTGATGCAAGCTTGACAGACTCCTCAGTTTTACCCTGTAAGGAGATCATAAGATCTTGCTTTTCCAGTATTAACTTAGCAATGGTTGTCTGACTCCTTCCAATTTCCTCAGCTAGGGCATCTAATCCCAAGATCTCTTGAGCAAGATTCCCATCTTTAGAAGTCAATTGTTGCAGCTCAACTTCCAAAAGAGCCAGACTAGCCAAAAGCTCTTTGTTCTGCTGTGCATATTTTTCTTCAACTTCAGAGCTGATGTGGAGTTTATTAGCAACGGATTCAAGCTCCAACTGAAGCTTTTCCACAAGAGCATTGGACATATCTAATTTATTTCCCATATCCTGCATGTCATTTTTGAACTTCTGCGTCATGACCAGAATTTCTGACCGAGCAGTGCTCAAGGACACCTGAGCAATATCTTTTTCACTCTCTAGGTCCTTCTTCTCTTCCATGAGTTGAAGAATCTTTCTACATGCATTATGCTGGATTTCTTCCAAATGCAAAATCGTCCCTTTGAAATCCTCGATCTTTGCATCCAAAGCCACAGAATTACTAGAGAGAGACAGTCCACTATATTGTGTGTCAAAAGCTGCCAACATACTACCCAACCTATCTTGCGCAAAGTTGACGAGTTTCAGCAGGTTGTCCTTAGAACAAGCCAACTCATCGAGTTCAGCTTTGAAAGTTCTTGCCTCCTGGTTTAAAAAGGACATTTCTTTTTGAAGATTGGCATTTTTCAGATTTTCCTGTCTCAATAAAGTTGCCAGCTCTGATTTTTCAGCAGAACAAGCTTCGTATTTGCTTTCAGTACTTCTGTATTCCTTCATGAGTGATTCCCATTCAGTGATCTTGTGTGTAAGGAGACAATTTTCCTTAGAAACATTTTCTAGATTTGCTTCTAAAATTTGATTCTGCAGAACCAAATCACTGCACTTGGCAATGTAACTAGCCTTGTACTCATTTAGAGTGTCAACATCATCCATGGAAGCCTGCAACCTTACCATTAACATATTCTTGGACTCGGTTGAAAGCTCTAACTGCTGTCCAAGTTCATCCATTTTATCCTTCATGAGTCCAATGCTAGCATTTGCCTCAATCAATGTTTCTTGCAGAGTTTTTGAAAACACGTCCAAGAGTATATTTACCGAATGCATTTCGCCAAGTTCTTCTTCAACCTTCTGGAAAAGCTCTTTCTGCAAAGAGAGTGATTTTTTTAAGTCCTCGGAAAGGATATCTCCACCCAAGAGTTGTTTCTTCAATCCTGATTTTTGATTGTGACATGACCAGAGTTTAATAGCATCAGGATATTCTGGAGTTTGCACAGCATCCAGGCATTCTTGGAAGCAGGGTTGGGAAGTGTCAGAAAAGGCTTGCTTCATGAGGTTCTCATTAGTCTCAAACATAGACACAACCTGGGAAGAAAGTAGTTCAAGATCCTTTTGTAACTGATCCACTGCAATAGAGTAATTCAAGCGGGCCCTTCTAACCGCTGCTTCTGAAGAAATAGCCCTTCTTTCAAGCTCCTTATTGTGGGCATCCAAATTACATCTCTCTTCAGCAAATCTTAATATTTGCTGATTCATATCGTGTCGAATTGATTCCATTTCAGTTTTGTGAGTAGCCGTTGTGTACAGGCAAGTAGAATGCTCGTTTCTGAGATTCTGCAACTCTCCTAATAGTTGTTTCTGATTTTCTTCTAGCTCCTGAATGAGAGCTTCATAGTAGCACTCCATCTGTTCCATTTTTCTTGTTAGACTGTCCCTTTCAACTTTTGCCTCATCCAATTCCCTTAGAAGCTCAAAAATTTTGCCTTTCATTGCATCACTAGCACCTACAGGGTCATATTCTTGAGAAACTAGGCTGCCAATGCTTAACTGAGGATGCGTACTTTCTAGCTGGTACAAGTCCAAATCAGATCCCATTCCTGGAACAATTTGTTCGTGCTTATGTAAACTCATTTCTCTGGCTACTAAATTCATTCTCTTCAATGGTACATCTGGCAAGGGTATGGCGTGCCCTGTTCCATGTTTGAGATTCTGCAGAACACAGAGCAATGCCTCTAGCTCTGATTGGAGAGAAGTAAAGTCGAATTCATGGAAACCGAGGGATGCCTTATTTTGAATCTTTCTTAACCTGTCCTCCACAACAAAAAGGTCCTGTAGCCATGTTTGCTGTGTATCTTGAAATAAGAGATCATGCTCCGGGTGACTAGTTTTTTCATTGGTAATTTGAGGGCTTAAGTTCAGATTTGTATGCCTTTCAAGATCCTCTTTAAACTTTGAACATTCTGATTTCAGCACAGAAACTTGTTTCACCAGTTCTGCACCTGATGTTATCTCAGCAGCAAGTTGATGGGATAACTTCTGAGTTTCAACACCTATTTCATCAGCATGACTTTGCAAAGACCTTACCTCAAGCTTAAGCTCGAAAATAGATGACTCAGCCATTTCCAGGCTTGCTCTAAGTCTACTATTCTCCTCATAAGAAGTAGCCAAGTCATTATCCATCGAGTAGTCTGAACCCCAACCTTGAACTGAATCGATACTCCCCTGTGCCAAGATTCGATGATCAGATGCATCTTCTTTGTCTGTCTGAGGGCTTTGAAAATAGGGCAGACCACTTAAATCACCAGCTACTGTACTCTTAAGGCTATCAATTTCATATGTACTGCAGTTATCATGCTTTTCGGCATACAGACTTCCCGAAGTATTGGATGAGCCATCAAATCCGACAGCCGAGTCTGCATATTCTTCAGTTAACCCTAATTCTTCTTCAAGTAAAGGGAGCTCTTTTGATTCTGGTTTGAATCGAACTCTTTCATTGACCTGTATTAGACAAAAAAGAACGAAGCAAAAAAATCAGTCCATGATGAAGCCAAGATAACACTTGTTAATGTAGGGAGGACAAGAGGAAAATAAATGCAGGCAGCAACAAACCATAACATCTTACGAAAATTGACAACCCACATTTTCCAACCCAACATGTGAATGAGAACGCTACTTATACAAATAGCATATGCATCCATCAAGAAAAGTAGAAAAGGAAGTCTATTTCCAGAGACTAAAGGTGACATACATGTTCTTCGGTATCTGTCTATATACCCTGTTTGGGCACTCTCCGTGAAAGAAAGTGACAAGAAATGTTTTCACACTTTTTCTCCAAAAAAAATGAATTAATAAAGTAATGAGAACAGAGAAAACATCTCTGATTTGTTGTCGAGTCTGACAAGGTTGAGAAAAGAGAAGGAAAATAAGCCACTCATCCTTTTGTTTCCTTTAATTTCTTTTGCACGTTCTGGTTGCTGCCAGGTTTCTGATGTACACCTTCAGCCTACCATTAAAGTTAATTCCCCTCTACCCTACGATGCTTTGCGCTATTTCTTTAATTTTTCCCTCTTTTTTTTGGTTGCATCTTTTTTCCTGCCTTTGGTATTTATCTTAGGAAAACATTATTTTATCTTGTCCATGGCTTCTGCATTTATCATAGAGAAAAAAATGTCCCCCTGTCTCTTA
>CM042193.1:7103055-7124575 GCA_023539305.1 Ilex asprella
ATATATATTAGTATACTTTTAATTATCATATTATCACTCATTTAATTACGTAATAAAATTTTTATAATTTTTATCGTTAAAAATATATTCTCTTTAATAAAAACTATAATAAAAAAAATTAATATCAAAGTCACAATAATTAACACGTATTTTTTAGTCTCAATCTTTTTTGAGTAGAATATCAATCCGAATATATCTGAAATGTAATCGACATCAATTATTTTAATTATAGTATAATCTAATCGACATCACAAGAAAAAAAATAGCATAGGCTTAGTTAAATATGTTTAAGAAATATTTAAAAAAATACATAGGTATTATGAAGAAAAAAAAATAGGATGGGCATGTGCCCCTCATAAGCCAATGGTGGCTCTGCCATTAAAAGCATATCAAGTCAATTTTTTCAAGTTCAAGTTACAAAATTGTTTAAATTTAGTTCGTTTACAAAATAAGTCAAACTAAATTTGAGTTCAAGTAGTTTTTATTATTTTACATATAAACAAGTCACGCCTTATGTACTTGAGTCAAGCATTTTAGTCTCATTTTTTTAAACAAACTTGAAAAATTATTCAAGTTTGACTTATTTAAAAAAAAAACCGAACATGAAAAGCTTATTATCAAGCCTAGTTATAAGTGGATTGACAATAAACCTAGGAGCTCTTTGTCAAGTATAAGAGTAATAGATTGGGTGAGTTAATACTGATCATAGATTACAATATAGTCTGAAAATCAAATAGAATCAATTTGGGTATTTTTTAAAATATTAATTTGATGGAAAAAGATAATATTATGATACAGCTGGATGAACTATAAAGTGATTATTTTTTGTCTTTTAGCATGGCCAAAAGTAATTTAAGTCCTGTTTTTTAAAAATAATTTCTAACAAGTTCAAAAGATGCCGAAAAGCTTAGTCAAATAAAAAAATTAGAACTAATTTTTTTATTAAAAAATTTGTTAAGTTGATTAAATTGATGACTTTGTGATGAACCATCAATAAATTTTTATTTTTAGGATGATTAATATGATTGTATGACTATGACCTAATCGTGGAACCAATGACTGACCTATCTCCTTTGTCACGTTCCATTTGTCAATTTAATGTCCAGTTAGATGTTTGGGCTGGATTTAATATCTATCTACTTGAGCAAGGAACAAAACTTGGATTTGGGATACATTTTGCCAAATTTGTCCCAAACATATGCAAAAGCAAACGTCTCACCAAAAGAGGTTGACAAAGAGGACTAGTGCCACTGTGTGGCTGTTCTAGAAGGAGAAAATATTGGGTGTTTCGCAGGTAACTCCTTGGAGTGTCAAATGGTGTACATCACGCATAAATTGTGGTACGTTTATATATAAATTGTTGTACATTGTTAAAAAATATATACATAAAATATTGTATTTTTTTTTTTGCTATAAAATGTCTAAGTTTGAATTGACTATTTTTTCGAGTTCAACGGTTGACAACTGTGACTTGAATTGTATTAGAATATATCAGTAAGTTAAAGTTGAGACATCTGAATTATCAAATAATATCTTCTACCACTGAACTACTCTTAGACATCACATGATACCGCCAAGTTTTGGAGGTGCACTCAATATTTTCTTAATCTAGAGGAAGAGGGTATGAATTTGGTCGTGGGATTGACAGCGTGGGGTAGCCTTCTGTGCCCATTAGGGGGGATGAGGCACATGGGGTTTGGTGTAGCAATGGCCATTTTTTTCCAAAGCTAGTCAGGAGACCATGATTGTCCAGATTCTTTCACAGCTAAGCCACAGCCCCATTATGTCACGTGACACGTTTACCCAGCACGTGCGCTATGAACTTTCATCACTCAATAGCATTTCAAGATTCATGTTAAGAATGCTCTTTTATGTGTTAGTCATTGGTCAAAACTACAACACCGGAAAATAAGTGTCACGATCAACGTGATAGATCAACGTTGATCGTGATGTTCTTTTATACGATCAACGGTCACAAATAAATCAAAATAAGATATATGGTTAGGATTCATGTTTTTGTATAGTATAGAAAAGTATTTTTCAATACCAACTCAATTAGGCAAGAGCAAGAGGATTGTCAGTTTTGGGGCAAAATGATGTTCTTCTAAATTTTTGAGGGGTGAATTTACAATAAGGAGGATTTTCAAAGCTTGGGGGAAGGGAAGAAGGACAATTGCCCCATCTAAGTTGGTCCCTGCATTTGATCTGTGACCCATGAGCTGACCCAAAAGCCTAGTTGTCCATCGGGCCAACGGAACAATTTGACAAGCAATGTGGCGTTAGCGGGTGGCCGAAAGCGTAGTAGGTTGGGCTATGGTCAGCCTTTGGTCATAGCTATGCCCATGTCTCGTCAAAACTCAATGCCAATGAAAAATTTATCATCAAAACTCAATGTAAATGAAAAATATGTCAAATTTTAAACAACATATGAACGTTAGAGCCTACCTACGTGCCAATACATTGGTTGCTTTTGAGTTAGTACGATTCTTTTAAAATAAATAAATTAAAATACATTATTTTTAAATTTATTTATCAAGCTATGATATTTTTTAAGAGCATAATCAAAAAACCATTTTTTGTTAAAAAATGGGGTCAACAACTCTTTATTTAAAAAATCAGAGCCAATAACCCTACTTTTAAATAACAAACGAAATCTAATTGCAAAAAAAAAATTGCCACAACAGGTTAAAAACGTGTCTAATAAACATATTTTTCACTTATTTTGCCCATAATTTTTCATTAATTAGATCCCGTTTTTATGAAAAGTATGTTTGTTGACTCCGTTTTTAAAAAGTGTTATAGTTTGATAAATAAATTTAAAATTATTCTATTTTGATATATTTATTTTTAAAAAAGCAGATTGGTAAAATAACTTGGTTGTGTTTTTACCCTAGTCTAATGGGCCTAACTTAGTCAATTGACCAGTCAACGGCCCGACAGCCCTGCCCGGTACTGACCCTCACCATGATTCGATCAATGTAAGCATCTCACCTAAGATCTGATGGGCCTACCTTTACCATGTAAATATTGTGTTGTGTTCGGTATCACCCTTTTAATCAAATAATTATCTACGAAATTAATCAAATAATTACCCATTCACTTTAACGTCAAAATGATGACACTTGAATTGAAACTGTTATTAATTTCTCTAGGATCATTATGGACTCCATCTCTGGAGTCTCCCATCATAGGATTGGAATGGAACAATTTAATGAAAAATCTCAGCCATTATGACTGCTATAATGGGATTAGGTTAATCATTTCATGAAAAGCACCCTTTTTTTGTGGCCATGACCCTTTGCTCTTTTCGGGGTAATGTATGACCACAATTTTCTAGTGGCCCCATCAATGATTATGACACTATGACAATAATAAAACTGAAAATGCAATGCACAACCATCCGATAATGTGGTTATTGGGTAATTGCAGTAATCTAAAATTTATTCTATAAGAATAAGTTTAATATAACCGTGCCTTCGAAAAATTGATCGTTATGAAAATAAAAATAAAAAATTAGGTTAGGGTGTCTCATTTGGTGTGTAAACTAATTTTAGTCCTATTGAATTTTTAATATAAAAAAAAGGTCTCATGATTTTTTGAAAAAAAATGAATTTGGTTTCTATGTTGGTGGAAATGTTAAGGGATTGATTAGTTATTGATTTTCATTACTCATTTTGTCCTCATCATATGATTTCTGAGAAGATTTTTGCAGTGTTATCAAAAATTTGGACATTATGTTGACGTTTGATAATCTGTGTTTTAGTGTACCTGTCTGACGTGTTTATAAATAAGAAAATACATTAACAATTTGTGTTTTAGTGTATATGTCTAACAAATTGTGTTTTGGTGTATCTGCTTGGCGATTTGTGTTTTTAGTGTACTTGTCTAACGATCTGTGTTTATGAAAAAAAATGTACATTAACGATCTGTATTTTAGTATACTTGTTTGACGATTTGTATTTTAGTGTATTTATTTGACGAATTGTATTTTATTGTACTTGTCTGATGATCTGTGTTTATGAAGAAGAATATACATTAACGATATGTGTTTTAATATATTATCTGACGATCTTTGTTTTAGTGTACTTGTCTAACAATTATTGTGTACTTATTATTTTTTAGAGCAATGCTATGTAACCCAAATCTGTATCTCAAATGAAGGGAGACTATTGGATCAGTGAGTCCCATTTTTAAAAGTTGATAGGATCCACTCATCTAATGGTCTCCATTCATTTGGGATACAAATTTGAGTTACATAGTATTTCATACCTACAATTTTTATATATTTTTTATTGCATACCTACAATTTTTATTTTTTTTATTGCAGACTTGTTATTTTTGGCTCGAATGTGTATGTATATACATTTTTAGTTCCATATCTGTTTTTTTAGTGTACATGTCTTACAATTTGTAGAAAAAAATATACATTATGATGATATAGTTTTTCAGAATACGTGTTTCAATTAGGTGATAACATTATCGTTATTTTTTGTAATTATAAAGGACGTTAGTTATGTCTATTGCTCAGACTTTTGAGACCTAATCCAAAAAAAATTAATGAGTGGATTTTGTTTGGAATCTTATTGGGCCAAGGAATGGACCTCCAAAATCCCTCAAAAAACAATGCAAAGCAGGAGTTCAGGCCCCAGAAACCTACCAAAGGCCCATATAATGATATTGGACATTAGCCACCAAGCAGAGTAAGAGGCCAAGCAGGAGAAACTGCTAGTTTGGACCACCAATTATGTTATCAAATAGGTGATCAATAGATTACAGATAATTTTATTTCTTACACAAAGAAAGATATTTTCTATTATATTTATAATGAAATTATCATACAACACTTTCAAAGTATGAAGATTCGTCGGTATCAATTATAAATTGTTGTAATTAACCTTTTCAATTTTTTGTTTTTTTTGCATAGAATATATACCGAGAGTTTAATGAATAGTTAAGTATCAAATATGATGTAAAAAATATAAATATATCATATTATTTTTATCGAACAATATAAAATTTATAGGGACACACAAGATTAAACCAAAAATGCATGAAATTAAAAAGAAAATTAGAATGAAGGTTTCTCCTTATTTCTAGATACATCGCTATAGAATATAGAGATTACATGCAGCTGAGTAACAATTCTTTCATCCCAATTACTAGGATCATGTACTCAGGCACCAAGGAAAGTAGAAAACATACGATTCTTGCTCTTCTCCGGCGGTATGGGTACTGATGTCCCGGCATGCATGTCGGAATCCGATGTTGGCACACCGGTCGGAAGGATCTTTTTGAACAGCATAATGGAGAAACAACCACCAGAAGAAGGCTTCGTTCTTTTAGTAGTTACACATGGCAACTCTCCCCCATATTTTTCTTTTTCCATTTTCTTCATCTTCTCCTTATATAGTTTTTTCATCAAGGAAACTTCTGCAAGACCATCTGTAGCTGTATCCATGACTCCAAAAAAAACCCTAATGTACCAAGTTGAGGGGTTGATAATGATAAGTTTGGGGAGGCTCTGAGAGGCATGTGAGTGATATTTATAGCTGCTTGTATTTTATGGGCTTGGTTAATAGGTAACGAATGGCTTAAAAGCTTTTGGCCTTTTCCAATGGAGGCCATTAATGATGGCTTAGAGGTTTGAAAACGAAAGACTTCAAAATGAAGTGGGGGGAGGCATTCAATGGTACTTTTGCTTTTGGGGAAACGATATTACACTAAATTTTTAGGTTTAATTTAAGAATTTAATGCATTTTTGACTATTAAATTAATAATATGGGGCATTGAATAAGTTCATTAGCAATGGAATAACTAATTTACTAGATGCCAAAATTAAGTCCCTAGATTAAATATAAGAAATATTATTGTAATTTCTTTAGAATTTCTTAAAAAAAATATTTAAGGCACTAAATATTGAGTTAATATTTTTTTATCTTGAATGTTATTGTATTCGAAAAATATGTGTTATTACCAAATAAAACAACTTGGAAGATTGGGACAGATATGGATGACACATGACATGATATTTGAAAAGTCAAAGGCTTTCGGATGGATGTTAGACATTAGACCACCTAGATATAAATTATGAATATTAGGGACTAAATTGACACAATTAAAAGATTGAAGACTAAGTAGACATCTAACTGAATACTTTTAAGGATCAAAAATATATTAAAACTTATTTTATTAAATATTTAGAGTAATTCATGTCTGATGATACGGTACAATGTAAACTAAATTAAAACGAGCTGAGTTCGAGTCGAATTTTATACAAATCGAAATCGAGTTGAACCCAAATAATTTGACTGAATTATCAACCCTAATATCAGGGGTGGCTCGACAACATTTGAGGCCTAAAGCAATAATGGTCAATGATACTTTTATTTTTTTTAATAATAATTTATTTTTTTCAATTTAAAATCTATTATTTTTACTTTTTGATGAGATTCAAAATTGCTAATTTTTTTATTTAAATTTTGCTAATATATTTTTTTAATTAATAATGTGACTTTTGATCATAAATATTTATAGGAATAAAATTAATTTCTTTATCAATATTTTTATGTTCTTTTTATTTGTTTTATATGTTCTTTATCCAAACTGTGGAATTAGACGAATGACTTTATTATAAATAAATTCATTATTATATTTTTTTTGGATTATTTTTCTATCTTTGAATTTTATTTATTCATCCATGCAACTTTTACCTACATTTTTGTTATATTTTATTTGTTACGAATAAGAATTTTATCAAAATATTTTTTTAATGAGAATGAATGGTTTAATTGGTGTTTTCATTCAAATGAGAAAAAAAAAACAAGTTTACGAGAAGTAAAGAATACGGTTGGTTTGATTTTTTTTTTAACTAAAGAGAAATGTTTATTACACTTCTTTCAATTGGAAAAAGAAATAGATTTTGTCAGCATTTTTTTATTAATTTTTTTTGTCCTTTAAAAAATTTAATTGTGTGAGGAGGTCTCAACTTTTGGACCTGAATTTTTAATTTTTTTGTTGGTTTACTCTTTTAAAAAATAATTTGTTAGACAATATTGATGATGCATAAAATCGTCCTCGTGCGAGATCAACAGTCACAAGAGTGATTAATGAGCAATCAATGACAATTAAATGGCAAAACAGTAAATAAAGAGTCAACACAGGAGATTTATAGTAGTTCGGTCTCAGATGACCTACGTCCACTCTTTGAATGGCGACGGTGGCCTGTGGTGTTTTATTGATCAACGGTGTTACTCCGGAAAATTTACAATGAGTCTAGAGAGAGAGAATGTGTAGAGAACTTTTAGAGAGCTTGCTGAGTGCAACTAGTGTCGTGCCCTTTATTGAGTGAGGGCTTACATTATATAGGCTCACCAAGGCGGTGAGGAGGTGACGTGAGGGAGAAGTCTCCCGTCAATTTGATAAATACAAACATGGTAGGAGTGAGCCTCTTTGGTAAGTAGAGTTATGGTAGGAGTAGACTTCTTTGGAAGATAGAATTATGGTAGGAGATCTTCGTATCTTGAGCCTTTCTTCACGTGCTCCTATTTGCTCGGATGTCACTCTGGTACGGAGTGTGCTCATGCTTAGCCTTGGACTTGAGTCTTGAAGTAAGGAGGAGACGAAGAGGAGAAGAGAGGATAGGAGAGGGCCAAAGTGGGCGGCGCCCAATTGGAGGGGAGTGGGCGGCGCCCACTTGGTGTGGAGAGGTGGGCGGCGCCCCATGGGGGGTGTCCTCACCTCGTTGTTCAGCTCTTCCTTCTCTCGGCTTCCAAGTAACCCATTTAGTCTCATAGCTCGTCTCTCTCTCCTTCGTACTCCTTGGAGGATGATTGCGAGTTGGATTGATCTTGATCTTGAGTCTTGAGCTCAGACTTACTTCAGAGTAGTTTTGGACTTGTATTGAGTTTAGTATTGCATTGAGGCATGAGGAGGTTGCATTGAATGAACCAAGAACTCGAGGAGGAGAGGTCATAGGAGAGGACGAAGGAGAGGCCGAACATGGAGCTGAGCGCCCTAGGGGCCTTGGGTGGCGCCCCTTGCTGCCTCGTGTGGTCTTGGTCCCTTCCTCCGTTTTTCTTGATGATTGCCACTCGATTGGTCCAACTACATGGGTCTTTTGGGCTCTTCTATAGACTTCTTCGACTCCGTTCGGATTGGGCCTTAGTTCAGTAAAATTCGGACTCATCAAATATTACAATAAATTTTATTTTTAACTTATATTATATTATTAATCTTTAAATTTAGGACATTTTTGTATGTGGAGTCTAAAGTCACCGCTTTTATTTTTATGCTATAGGGCCGGCCTCGCCTAATATCATCATCGTCGACGCAAATGGTTTTGGCTTTCTTCATGGGTGCGTTACCGTCTTTAAAAAAATGCGCTCCAAAATGAAGTGGGAGACGCATTCACTGGCACTTTTTGAAGCTACATAGGTTTACCGTTGGCTTGGAGATGAAGATATTTTGACCTAGTTATCCGGTGGCTGTCTTAGTGTAAATACGACACAAAATTAACTCGAAATTTTAACGTTAAAATGTGATTTAAATTTAGCTAGTTAGATATGATATAAACAGGTGGATTAGCCCAATAAATGGTTAATATGCGTCCAACTAAATGTGATACAAACACGACTAAATAGCGCATATACGAGACACTAACTCAATTATAAACCTCTATAAATGTGCTGCATATCAATTGAACAGTTTTTAACATGACATGAAGCCATGGGCGGAGCCATGTATGGTTCCGGGTGGGCATGTGCCCCCCTCAATTTTTTTTTTAATTATCTAGGTAATATATTATATATTTGTATAATATATCACTTGTGACCACTTAAAATTAAAGCAAAAAATGCTAGGCCCACCACCACCTCCACCCCCAAAAAAATTAAAAAATTAAGCTCACTTAAAACAAAAAAAAACTTTGGGTTCATATTGTGGAAATCTGAGTATCGTATAAAAAATTAAAACTTAATCACATTAAGTTGCGACTTAAATAGATCGAGTTGTGATTCAATGGAATTGAGTTAGGATTGATCCCCAAAACTTGAGATAAGATCCAAATTGTTGAAATTTGGTATCGATCCAATTTTTTAACCGATCATGGTGTATCAATGTATCATATCTTCTCAATTTTTATGTGCATGGTAGGAAATTTTAGATTTTTCTGTAATATTTGTAGTCATAGAGATATTGCTGAGCAATGAGACAAGTTTTTTATTTTATTAAGTCTTTCTCCAGATGATCTTAATTTTATTATTAATGAATTTTTGCAAGTGAAAGTTCTTAAAATTAACCTTCATTTAACTTCTTTTTTTTATGAGAAATCGTCTCTATTTTTATTCAAGTATTTATTATAGTCTTTACTATGTGTCAACCGATTCTAAATTTTTTTACTATGTTTAGCTCTTAAATTTTAGTTTAATAATTTTACTATGTTATATGTCAGTGTGTTTGAAACATCATTTATTGAATAAATTTAATTGATTATTAGTGAATAACTACTATTTTTTAATTGCAAAAATGATAATTAGTTTCATTTTTTACGATGATAATAATTAGTCATTTTTTGTACATATACAATACGCATTATTTTTTTGCATTTTTTTTATGTTAAATGGAATTTATGTATCAAATGTGATATAATAAATATAAATATATTATATAACATGATTGGTTAGTAAAAAAAAAATTATAATGCGTAATTAAAGTGTTCACCATAAACAAAATTTCAGGCTCCACCCTGATGAAACCCACGCTAAGGTTAGGCTCGTTGTGAAAGGTTAGTTTACCTTAAATGTCTTTTTTTTTTAAGAAGTAGTTTACTGTTATTTCGATTTAAAATTTTGAGATATAATGATGAAACTTCAGTTGAACCATTAGATCAACATCAAGTTCTAATATTTAATGGGACCTACAATCAATTTAAAGACTATAATAAATTAGGTACTAATAATATTTTGTCTTACTTGAATTTGAATACTATTATGTGCATTAAAAGTAATTGTGTTTATCATTGAAAGCCACCAAGAGTCACTCTGGACTTTATTACTACACTACTTTATTCATTAATCATATAGTCTATCAGTGGTCTGAACTCTAAAGTCTAATCCTTCAAGTGAGGGAATCGACTCTATCCGTCCCTTCTGACCGAATGCATTCACTTTGTCCATGTTTATCTCAATTATGACTTGACGAACAATTATAAAAATGGTTTATCCATATGTTTTTTTTTTAATGAACAAACCTAATGGAATATTTATAAATTTTGAACATAGTTTATCCAATATTATACTGTAGTAACCGCAAGAGTCCAAGAAGACCACGAATTATCTAAGTCTAAACCCGCACTTTCAAAAGAACTTAGTTTTTCCATGCGTTCGGATAATTATACATACTAAAAATCCCTGGATTTTGATATATAAAAAAAAATACTTGTGTATTATGTTGTCCTTTTTAATACATGTGATGTGTATACGTAAACTTGCTGTGAACATTTGATTAAAAAAAAAAAAAACACAGTGGCATCGTTTATCTTCTAATGACATTACAAAAGCTTCCTAATATTCTAGAATTGAAATAGAAATGCCCATAAATTTCATATTAAAAAACCCGAACTCCAAAACTTGATACTAATAGATATTATGCCCTAAATTTATATTTTACTCCCGATTTGGTCACTTGTCAAAATTTTTTAACATGAGCAAAGAAGAGTAAAATGGTTATTTTCTTTTCCTAAATTCTGAAGGGACCTCTTTGTTATTTATTTATTTTTTTCAAAGGTCCAGGTCAATTTATGCATATCTCGATTAATTTTCTCATCGGTCTGATAAAAAACAGATCATTCATGCTAAAATTAGGATATTAATGAGGGGTAAATTCCTCATAACTTGACCGAAAGAGATTATGAAAATACGAATTCAGAACGTTTAAGTTTATAGTTCGTCACTTCAGCTATTCCTTGAGATTGTACTATTTCTTAAATGCCGTGGAATCATCCTGTTATTTGGTCACAACCCAAAGGATATCAATGTAAATTATACAAATAAACTCAACTACTCCACCCCCATCCTCCTTTTTCTCAAACCCCAAAACTTGTACAAGATTCTAAAAAACAAACTAAATGAATCAAACATCATAATAATTCATAAATTTTTGTAAAACTTCACATAAAAAATTATATTAGCCTCCTCAAAGACTTTCCCTTACAATTACAAACATGCATAATTTTCAGCCTTGGCAATGAATCATGACGCCATTGACTTGGGCTGTCTCACCACAAGATGGTAATTACCGACAGGGTCGGCTTAATAGAATTAGGGAGCATAAGCAAAAATTTTAAGGGGGATTTTTACAAATTTATTATAGATATATATATGCTATTTTATAGCTATGCCATTTTTTCAAGGAAGAAAGAAGATTTATGCTACTTTATGACTATGCTATTTTTCAATGCATTATGAACATAAAATGATATGAATGAGAGAGAGATGTAAGTAGGGTTTGTTTATGTATGTGCCCTAATTACAAATGATTTCGACAAAGTGTGATCTTTTAGATGAGTGATGTCAAATGTAACCGTTGAGTTGATGAGAGGGTATAAAGTTTATTAAAAAAGAGAAAAGAGAATCAAATTTTGTAACTTTTAAACTCTTATTCCATAATATTCATAAACCAGATTAACTCATATTATAAAGACTAAAAATATAATTTGAACCACTCATTCTTTGGGTCTAGGCAAGCATGTCACTTGCTTAATAGTGTCAGCCGGCGCTTATTACCGGTAGCAGAAAACCCATTTGATCCTTCCTATTTAGCAGCTTCCCCAGCCGAATCCAAGGAGGGCATGCTTGCCGGATGGATCTTCTTAAACATCATCGAAAAGCAGCCATCAGATGTAACACTCTTTCCTTCCCTGGCACAAGCATAAGCTTCTTTCTGAGCTTTTTCAGTCTCCATTCTCTTCATCTTCTCTTTATAGAGCTTGTTCATCACATAAACTTCTGCAAGACCAGCACTTGCCATCGACATAGCTCAGAATAGCAAAATCAGATGTTGGAATTGGATTTTCTTATGAAGAATAGGTGGAGACTGGAGAGGCCTTAATGTGGTATTAATAGATAGAGAAAATTACGCTCAATTTCCTTGAGGTTTGTCACTTAATCATTTAGATCCCTTGATATTTAAAATATTACTTACAGATCCCCTAAGATTTCTACACATGTAACACTTAAACTCATGCCGTCAATGTTCATTAGTATATCCATTAGTAAAGTATATCTAGACCTTCTGAAGTTTGTAGGCGTGTAATACTTACACCTCTCAAGTTTAAAATATTACACTTAGACCCTTTATTAGTTATGAAATTAATAGAATTTATTAAATTACCCTAATTAAAGATAGAAGATATTATGTCCATTACAGTTTGACGTCTTATTTGATTTTTTAGTTTTATTCTAATAGACAGTATAGTTGTTTGCAAATGAATGTTGAATTAAGTTTTTTAATTCATTTATACTGATTACTATTTTTGCTCAAAAAATTAGAATTTTATTGGGTTTTTATGTCAATTGGTGATATAATGGAATATGCAAATATGTTGATTAGGCTTATTTTATATATTTGTACGTGAAAGTCGTTCAAATGTTGGTATCAACAGTACAAATTATGATTTTTTTAATGAAAAAAATTAGTTCTTTATTTTTAATTTTATTTCAATAAATTATGTAATAGAACATGAAATTTGGTTGTAAAATTTAAAATATTTAATATTTTATCTTTAATAGAAATATTTTTGGTATGAATATAATATTAAAATTTGTGGGGTGTAAAGCGTGTACTAATAGACATTAACGGCAGAGGGTCTATGTGTTACGGACATATAAATCTTAAGGGATTTATGTATAATATTTTAAATATTAAGGGATTTAAGTGATTAAGTAACAAATTTTATAGAATTTGAGGGTAATTTTTCCTAATAGATATTGTGAAGGCTTGGCCAGCACGTAATGGAATAATGAATAATTTAATTAAAGTTTCTGGGTGGTCTCTTTCTTGGTGGTTTCCAGGTCTGACATCAATGGAGATGAAGTGGGGGACATAACCGAGTGGTTGTCATTGTAGGATATCCTACATTTTTTCTTGGGGATTAAGTAAATTTTGATTAGTACTCATGTGGTGTGGTCCCTTTGTTTGGATTCTAAAGATTGTGACTTTTTCTCTTGAGGAGAAAGGAAGATATTCTTTGTAAACGTCACCCAAGACGTTGTTGTGCTCTTGTTTTTTAGCTTGGGCGGCACTCACTCTGTGTTTTAAGAGTTGGATCCTGTCAATTTCAAAATTCGGTGAATTGTCGGGATTAGTTGGGATGATAATACTTCTTCACCTTGCTGAATGGCCTAGAGTTTGAGTCGTGCTAGAGGTAAGACTTGACTTTTGTGGTAGAATTGAGACACATTATACTTACTGTTTCGAAGACATGTGAATTTGATATCATAGTCATCCCCTTTTTCTTAGCAATGTATGCTACATATATCTTTGAACAATATCAAAGACAAAAAAAAATTTATTTACATTTAAGCAAGTCACTCAGAATTGAAACCACTCTGAGTCCAAAAAATATATTTTCACGGTCAAAAAGTTAGGATACTAATCTTCAGGGGTGGCTTAAGAAAATTTGAGGCCTAAAACAATATTTATAAATTAGGTTTTTTTTTTCAAATGTTTTTGTCAGTATTTCTCTCATTCTTTTTAATTTTATTAATTTTAAAATTTTCGTTATTGATATTTTTCTTTTGTATATTTGCCATCCAGGATAGTTGTTTTATATGTTGAACTCTCATCGTAAATATTTTTTTTATTCTATTATTTTATTATTTCTCATTATTTAGGATCTATTAATCGTTTATTTGCAGGATTTTAACCTATTTTTCTATGATATTTTATTTAGTAGTACAAATAAAGAGATCATTATGAGATTTAATTATTTTAAATTTTTTCTCATTTTTTAGAAAGATTTGTAGTTGCCATATTAATAATACATAATCAACAAATTAGTTTTAAATAACCATATGATATTTATAATTACATAATATAACATGAGCTTAAAATTACAAACAATATAAAAACAATACAGTTTGAAAGGTCACGATTATTTGTAACATTAAAATTTTGTATTTTAGTTCTTTCTTGATTAAAGTTTTAAAATTAAGTGGGTTATATTATGTGAGTTTGATTTGGTATATGATTTAAGATAAAAATTTCTGTGTGTGTGAGAGAGAGGAGAGTTTTGCTTTTACTATTTTTGTTTTACTACAGTGAATTTTGATCGTTCCAACAAAATATATAGGCTGTATTTTTGGGCCTAACTATTGAATTTGAAATTTAGTTGTTAGGTATACACTTTATTGAGTTTTTTTGTGAAATTTATATTGTCGTATATTTAGAAACTTGGATTTAATTAAACTATATATTAAAAAATATGGGGCCTTCTATATAATTGGGGCCTAAAGCCCCCGCTTTTTTTATTACACAGTTGCGCCGGCCCTGCTAATCTTAAAGATAGCTCAAGTGGTAACAAAGATAAACTATAAATCTGTTTGAACACAAGATATAAAATTATGAAAACATTCGATGTATGTGTAATTGACAAGTCTAAAATCATTAAATGATTGCCACGTATCAAGATTTGAATAAAAGACGGGAAGCAACTAATCATAGCTCTAGTTTGAAAGAAGAAATAACTACCTCAGAGTTACAAAACCAAATAAAATAAACCATAGACAGAAGTGACTATAAAAGAGGAAAATGAGGAAGACAAACAACAACTCAAATCCTCCATAAGACCCACGATCAAGGCATTCAGGAGTAATACTAGAATTAGTTTTTAGGAAGTAGTTAGTACTATAATTAAATACTGTTAAATCAGTCACTTTATAACTGAAACCCATTCGATTGAATTAACAAAGACGTTTAGTATTTTATGTGTTTGGTTAACGAATTTCATCTAAAGAAGTCCTAAAACAAGGCAACACCCATCCACAAGCAATTGCTTGAGAGTTGTCTGTTGATTGAGACATTTCTGTCGATCATAATAGATTTTAGAGTCATAAAACTCAAATATTCTGAGTTCAAAGTTTAATAACTACTTAGGGTTATGTTATGAGGGATTTATCCTCATCAATATCCTAGTACTGACGTAGATAACATATCTTTGATCAAATGAAAGAAGAAATTAACCAATGTACACTAAATTAATCCAAATACTCCTCGGCGTTAAAAGAAAAAAAAACTAGGATATTCACATCCCGAGACATCCATACAATTGTCTCTTATATATGTCGATAAAGTTTAAACTAGCAAATCTAGTTTTTCCTCACAACCCAGAAATTAGGCCCAACCCCATTATTCCTAACGAGACTTCTTTTTTGTACACTTTCATTGGACCTTTATTCCTAACGAGACTTCCATACCATTTTTTATTTATATTTATATAAAAGAGCTAATCATACCCATCTTAGCTCATGAGTTTATCGGATCATTTTCTTATTATCTTTCCTCCATGAGGTAACAATAGTACAAGAAGTAATTGGCCTTTTTTATTGGATTTTGTTCGGTTATTCTTAGTTGATTAACCGTTTGAATTGTATAACCTTTTTTCATTAGTGAATGAATTTTATTGGGAGGCACTAGAAGTAGAAGACATTTTTTTCCCTCAAATTAAGTTCAAGTAACATTTCTTATCTTGAATATTAAAGCCGCATATATTTTGTGTTCATTCTTTTTATCCACCCTATAATGGAAAAGAGGCCTAAAGTTAATATATAAGGGTTGTCCATATCAAATATGATATGATGACTTGCATGAGTGATCATAATACCAAGAATATACGAACCAAGCCATTATCGGTGGATGCTACATCCGCTATAACTTTGGCTGCAGGGTGGGAATGATTAAGTGATACTTTCGATGTCTTATTTAGTAATTAGAATGTATAACCAGGCACGTGGTAGATTGCCGATCAACACTTAAAAGAAAAAAAGAGTTGTACAAAGATTCTAAGCCACAAGTTCAATTAATCAAAAAAATATATTTATCCATAAAGTTATACAAATATCTCCACAGACTTTTCTTTACAATCACAAACTAAATAAATTTCAGGCCTTGACGACGAATCATGAAAACCATTAACGCAGTATGCATGCTTCCTCACGACGAGGGCATGCCTGCAGCCGGATGGATCTTCTTAAACATTTTCGAAAAGCAACTCTTTCGTTCAAGAGGAGTGACATAACCATAAGCTTCTTTCTGAGCTTTTTCGCTCTCAATTCTCTTCATCTTCTCCTTATAGAGCTTCTTCATCACATAAATTTCAGCAAGTTCAGCACTAGCAGTCGACATAGCTCAGATCTCAGAACACCGTGATCGATATGGCAAAACCGAGTATTAATGGAAGCTGGATTAGATTATGATATGGTTGTGTACTTGTGTTGGAGAGGCCTAGATTGGGTTTATATAGATTTTGTGCAGGCTTGGCTAGCACGCAATGGATGACTTAAGAAGTTTCTGGATGTTCTCATTAATGGTGGCTTCCAGGTTTCCTAACATGGACTCTTGTGGTTCATGTGTACGGATTCTAGAAACTATGACTTTTTCTCTTGGGGAGAAAGGAAGAAACTCCCTTCTCATAAAGCGTCTGCCAAAACGTGTTGGTGCACTGGCGCCATTCATTTTAGCTTTGGCGGCACTCACACTACGGTTTTGAATTTGGATGCTCTTTTATCAATTTTTTCAACTGTGTTGGCATGATCATTGATGGAGTAAAACACTGAAAAATATGATAGCGGAAGAGCTGCTACCTGCCGGAGTGAATGTGAATGCACCAACTTAAAACGGTTCGACCTCTTCAGATGTAAAAGAGTCTTCTGTATAGCTTGAGGATTGGCCCATCAAATTTACCGTGGATATGGGGAGTCACAGGAAAGAGTAGCAGCCCATAAGATAATTAGCCTGGCCCACCCATTGTGCCACATTTCACGAAAATGAAGTATTAATTTGATGGAATCTTATTTAACGATTAATTTAAAAAGAATGGGTCAATTAAAGAATATCAATTAAATGTGTTATTTAACAAATAATTGTGGCATGATATTGAATCCGATAATGAGTTAAGTCGTGTTTTCTTTAGATTCATGTTTTTCTTAGTCATTCGATAAATTATGTACACAAGTTGATATTTTTTATTCTATTTTTAAAGTAAACTTTATTAATTTTTTTTGAGTCTAGATTGATTTAAAATTTAAATACTTGTATGCTATTAAAATATCTATATTACATGATTAGTACTCAAATTTGTCTTACATAATGTCTTCAGGCACGAATTTTATCCATTTAAAAAACAAGTGATTGTCATAATTTAATATTTGATATAGTGGACTTGATTCTTTGAGGCGCTCTCTTTTTTATTGCATTGTGTTTTCAGCTGCGTGTTATTGCTATTTGTTTTATGTAATATAATTGTGAGGGATTATTTTTAGAGCATATTTGGTTATTAGAAAACCTCTAGTTCAAAGTTTGACATGACCTGACTCCTACCAGCGCAGGGTTTAATGCTGCATAGAATTATCTATTCTACTATAAAATGTGAGGATGTCTGAAAAACTTTTTATTGACTAAAATGACCTTAATAAATCACCTAATGTCTCTTATATCCTAACCTCTCATATCCTACTCCTCCAATAGCAACGGCCACGTTACCGAATGTTAATCGGCTCCACCATTTCAAGTTTCGTCTCCCAACTTTAATAACATAACTTCCGGATATTTAATCGTCCATGCCCTCCCCTCTTCTTTGTGGCCTCTCAATAACCTTTTGCTCTCTTTCACAATCTACGACAAGTTCCTGGTGTTCTCAGGTAAACTATATTTTTCTTCTTTAATAGTTATAATAGCTATGGAATGAAATTTCTGTCCTCTTTAATGGTTTCTTTAATCATTTGTGAGTGACTTTTGAAACCATGTATTTTTGCTGAGTCTAATTAACTGGATCTATGGATTGTTGTTTTAATTACGTATTGGAGCTTCAGATATACTCAAAGCACAATAGAAGAATTTTATTAGCTCCAAAGCACAACTTAAGTTTTCACCTTAGCAATTGCAACTCCATGGTGAGACTCGAGACATTTAGATCGCCAAGCAGTCTAATGTTCTTTAATTCCAAGTAGTAGACTCACATGCATAGATTTGTGAGACACTACATGAATTGGAGCATTGCAGTAAAATGTTTTATTTATTGAAAATTTTCTGCTTTGAAGTTTATTATTTTGTTAAATTTTCTAGCTACAGTTGCTTCTTCATTCCTTCATTGTTTCTCTACCAATTATTAAGGTACTCTCCCATTCTAACTTTGTTCATTTGTTGGTTGGAAAACAATGATAAGATTTTTCAACACTTTTAATCCATTTTTTTGTGTGTGCCTGCAATGTGTTTGTTGAAATGCCACTGAGTTGTTTTTAAATAACATCTTTTCTTGACCGTGACTTAGCATTCCAGACCAACTCTAAAATCCACAAGACAAATATAATATTCTTTAAGGTGTTTGACCCAACTAGGAATTGGTTTCCCCATTAATCAAAGAACGCATCATTGCAAAAGTGATTGTAGTTCTTAGTGATGAGATTGTTGGTGTTTCTCGAGTACTCCTCTGCTAATTTTTCCATGAATGCATTGACATCTTTTGAATTCATATCTATTTTTTCCAATCAAGATCAATTTTATGATGTGAAACCAAGGCATTGCTTTGGTTCCACTTCAAATATCCGAGTCGTTGGATGCTCATGTGCATATTCTATTCTATGCACCGCCCAAAATAAAAAACAAAGAAACTAATATGAGAGATCCAAAGTTTAGGATCCAAAAAATAATAATAAAATCCATCAATAAAGCTGAATCATAACCACATTTTTGTGTTTGCTTACTAAGAAAATTTGCAACAACAAAAGAAACCAATATTTAAATACCAAAATTTCTCTTTTTCTACCACTGGGAGAAAAAAATAGTAAGCCATTAGTAAGTGTCCTGCTCTAATTATAGGGAATGGGCTAGATTACAGATGAGATGATAAAAATAAGGCAAAATTGTACGATATTATTGATGGTGAGATCAATTTTTTAGAATCTTTTGCATACTATTGTTGTTGCAATTTTTTTATGTCACTACACTAGGTAAATTTAAATTTATCATTTTGATTCACGTCAATGCAGGTAGATGATTACTTAACAATGTGTCTACACATGATTTTACTGGTTGTCTTTTTTTTTTAACATTGATGATTTTATTTAGTATAATTTGTGTCTTTTGTGATTTAGACTGTTGCTTGTATCATTATAACAACCTTATGAGAAAAACCAATGAATACTTTTTTTTGGCATAGATAATGACAGCTTCTGGAAAATGCTGCATTCAATATGATTTTTAATATGCAATTAGAGTTCTACATGAATCACCTGAGAAGTGTAATTCTAACTAGGAGTTCCTTACATATAAAGGTTGTAATGATTAATGAATTTGAAATTAAGTCTTATTTCAAAGTGCGTAAAAAAGGAAGAAAGATGACAATATAAATGCCTGAATATAAAAAACTCGAATATCACCTACCGAAGAGAATGTTAACTTAATTGGAATTATGATTGAGAATTAGCTCATTGGGGATTTTACGCATTGCTATAGAATGTGGGATATAATACAAATAAGACTAATTAAAAATTGAAAGATGGACATGTTTTGTAATTGGTTCAAATACGATCGGGTGTGCTTTCGACTTTCATTAACAAAAGAAAAAATGCACGGCTAGGTTTATAGGGGCAAATAAACCTCTAGGATTGCAAGGATTTGTGCCAAACATGCAAACAATGCTGCTTCCACAACATCAACTTTGTAGAAAGAGACACGAGAGCATGGATAATGAGGGGAGTGCATTAGATGAGGAGAAGGTGCTTAAGATATCATGGGAGAAGGTTCGTGGAAAGTGATTAAGGATCTCTAAAGCCCTCTGCTTGTCCGACTTTTCAACAAGTTGTAACTCTTGTTTTTTTGAATGCTAAGAAATTTGTTGAAAATCATGGTCCACCCAAAAACCTGCTTGATGTTGGATATTAGGTGTGCGATAATTTAGTTTTGAAGAAGCTCCAAGAGCTTTTTGTCAATGTTTAAAACTGTTATTTGCTATTTGAAGCATATTTTATCAAATATTTTATCTCATTCAATTGGTTTATTAACTTGCTAATTACTTTGATCAAATTTGATCGAATATATTTACTTTTAAGCAACTATTCCTTTTCCATGGATATCTATATGATATATTGAGTAGCCCTGGCTGTGGACAAATGACAAGGTGAACCTGCCCAAAAATAGAAAAGGGTGCTCATGTTCAATTTTGGTGTGACAATTATATGAGTAAAAGAAAACGGCTTTTAAATTTACGATATAAAATGGAGTTTCATTTTCTATGTACAGAAGTTCAATATATTAAAGTAAATATAAGTAGTAAAGATTGGTGGATTAGTTATCATGACTTGAAAAACATTTAAAAGATCAACTTTATGGAATTTTTACTATTGATTACTATACGTATAGATGTACTACCCTAACAGGAGATTAGACAAAAAATAAGTAAATGGCAAGAAACACCATCGTACACAAAGGATTCATAACAAAGATTATGTAAGTTACCAAATAGGTTATTTTTGTTCATAAACCTAACTCAAAATATAGTCATATCTTGCGATATATGGCTACATAGCTCACAATAAATATGTTCGAATTTGATTAACAATACTAATACCCCTTATCATTGGGGGAGTACATTTTACCATTGGTTGGTAGACAGTTACGGTGGCTTCTTATTCTTTTATAATTTTTGAGCTCGTTTGGTAGACGTATTAGGAGGGGATTACATATTAGATTGTACTATTTTTTATTTAATCGGGGTTAATACTTTGTTTGGTAAGCAAATTTGATTCCGTATTAATTTCAAAAACGTATATTGATCGTATACTTATCGTATATTTTTTATACGATAACTCTATATTATGCAAGTTTTTTAATACCAGCAAGAGAGGTGGTATTATAATCCAACTCAAACGTATTATTCTACACATTTACTATTATAACCCTCTAACTGATAAAATCAAGTTGTCATCAATGTAACAAACACTGATTGAGGATATTTTTGTTAATTTAACATTAATACGATAGAATAATTCTCTAACCAAACAACCGATTGGATTAAATAACTACTATCCAACGCTTATATTGTATATTACCAAATACTTGATAAAATTACGTATTATTCAAATACCCTATTTAATCTTGTCTTTTGTCCTTCTGTATTGTATTAGACTGTATTATTATATCTAATCCATCAATTTCTAATACGACAACCAAACGAACCCTTGTGTATTAAATTGTATATGTGCTTCTATGGGAACAAGATAATTTTCTGGACATGTTGGCGCATTTGCAT